>SJYX01018502.1:40898-142499 GCA_006410675.1 Oreotragus oreotragus
AAAAAAAAAAAAAAAAAAAACCAATAATATAAATGTCAGGGGAGTTTGTAACTTCCTTGATTCTGTCTTGTTACAACAAAAATTTGAAGTGACAGGCAAACCAGTGTTGCAGCCCTCAGACGGAGCAGTGTTACAGCCCTGTGTAATTTCCTCAGAGTAACCAGTGTTACAGCCCCGTGTTATAGCTTAGTTTTATTTAGAAAGTAAAAGAAAATACATCCTTGATGCATGAGGGTGGGCGAACACAAAGTACACAGAGAGAAGAGATGACCCTAACCCAATTTTGGCTCCTCTTTTTTTATGATTTTTTCTCCTCCCCCTGAGCCTGCCAAACAGGAGGGCTGTTTTCTACCTGAGATTCTCACTCTGGTCCTTGGACCTTCCTTTGTTTTATTTTCAGGGGCTTTCCCCTTCTTTGTCTCTTAACCACCGCCATTTTGAACTTTTTCCTATTCAAACTACCTCACATTCCCACCTCAAGAGATGGGAGGCCCAATTCTTTGGGAATAGGGGCATTGAGTTCTCTCTGGCTACCTCCTGCTGAAGTGGGACAGTGAGGGCCACTGGGCCTCCCCCTCTTGATAGTCTCAAGCCTCAGAGTCCTTATAGCCGTGTCCTTCTAAGGGCGAGGGATATTTTCTGTGTCCAGCTGTAGTTTTATATATCCTTGTTGAACTGGCACTGCATGTTGTAGCTTGTTGACCTGGGCAGAGACAAAACCAGCTAGACAATTGATAATATATGGAGCAATCATAAGCAGCATCAATATGGTGATTAAAGGGGCTAGTAGGGGCATTGAAGGTGAAGGTGAAGGTAAAGTTGCTCAGTCGTGTCCGACTCTTTGCGACCCCGTGGACTGTAACCTATTAGGCTTCTCCGTCCATGGGATTCTCCAGGCAAGAATACTGGAGTGCATTGCCATTTCCTTCTCCGGGGGATCTTCCCGACCCAGGGATCGAACCCGGGTCTCCCGCATTGGAGGCAGACGCTTTAACCGCTGAGCCACCAGGGAAGCCATTAGCCAAGTCCAAATTTCCCATTGCCAGAAGGATCCCCTAAAGAGAGATTTTAGCTACCCTGAGGACTCTCCAGCTCATTCTTTGAGATCCTGTAGGGTCTAAATTTTTTTGTTAAGGACTGAGGCTTTCTTTAACATAGACTTTCTTAAGTTACCCAGAAACAACACGACTCGTTCTAGATGGCTCAAGTTCCTCCTTGTTCAGGTATCAGGAGATCTATCTCTTGTCTCTCTTGGAGTACAGCTCCTGCCAAGCTGTTTTGATTCTTTAGAGCTATACTGATAAGTCTATCCCCAGAGACTTAATTTTGTGGGTGTTCATTAGGATGGCACTCATTTGTAGTTCTGAGTAGGTATCTGAGATCTTCCAGGGGCTCACAGGTATATCGAGAGCCCTTTTCTATTTCCTTCCATGGCTTGACTCATGAGTAGTGAATCCAGGAGTTATATCCTGGTACCTTGACTGCTGTGGGGGTAGAAAGTATTACTGGGTAGGGGCTCTTCCGTGGGGGCTGAAGTTGAGTCTTTGGGGACCCATCTTTCCAGACTTTAATTAGACTTGAGTCCCTGGAGCTTATAGTGATGACTCTTTAGAATCTTTTGGGTCCTGATTGACACCCCCTCAAGCATATATCCTGTTGGAATTGCCCAATGGCCATGGTATGACTGGAGGGTCTGAGCCTCTGGATCTAAGAGGTCACTGACATAAACAAAAGGTCTCCCATATAGCATCTCATAGGGACTGAGACCATCCTGTTCCTTAGGGGCGACAAAGCAATACAGGTGCGGAGGAGATCTACTGCTAAAGCCTCCTTTCACCCCAGGGAGGTCTCCTGGGTTATTTTTTTTTTTTTTTTTCAATCGTTGATTTTAAGAATTGGTTGGCTCTTTCTACTTTTCCTGAAGACTTAGGCCTCCAGGCACAATGGAGGTAATAAGTAATGCCCAATGCTTGAAAGACCCCTTGAGTGACCTGAGAAGTAAATGATGTCCTATTGTCACTTTGTAATGACCTGGGCAGACCAAATCTCAGAATGATTTCACAGAGCAGTTTTTTGTTTTTGTTTTTGTTTTTTAACCACCTCTTCCTGGTCCAGCTGCAGTCTTCGAGCTTCTTGGGGGTTGTTTAATTGGCAAGTTGGACAAGAGAAGACCACTTGCCTTATAATCGTTTGGAGGCCTGCTTCTTTGAAGGATCTTTCTAGTAATCTTTGAAGGGGCTTCTCCCCTAAATGAATGGTTGTATGTAAGGAGTTAACCAACTTCCATTGGACATTCCCAAGCAGAAAAAGGAGTCCCTCCTTGTGGAACTACCCCATTTGATCTTCTTGAAAGCCCTCACTCTTAGCTTTAAGAGTCTCACCTTCAGTATATGAAGGAATTTCTGGCAAATTAGTCTGTGGAACTAAGGTGGCCACTCCTATTAGGTCATTGTTCTGTAATGCTGCTTTCTTAGCTGCCTGACCGGCTGCTTGGTCCCTTCGTACCACTTCTGTGCTCCCTTTTTGGTATCCTTTACAGTGGGAGACTGAAACCTCAGTGGGCAGATGAACTGCCTCCAAAAGCCTAAGGATTTGATCACCGTATTTGATTGGGGACACTGGAGTGGTCAAGTGGCCTCTTTCTTTCCAAATAGCAGCATGTGCGTGTAACACCAGAAAGGCATACTTGGAGTCAGTGGAAATGACTACTCTTTTTCCTTTTCCCAGCTCTAAAGCTTGAGTCAGGGCTATGAGCTCAGTTAATTGGGCTGAAGTACCTCGTGGCAAGGAGATCCAACCAGTCCATTCTGAAGGAGATCAGCCCTGGGATTTCTTTGGAAGGAATGATGCTAAAGCTGAAACTCCAGTACTTTGGCCACCTCATGCGAAGAGTTGACTCATTGGAAAAGACTCTGATACTGGGAGGGATTGGGGGCAGGAGGAGAAGGGGATGACAGAGGATGAGATGGCTGGATGGCATCACAGACTCGATGGACGTGAGTCTGAGTGAACTCCGGGAGTTGGTGATGGACAGGGAGGCCTGGCATGCTGCAATTCATGGGGTCACAAAGAGTCAGACACGATTGAGTGACTGAAATGAACTGACCTTGTGGCAAAGGTTTATCCTCTATTTTCTCAAAATTGAGACTACTGCATATCTGGCTCTTCTTTTTCAATCCAAGACAAAGCTTCTTCCATCGGTGTACCAGATTTCCTCAAAATTGGTCAGAGGATCTTCTGACAATCCATCTTGGGGTTTTATCCAGTAGTCCAAGGTTTCCAGGCAAGAGTGAAAGGGGAGAGAACCCTCGGGGGTAGGCAGGAGGGTGGCCGGGTTAAGAACCTCACAAGCGATATAGTCAGCCCTGGATTATCCATCAGCATTACTTGATATCTGAGAATTCTTTGATCAGACATCCATAGATGGCTTCTCCCATTCAGGAGTTGTTTCATTTGGTGGCTGATAAAAATGGTTTGCCCCCAAGAGAAGAGTTTTAAAGTATCTTCTATCAGGATTGCAATAACTGCAAGATTTTGAAGGCAGGGAAAGATCTCTTCCCAATAAGGGAATAGAATACTCAGGGACCACCAGAAACTGAGGGGAAAATATTTGTCCATCCCAGCAACAAAGAAATGCTCAGGTGAATCTTTCTGTAGTTATTTTTCATGTCGTACCCAAAATGGTACAGATTTGGGAGGAGAAGGCTCTGGAGTAGGAGATCAGGACAGAGTAGGTTGACCCTGTGTTGACCAAGAAATTCTTGGACGTACTTGCCACATCCAGTTACACCCTTGGCTTCAGTCCCATGATAGTTATCTGTGACAGGTGGGCTGGTTGGAACATGTTGTTGCAGTCCTGTTGAACTACCATGAAGGAAGGCTTGGCACTTGACCTTGGGGCTCTTGTGTCCGGAGGGCAGAGTGCCACCCAATGTCCCAATTGTTGGCATCTGTAGCAAGTTGTTGTAGGAGGCTTGTCATGGTTTGAACACTCTTTGGCCCAATGTCCCACCTGTCTACAGATTAAGCATTTGCCTCATGCCTTGTCCTTCAAGGACTCAATGTTTGCTATAGGGCTTCCCTGGAGGGCTGAAAGCATCTGGCATGTCTTATCTCTTTCCTTTTCTCCCTTTCCTGGGCCTTGGCCTTTCTCTCCTGTCCTCTGTTATAAAAGATATTGGTGGCTGTCTGGACCATCTCATCTAAAGAGGCAGTAGGGTCCTGCTGCTGTAGCTGTTGTAACTTCATCCTGATGTCTGATGCCCATTGGGACAGGAATTTGTCCTTTAAAAATCACCTGTTCCTCATAAGATTATAAGTTCAGACTGGTAAGCTTTTGGATGGCCTCTTATAGCCTTTTGAGAAAGGCAATGGGGTTCCCATTGGACTCCTGAGTTATTGCTGAGACTGGACATAGCAGATTACTTTTTGTTGGGCTCCATTCAGTCCTGCCTTCACATAGATTAGAAAATGATCCCTTTCTCAGATGTGCTCAGGGTCATTATAATTACAGTTAGGATCTGAGGAGGGGACCACAGTTTCCCCTGCTGCTGCTAAGTCACTTCAGTCGTGTCCGACTCTATGTGACCCCATAGACGGCAGCCCACCAGGCTCCCTCGTCCCTGGGATTCTCCAGGCAAGAACACTGGAGTGGGTTGCCATTTCCTTCTCCAATGTATGAAAGTGAAAAGTGAAAGTGAAGTCGCTCAGTCGTGTCCGACCCTTAGCGACCCCATGGACTGCAGCCCACCAGGCTCCTCTGTCCATGGGATTTTCCAGGCAAGAGTACTGGAGTGGGGTGCCATTGCCTTCTCCGACAGTTTCCCCTACTGTGTATTTATCACTTGATATGTGAAGCCCCGTAGCATACTTTAGGGCTTTCTTTAAGATCCTAGCAGGCTCAGGGAAAGGACTGAGATGGATATTGACTGATATATGGGATTTTTGTAAAAGGATGAGAAAGAAATACAACTGCTTCTTAAACAATGTGGAGGTTAGGGGCTCTTAATCCCATGGAGTTGAAAATCTGAGCCTTTTCTTTTTTCCCTTGGCCACACGAGGTAACATGAGAGATCTTAGTTTTTCAAACAAGGATTGAACTTGTGCACCCCTGCAATTGAAGGGCAGTGTCTTAACCACTGGAGTGCCAGAGAAATCCCTGAGTCTAACTTTTGCCTCCCAAACCTTAACCATTAATAGACTACTGCTGAATGGAAGCCTTACTATCAGGATAGAGTCAGTTAATATATGTATTCCATACTATATTCTCATGAAAAAGTAAGCTAGAAAGAAGAAAGTATTATTGAAAAAAATCATAAGAAAAATACATTTATAGTACTGTACCATATTTAACAATAATGTAATTTTACACCATCTGTATAGGATTTTTTATTAATATTTATATCAGTATTTTCTTATACAATACAAAACACCATAGGTGTTATACATATTGCTAATTCTGGGCATAAACAATAAGATAATGTGGGAAATGAAATTCAGGGGACTTTCCTGATGGTCCAGTGACTAAGACTCTGCCTTCCCATTGCAGGGGGCCCGGGTTTGATTCCACATGCCACAGTTAAAAATCCCACATGCTGTAATTAAGACCTAGCATTGTCAAATAAATAAATAAATATTAAAAAATTAACTCAGGCTTGTTAACAGGTCTAATCTATGCATGGACAACAGGGAAAAAGAAATATAATTGCTTTATGATACCTAGTGTAATCCAATGATTTCTTCTCAATAGCCTCGCCTATACATTAATAAATAAATCATTATAAAAATGTTTATGGGAACTTCCCTGGTGGTCCAGTGAAGACCCTATGCTCCCAAAGCAGGGGCTTGGGTTTGAGCCCTGGTCAGGTAACTAGATCCCACATGCTACAACTAAGATCCTGTACAGCCAAATAAATAAATATTTTAAAAAATGTTTGTTCCATATAGTATTAACATCATATTCATAATGCTGTATTTGAAACTGTTATCTTTTTTAAAACCACTTATCTGTGATGATAGACTGATATGCAATGTATCCAACTATTAGAAGTCAATACTATATATTATTGTATTTCATTGAAAAGTAATAAAACAGTAAGAAAACACATTATTAATTTTATATTGAATGTCACTCACTGTATGCCTATATAAAAACAGACTATTATCTACATATATTTTGTGCATGCATGACATCCTTAATTTTTTAAAATTTTGTCAATATGTCTAGACTACATGGTTCACTTACAAGTTTTATTTTCCAAATTGTTGGAAATCTCAAAAGAATGTTTCAGTGTATTTATTGAAAGAAAACATGTATAAGTGGACTCACACATTCAGACTGTCTAGTTCAAGGGTCAGTTGGACATTAGGATGCAGTTGCGGCATTTCAATATGAACAAGTACACAGAGATTTGGCTATACCAGCTTTTGTTTCCATTATAAATTCACAAACTTTTTTTCTGAAAATCTTGCCAACATGTGAGTGTCAAAATGCCAGAATTTTCCCTGGAGAAAGAAATAAACCTGCTCCAGTATTTTTGCCTGGAAAAATCCCAAGGACAGAAGAACCTGGTGGGCTACAGTCCACAGGGTCACAAAGAGTTGGATACGACTTAGCGACTACACAACAAGAATTTCATCCATATACAGAAGATTACAGAACATTTCACTAGGGTTTGGGGTTTCATCTCATAATCAAAAAAATATAAATATCTGCAGTGAAACATACATATGTACATTAATTGGATACATAGAGTCAATATGAGTCTCACAATAGGTCAGGATAGGTTTTGCTACCTGATGAATTACAAGAAATAAATTGTTCAGGAATTTTTAAAATTTTTAAAATGGCAAATAAGGGACTGAACACTTGTAATTCTTCATTTCATGTCTAATTGGTTATGATTTATTAAGGAATAAAGAGGAAATTACAACAGGTAAACTGGAAAGTGTAGCAGAGGTTTGAGATTATAAAGCTCACACACACTAGAGCCAATATTTGAAAATAAGTGAGATTAACATTCAGATCCACTTACCCTGATAAATGACACTGGTCATACATGAAGGACTACCTGAAAACTGAAAGATATTTACGGGGAACAATTCCAACCAAAGATGATGAAAACTTGAAATATGATAGAGAAGACAGGTTCAAAGAAATAAGAAGAGTTGAATATCTTAATCAAACATGTGAAGAACAATTCACACTTGCCCTAAGAAAGCGCTTAGTATTCGAACAGGAAAAATATTTGGATATTTTAACTTAAAGGACTATATCATAAAATAAACAGGATACATCCTAATTATGTGTGTGTGTGGAGTGTATGCATGTTTCTGTGTACATGTGAATATATATGGACGTGATATTTCTATGATGGCAGTTGTATAGTCACTAAGTTGTGTCCAACTCCTGCAACCACATGGACTGTAGCCCGCCAGGCTCCTCTGTCTATGGGATTTAAGAATACTGGAGTGGGTTAGCATTTCTTTCCAGGCGACCTTCCTAACCCATGGATCAAACCAGGTTTGCGTGTATTACAGGTGGAGTCTTTACCGATTGAGTTTTGAGGAAAGTCCCACAATATACTTATATAAATTCCGTGAGTTGTTTAGAGCTAAAGTTATACACTTTCTTCCCACCACCATGATTATTTTATTTCAGTTGAAATATTTAAACTTAGGATTAGAGGAGCATATAGTGACAGTCAAAATACAAGGGATTTTTTAAAATTACAAAATAAGCTTAAAATCCAAAACAATCAATTATTTTAATACATTATTTTGAAAGGGACATCATCTTTCATTTGTATCACCTAACCAATATACTTTATTGATTACCCTCATACAAGTTTCATATATCTGAAATGATTGTCAGTAAAAACAAAATTAGTCCAGATTTAGAGTGACATTGAGCCAAATGCGTTGGTTATCCTAAGGCGGCCCAGATTGCATCCTGCCCATCAGGATTCAAGCGGAAGTCTTAAATCCAGTCTGCTTTTTCCTTCTTCAAGCTGCATAGCTTGATATGGCCTACATCTGTCTAGAGTAAGAATTAACCTCTGTAAATTATTTTCTGCACAGTGACTTAATTTTTGTAATCATCATTGGGATGAGGGAAATTAAGTTTTCTTCTCAGAAAAGGTTCTTTTATGAATTATCAAAGGCAACTCTGTGCCAGTAGCTAGAGTCAGCCTTCTGCTAAACCACCTTTCACTTGCTTATCATCTTAACAGGTTGAACTATAACAGGAACTCCCCTTTCTCATTTGTCTTCCACATAACTGATTTCATGTAGTAAACCCTGCGTGGGCATTGGTTCTTGAGGTTCCAGAACGTAAACATCTCTCGTTCTGCCACATGATAGCCATTACAGCCTAAGTATTGCCTTAGGCAAGATACACATTTATTGAAGACAGGGAATTAGGTTCTTTTCCAACAAGTCATTAAAAGAACTACTGTTACTATGGACTTAAGTTAGAAATTGCCAAATTCTTATGGAGAGAAGCATATTTAAACATTTACAAACTGAATTACATTCTGAAAATGACTAAATCTAAAACTCAGTTTGTACACACAGAGTGAGAATTTAATAATGTAAAAGCTCATTATATGGGTCATTACTACATACACTTTCCTCTAATACAGTCTAATTTCTAGCTTGGGTTTGAAGTACATTATTTGCAATATATGTTCAGAAAAAATTCAGATCACAAGGAGTTAAATTGAAGTATTAGTATAAAGAAAATTTTCATATCATTTAAATACATAAGAAAATATAAATTTTATTTTTAGAATGTAGAAGTCAGTTTAAAATTAAAATGTCTATGAAATATAAGATCTTATAGGTTTTCTTTGATTTGATAAATGAGTTATTTTTAATAACTATGAAAACTTATTAAGCTTTAGTGGTTCAAACTAGAAATCCTCTGGTGAGAGACAGATAAATGTTTGTATATTTCACATTAGAGTGAAAGCAAGTATATTAGTCAAAGAAAATCAACTTTAAAAATATACAATTGTGAGTTCCATGTGAATTCTTATGTTTATATATAAAGGTCTGTGAAAGTGACAGTTGCTCAGTCGTGTCCGACACTTTGTGACCCCCATGGACTATGCAGTCCACCAAATTCTCCAGGCCAGAATATTGGAGAGGGTAGCCATTTCCTTCTCCAGGGGATCTTCCCAGCCTAGGGATTGAATTCAGGTCTCCTGCATTGCAGGCCATTTCTTTACCAGCTGAGCCACTAGGGAAGCCCATTATATAAATATGTATATATACATATGAAGAATATAATGAGGAAAATAGAGAATAAAATATACAAGGAGACTAAGGGTACCTTGTGAAAGTTGCTCAGTCGTGTCCGATGCTATGGACTACACATGGGGTATATGGAACTTTCTGGGTCAGAATACTGGAGTGGGTAGCCTTTCCCTTCTCCAGGGGACCCTAGAAGTAAGTTTTTAGAAAACCAGTAGAAGTAGTTTCACACACACAAAAACAGATTTTTAAATTAAAATAATTAAAAACCAGTGTAGTTTTTTTAAATCTCTTTTTACAAAATTTGGATTACAGACGCTTAAAATATTCAGCACTTGGTTCAAAATAAATGACCACTATTAACATTATTACTTAAGGAAGAGTCAGCAGCTGCAAATAGAAAGTATAGAATACCACAGTACTCCCCACATTTTAGGAAGAAAGCAGCACTCAGAAATCCCTGAGCAATTGCTGTAGACCAATATGAGGAAGGTACTTAGTGGATGGAAGCAGGGTCAGACTTAATCTGGGGGGGCTCTAAAATCACTGCAGATGGTGATTGCAGTCATGACATTAAAAGACAGTTACTGCTTGGAAGGAAAATTATGACCAACCTAAACAGCATATTCAAAAGCAGAGACATTACTTTGCCGACTAAGGTCCGCCTAGTCAAGGCTATGGTTTTTCCTGTGGTCATGTATGGATGTGAGAGTTAGACTGTGAAGAAAGATGAGCACTGAAGAATTGATGCTTTTAAACTGTGGTGTTGGAGGAGACTCTTGAGAGTCCCTTGGACTGCAAGGAGATCCAACCAGTCCATTCTAAAGGAGATCAGTCCTGGGTGTTCTTTGGAAGGACTGATGCTAAAGCTGAAACTCCGATACTTTGGCCACCTCATGCGAAGTGTTGACTCATTGGAAAATGCTCTGATGCTGGGAGGGATTGGGGGCAGGAGGAGAAGGGGATGACAGAGGATGAGATGGCTGGATGGCATCACGGACTCGATGGACATGAGTTTGTGTAAACTCCGGGAGTTGGTAATGGACAGGGAGGCCTGGTGTGCTGTGATTCATGGGGTCACAAAGAGTCGGACACGACTGGGCGACTGAACTGAACTGAATTGAAGAGTCATAAAAGGAAATATAGAAAGGAGGAATTTTTCATCCCACATAAGTATAGGAATTGGAGCAAAAGCATCAATAACTTCTTGGATATCATGGACATCTTTCTGCTTTTGACCAATTCTCCTCCAGTAAATCTAAATAGGGCTTCCCTTATAGATCAGTTGGTAAAGAATCCATCTGCAATGCAAGAGATCCCCATTTAATTTAGTTAAGGCGCCTGAGCTACTGGTAATAGCTGCTTTGCCGCCTCCTGTGCCGATCAGTATCATTGGTGAAGCAGTTCTAGGATTGCACAATGAGGGACTTCACTTTCTTGACATGCTTAGGATTTGAATTGAGCCTGTTGTGACAGTGACTGCCTGCTGCTGTAACATATCCACCTTTATTTCTTACAGCCACCCCACCCAGGGAGGGACAAGACTTCTCCAGGCAGTACAGAGCAGAAGATGGAGTGTCAACATATAGATAATGATGAATACAGAAGTATAAATAGGTATCATGTTTTTCCAAGGAAGATTTTAGGAAGCTTAGAGAGACAGCGCTCAGTTTGTAAATGAGTATTAAAATCATTAGTGAGACATTACAAAATATATGCCTAGAATGTTAACAGTGGTTATTTTAGTGGAATATGATTATAGAAGTTGTCTCTATTTTCTTTTTAATCATGTCTTTCTCTTTTTTAATGTTATTTTTTTTTTTTTACTTTACAATACTGTATTGGTTTCATCATATATTGACATGAATCCACCACAGGTGTACATGAGTTCCCAACCCTGAACCCCCCTCTCCACCATCCTCCCCATATCATCTCTCTGGGTCATCCCAGTGCACTAGCCCCAACCATCCTGTATCCGGTATTGAACCTAGACTAGCGATTCATTTCTTACATGATAGTATACATGTTTCAATGCCATTCTCCCAAATCATTCCACCCTCTCCCTCTCCCACAGAGTCCAAAAGTCTGTTCTTTACATCTGTGTCTCTTTTGCTGTCTCACATATAGGGTTATCATTAACATCTTTCTAAATTCCATATATATGTGTTAGTATACTGTACTGGTGTTTTTCTTTCTGGCTTACTCCACTCTGTATAATCAGCTCCAGTTTCATCCACCTCATTAGAACTGATTCAAATGTATTCTTTTTAATGGCTGAGTAATACTCCATTGTGTATATGTACCACAGCTTTCTTATCCATTCATCTGCTGATGGACATCTAGGTTGCTTCCATGTCCTGGCTATTATAAACAGTGCTGCGATGAATATTGGGGTACACGTGTCTCTTTCAATTCTGGTTTCAAGACAAAGAAGGCCACTACATAATGATCAAAGGATTAATCCAAGAAGAAGATATAATAATTACAAATATATATGCACCCAACATAGGAGCACCGCAATATGTAAGACAAATGCTAACAAGTATGAAAGGGGAAATTGACAATAACACAATAATAGTGGGAGACTTTAATACCCCACTCACACCTATGGACAGATCAACTAACCAGAAAATTAACAAAGAAACGCAAACTTTAAATGATACAATAGACCAGTTAGACCTAATTGATATCTATAGGACATTTCACCCCAAAACAATGAATTTCACCTTTTTCTCAAGTGCTCACGGAACCTTCTCCAGGATAGATCACATCCTGGGACATAAATCTAACCTTGATAAATTCAAAAAAATCGAAATCATTCCAAGCATCTTTTCTGACCATAATGCATTAAGATTAGATCTCAATTACAGGAGAAAAACTATTAAAAATTCCAACATTTGGAGGCTGAACAATACGCTTCTGAATAACCAACAAATCACAGAAGAAATCAAAAAAGAAATCAAAATGTGCATAGAAATGAATGAAAATGAAAACACAACAACCCAAAACCTGTGGGACACTATAAAAGCAGTGCTAAGAGGAAAGTTCATAGCAATACAGGCATACCTCAGGAAACAAGAAAAAAGTCAAATAAATAACCTAACTCTACACCTAAAGCAACTAGAAAAGGAAGAAATGGAGAACCCCAGAGTTAGTAGAAGGAAAGAAATCTTAAAAATTAGGGCAGAAATAAATGCAAAAGAAACAAAAGAGACCATAGCAAAAATCAACAAAGCCAAAAGCTGGTTTTTTGAAAAGATAAATAAAATTGACAAACCATTAGCCAGACTCATCAAGAAACAAAGGGAGAAAAATCAAATCAATAAAATCAGAAATGAAAATGGAGAGATCACAACAGACAACACAGAAATACAAAGAATCATAAGAGACTACTATCAGCAATTATATGCCAATAAATTGGACAACGTGGAAGAAATGGACAAATTCTTAGAAAAATACAACTTTCCAAAACTGAACCAGGAAGAAATAGAAAATCTTAACAGACCCATCACAAGCACGGAAATTGAAACTGTAATCAGAAATCTTCCAGCAAACAAAAGCCCAGGTCCAGACGGCTTCACAGCTGAATTCTACCAAAAATTTCGAGAAGAGCTAACACCTATCCTACTCAAACTCTTCCAGAAAATTGCAGAGGAAGGTAAACTTCCAAACTCATTCTATGAGGCCACCATCACCCTAATACCAAAACCTGACAAAGATGCCACAAAAAAAGAAAACTACAGGCCAATATCACTGATGAACATAGATGCAAAAATCCTCAACAAAATTCTAGCAATCAGAATCCAACAACACATTAAAAAGATCATACACCATGACCAAGTGGGCTTTATCCCAGGGATGCAAGGATTCTTCAATATTCGCAAATCAATCAATGTAATTCACCACATTAACAAATTGAAAAATAAATGCCATATGATTATCTCAATAGATGCAGAGAAGGCCTTTGATAAAATTCAACATCCATTTATGATAAAAACTCTCCAGAAAGCAGGAATAGAAGGAACATACCTCAACATAATAAAAGCTATATATGACAAACCCACAGCAAACATTATCCTCAATGGTGAAAAATTGAAAGCATTTCCCCTAAAGTCAGGAACAAGACAAGGGTGCCCACTTTCACCACTACTATTCAACATAGTTCTGGAAGTTTTGGCCACAGCAATCAGAGCAGAAAAAGAAATAAAAGGAATCCAAATTGGAAAAGAAGTAAAACTCTCACTGTTTGCAGATGACATGATCCTCTACATAGAAAACCCTAAAGACTCCACCAGAAAATTACTAGAGCTAATCAGTGAATATAGTAAAGTTGCAGGATATAAAATCAACACACAGAAATCCCTTGCATTCCTATACACGAATAATGAGAAAGCAGAAAAAGAAATTAAGGAAACAATTCCGTTCACCATTGCAACAAAAAGAATAAAATACTTGGGAATATATCTACCTAAAGACTCTTGAGAGTCCCTTGGACTGCAAGCAGATCCAACCAGTCCATTCTGAAGGAGATCAACACTGGGGTTTCCTTGGAAGGAATGATGCTAAAGCTGAAACTCCAGTACTTTGGCCACCTCATGAGAAGAGTTGACTCATTGGAAAAAGACTCTGATGCTGGGAGGGATTGGAGGTAGGAGGAGAAGGGGACGATCGAGGATGAGATGGCTGGATGGCATCACGGACTCGATGGACGTGAGTCTGAGTGAACTCCGAGAGATGGTAATGAACAGGGAGGCCTGGCATGCTGCGATTCATGGAGTCACAAAGAGTCGGACACGACTGAGCGAATCGACTGAACTGAACTGAAAGAAACTAAAGACCTATATATAGAAATCATGTCTTTCTTTCAGTATAAATGGTATTGCTTTTCATGTATTGATTTTCATGTTCTTTTTAGTTCTCTTCTTGCCTTTTAAGAAAAGTGTTATTTTGACCAAAAACATAGGAAGAGGGTGGAGAAGGATAGGCAAAATTAAATGAACACCAAAGTTGTTACATGCCATTCTGAGTGCCACAGATCTGTCTCTGGGTTTCTAGCCACTAGCAAGAGGAAAAAAAAATGTAATAATTTTAGTTATGTGTATTTAATAATTAAGACAATCACTGATCAGAAAGTCAAAACCTATTTTAGGCCTCACAAGACAAAGAAAAATTTTTCTCAATGAGGTCATTCAAGGTTGTATTATAATAAATCTTTTTAACAGCTTTCTTTTGTTAGAAAGTAACATGACTACTTTTTTCTTCAAGAACTTCTCCATGAATAGCTACTCCACAGATGTGGTAATTCCCACCAGTTCCCTGAGGACATGAGCTGATGCCACTGTGAACTTGGTATGCCTATACAATGAAAAGGCAAAAGTCCTTAAATAAAGTTTTGTAAAACCAAATTTTAATATGTATTTCTGAATAAAGGTCAGATATTACTGTTTTCTGAAGAGGATTTGAACATAGATATTTTTCACTAAAGTTCCAACTGCATGATTTAGCAGTCAACCTAAACAAAGTCAGGAATGACTCATCAAGAAGCGTCCAGAGGGGACTCATGCATAGAACATACAAACCCAAGAAATCCATGAGGAGAACAAATGTTTTCCCATAAATAAAGTGATCTATTTAATACAGATAATAATATAAGACCAGAGATGCATACTCCAATCCATAAATACTAAATCTTTAGTATCTTGGATACATATATAAGGATAATTATACTACAGGTCTGTTTTGAGCTTCAAATATTCTAATAAAGTATCCAATGACTATCTAACCTTAAGAAGTTAAAGTCTTGCTGAAATTTCTAAAGAAGAAAATGCATACTTCTAGAAAAATTAATGAGATTCATCACTGCAAAAATATATTAAATAAGCTAGTTAAATGCTGGAAGATATTCTATGCACTGACTGATGATCATGATCTTTGGAATAGCTGACTCAATCATTTCCAGTTTACCATTAAGGCTGCTATTTGTTAACCTATGTGAAATCAATAATATTTACCATTCTGACCCCTCCAAGTGGGTATTTTATGGAGTTCAAATGAATATTAACAGTTCATGACAAAATTATTTCCTGTGTTCCTGGGAGAATGCCTGTCTTTATTCTTTATATCAGAAGTTAGAGTCCAGACACTAAGTGTACTTACATACACACATAAAATTGATTCTTTTTTATCATGGAAATAGAGTGCACTTTGATTATTGGCATTCTGGCATACTTCATTTTGTTTTCAAGAGCTTCAATCTCCAGAGGCGGAGTTTATAACCTAAGCTAAGTCAGTAATCACTGGCCATGGTGATTTGCTGGCTCAGAGGCAGGCATGTGATATAGATGGTCTAAACAGACGGGATAAGGGACTTTTAGGGAAATGCTATGAATATTAATTTAGAGCCATATGGAACATGTAGAGTAGATAGCATAGATTGAGATCATGAGGGAAGCCTGCCTTAAAATATAGCTATCACCAATGAAATCAAAGCTGACAGGTTGTAAAATCACTAAGCCCTTGGATCAATCCTTTCCTGAAGCCTAAAGAGGAATTCTAGACTTTTAGATTCATCTGTAATTAAACTTATAAATTTAGATAAGTTAGATTCATAAGTCAATAAACTTACTTTGTTTATACTAATTTGAGTTGTATTTTCTGTATTTTCACGTATATGAAGGTACTCATAATTATAGATAGGAATGTGTTTATAGATAACCATTGAAATATCACCATAAAGATTGCATATTGTTCAAATTTTTGATAAATTAATCATTTTCTATTATTTTTATATTCAAAATCATATAAAAATCTGTATATGAATTTACTGTCTTCTTCCAGAGAATATGCTCAATAATTTTAAAAAATTTAATACACCTAGTGGTGATGAGTGCTAGTAATTGAAGAGAAGAGGAACTATATTGACCTTACACAGTTCAAAGACTCACAGCTCCTCAGTTACCTTGAAGAAGAGGAAACCTTTCTCATTCTTAATGAAGCAATAGTCAGGCCAGCCATTAATTATATTCCAAGACCGAAGCACCTCCTCTACCAGCTTCCCTATTCTTGATATATGAATCTCAATGTCCAAACAAACAGAAGAACAACTCTATATTTGAAAAGCTTTCAGAGGAGCTAGGGGTCAGAGATAAAAGCATTTGAAGTGAGAAATAGATATAATCATTAAAGAAGGAGAACCTAGTAGCATGATTCAGTTTGGTCTATGAAGAAAAAATTACAAACAGTGACAGAAGCTATTGGAGAGGCACTGAATATAATCACTATGATGACATTTATAATCGCAAGATTTTGAGAGGGAGAGTTTTATGTGTGGAATATATGAGCAGGAAAGAAAAAAAAATGAGAAAGCGAGCAAGGAAGAGAAGTATTAGAGTGTTTTGCTGTTGATGAAACAATTTAAAAAATATCACCTCATTTTGGTCTTGCAACAAACCCACACAGGGTGAAGGGCAATTATTATCTCCCTCATTTTATAAATGATGAAAGGTAGGCTGATGTCCTGTGTGGCTTTAGTACTGCTAAATAGCTAGTAAATGGTGGGCTTTAGATTATATTTCAGATCTTCTGACTGTAACTCCTCAGAAGTTTTATACCAATTTCACACTGTAATATGCCACTCATAAACCACAAATAAGTATTCAGTCTAAGTAGATGCTAGTATAATTTCAAACAGAAAAGCTTTGAATATTTGGTCACATCCTAGTCTAATACATTTCAGCCGTATTGCTTGGCTCTGATATATCTATTTACTTTATTTCAGAAAATATTTTCTCAATAAATTTATCAGATGTATTATTATTAGAAATAAAATAAATTATAATTTGGCTAAAATCATCTTTTGAAAATTCTTATAAAATACTTAAGAATTCCTATAGTTGTTTCTGTGTGAATCTTTAAAACTTTTCTAAATCCTCTGGTATCTCTTCACTTCCTACATGAAAGGGAGAAAAGCCAAATAGCTCTTTTCCTTATGTACCCTAGAAAAAGCAGTGGCCATTTGATCTTTTTGCGTGTCACAAAATATACATGGAAAAAACCTGACTGGTGGAAAGTTTGATTCTGGAAATATATGATTCTGGTAAGTTTGGCTTTCCCCCAGTAAAGGGTCACTACGTTTGGTGCATCTTTTCTCTTCTTGCTTTAAGTTTGGGCACAACATCCACAAAGGCTGCTGCTGCTAAGTCGCTTCAGTCGTGTCCAACTCTGTGCGACTCCATAGATGGCAGCCCACCAGGCTCCACCGTCCCTGGGATTCCCCAGGCAAGAAAACTGGAGTGGGTTGCCATTTCCTTCTCCAACACATGAAAGTGAATTGTGAAAGTCGCTCAGTCGTGTCCGACTCTTAGCGACCCCATGGACTGCAGCTCACCAGGCTCCTCCGTCCATGGGATTTTCCAGGCAAGAGTACTGCTGCCATTGTGGCAAAGGCAGCCGTTATCAATTCTGAAATATCCAGATAATGCTTTTTTTTTTTTTCCCCTGGTCTCTGAAACCCCTAAAACAACTTAAAGCATGTTAAATATGCTTTATGTCACAACTTAGAACAGACAATATCAACAGCATCGTTAGGTAATATATGCATATGCATCATACACATTTACCTGAGGGCAGGTGGGTACCCATTAATCAAGGAATAAATGTGTGTTCACCATGCTAACATCCTTCAGGGGCAGGGCATTTTTGTTGGCTTAAATATCTTGGTGATGCAGACTTACTTTGCAGTCTTACACATTCCTGTCTTGAATATTTGCTGCAAAAGCAACTTGCTTTCCCCACTGCCATCACCTTTCCCTTGTTTCCGCCCTTCCATCTAGCAACATTGCTTTCTCATTACCCTATCTTCTGTAACACTCTCTGTTGAAGTCTAGGTATAATCCTTCAACCTTAACTGAAACAGTATCTCTTATACAGATGCTTGCCTGATATCTGTGACCAAACCATTTTCTCCTTTGAATCTCCTTGTTTCATTGCTCATGAAGCATTTGTATCACATATTTTAATTTTTGTGGATGTACTAGTTCTATTTCCTGCCCTCTGCAAAATTATCACCATCACTCCCAGTAGAGCACAAACTACGAGGGGGAAGAAAGAGTATGTGGTTATTCTTAATTACTAATGTGATTTTCTTTAGCTACCCAGTACATGGAACAGATCCTGATATTGGAGTGATATTGGTGTAAGTTCTAACTGTTGCTTCCTGACCTGCATACAGATTTCTCAAGATGCAGGTCAGGTGGTCTGGTATTCCATTGAGTCAGAGATGCCATTAGCAGTACTTATTTGTGAATATTTTGAAGCATTCTTTCTTATATGTGTAAACAAGATGATTGTCTTTCCCAGATGGTGCTTTACCTTTGTAAAACATTTGTATCAAAAATTTCATATTTTTTTCAAGTGCAGTTGTAGTTTTAAACTTGAAACTTTAAATATAACTTGATCCAGATGACTAAAAGATACTGAGACTTCCACAGGTTCCATATTATCAGTGTTGCTAAAACAAACAAATACTAAATTAACAAAAAGAATATAGTACAGAGACAAATAACTGCATTTTTCTAATGAAAGCATTGTTTGCTAACACTTTGATGCCTGAAAACAGTTGATTTGCAAGTATTGTTGAATGCCTTAATAATCATCTGTAATGGTTAACCTTAGTGTTTCCACTTGGCTAGGATATGGTGTCCAGTTGTTTGCCAAACACCAACCCAGATGTCTCTGTATAATGTATAAATGTATAATGTATTATACAGAAATTATAATTTCTGTATGATGTATAAATGTATAAATTCTGTATAATGTATAAATGTAGGTTTTGATAGATGTGTATAAGAGACAGACCTTAGTGTTTCCACTTGGCTAGGATATGGTGTCCAGTTGTTTGCCAAACACCAACCCAGATGTCTCTGTATAATGTATAAATGTATAATGTATTATACAGAAATTATAATTTCTGTATGATGTATAAATGTATAAATTCTGTATAATGTATAAATGTAGGTTTTGAGTAAAGCAGATTACCTTTCATAACATGGGTGAGCCTCTGTCAGTGAGTTGGAGGCCTCAAGAGAAAAGACCAAAGTTTATTTAAGAAGAAATTATCAAGGTTGCTACATAGAAACCCTGCCTGAGTTTCCACCTTGCTGTGCTATAGGTGGAAGCTTGCAGGTGCTGTGCTCTGCTTTTGTTTTGTCCACAGTGCCCGACTCAAACAAAAACAACAACAGAACAACATAGAGTTGAATATGAAACTGGATTCCTTTTCTGGCCCCTTAAGAATTTTTTTCAGATTATATCCATCTTTAAAATTTTTCAAGATGGAGATTTGAAAACTAAGTTTTGGAAACACCTCCACTTGCCTCTACCAGTTAAATGATCCATCCAACACCCAAGGATTGATCTTCCCTTCAAATACAAGGTGAAACCTATCACTACTCTCTGCCCTGTTAGTCACACACTGCTCAATGTGGCACCAAGGGGAAGTGAGGTGGAACTGCGGCCATTAAAAAGTCCACTTTTTATGTCCATAAAAAGTGATGGTGGTAAGTCAACTGGGGTGTTCTTTCAACTGGACCATGTATTCTATTTTGAAGCCATCAAGCTTAATAAGATTCAAAAGATGCTTGTTCTCTTAAAAAAATTTTTTTTATAAAGATAGGTTTCACAGAATAGAAAGAGACACATGTACCCCAATGTTCATTGCAGCATTGTTTATAATAGCCAGGACATGGAAACAACCTAGATGTCCATCAGCAGATGAATGGATAAGAAAGCTGTGGTACATATACACAATGGAGTATTACTCAGCCATTAAAAAGAATACATTTGAATCAGTTCTAATAAGATGGATGAAACTGGAACCAATTATACAGAGTGAAGTAAGCCAGAAAGAAAAACACCAATACAGTATACTAACACATATATATGGAATTTAGAAAGATGGTAATGAGGACCCTGTATGCAAGGAAAAAAAAATGTAATAATTTTAGTTATGTGTATTTGATAATTAAGACAATCACTGATCAGAAAGTCAAAACCTATTTTAGGCCTCACAAGACAAAGAAAAATTTTTCTCAATGAGGTCATTCAAGGTTGTATTATAATAAATCTTTTTAACAGCTTTCTTTTGTTAGAAAGTAACATGACTACTTTTTTCTTCAAGAACTTCTCCATGAATAGCTACTCCACAGATGTGGTAATTCCCACCAGTTCCCTGAGGACATGAGCTGATGCCACTGTGAACTTGGTATGCCTATACAATGAAAAGGCAAAAGTCCTTAAATAAAGTTTTGTAAAACCAAATTTTAATATGTATTTCTGAATAAAGGTCAGATATTACTGTTTTCTGAAGAGGATTTGAACATAGATATTTTTCACTAAAGTTCCAACTGCATGATTTAGCAGTCAACCTAAACAAAGTCAGGAATGACTCATCAAGAAGCGTCCAGAGGGGACTCATGCATAGAACATACAAACCCAAGAAATCCATGAGGAGAACAAATGTTTTCCCATAAATAAAGTGATCTATTTAATACAGATAATAATATAAGACCAGAGATGCATACTCCAATCCATAAATACTAAATCTTTAGTATCTTGGATACATATATAAGGATAATTATACTACAGGTCTGTTTTGAGCTTCAAATATTCTAATAAAGTATACAATGACTATCTAACCTTAAGAAGTTAAAGTCTTGCTGAAATTTCTAAAGAAGAAAATGCATACTTCTAGAAAAATTAATGAGATTCATCACTGCAAAAATATATTAAATAAGCTAGTTAAATGCTGGAAGATATTCTATGCACTGACTGATGATCATGATCTTTGGAATAGCTGACTCAATCATTTCCAGTTTACCATTAAGGCTGCTATTTGTTAACCTATGTGAAATCAATAATATTTACCATTCTGACCCCTCCAAGTGGGTATTTTATGGAGTTCAAATGAATATTAACAGTTCATGACAAAATTATTTCCTGTGTTCCTGGGAGAATGCCTGTCTTTATTCTTTATATCAGAAGTTAGAGTCCAGACACTAAGTGTACTTACATACACACATAAAATTGATTCTTTTTTATCATGGAAATAGAGTGCACTTTGATTATTGGCATTCTGGCATACTTCATTTTGTTTTCAAGAGCTTCAATCTCCAGAGGCGGAGTTTATAACCTAAGCTAAGTCAGTAATCACTGGCCATGGTGATTTGCTGGCTCAGAGGCAGGCATGTGATATAGATGGTCTAAACAGACGGGATAAGGGACTTTTAGGGAAATGCTATGAATATTAATTTAGAGCCATATGGAACATGTAGAGTAGATAGCATAGATTGAGATCATGAGGGAAGCCTGCCTTAAAATATAGCTATCACCAATGAAATCAAAGCTGACAGGTTGTAAAATCACTAAGCCCTTGAATCAATCCTTTCCTGAAGCCTAAAGAGGAATTCTAGACTTTTAGATTCATCTGTAATTAAACTTATAAATTTAGATAAGTTAGATTCATAAGTCAATAAACTTACTTTGTTTATACTAATTTGAGTTGTATTTTCTGTATTTTCACGTATATGAAGGTACTCATAATTATAGATAGGAATGTGTTTATAGATAACCATTGAAATATCACCATAAAGATTGCATATTGTTCAAATTTTTGATAAATTAATCATTTTCTATTATTTTTATATTCAAAATCATATAAAAATCTGTATATGAATTTACTGTCTTCTTCCAGAGAATATGCTCAATAATTTTAAAAAATTTAATACACCTAGTGGTGATGAGTGCTAGTAATTGAAGAGAAGAGGAACTATATTGACCTTACACAGTTCAAAGACTCACAGCTCCTCAGTTACCTTGAAGAAGAGGAAACCTTTCTCATTCTTAATGAAGCAATAGTCAGGCCAGCCATTAATTATATTCCAAGACCGAAGCACCTCCTCTACCAGCTTCCCTATTCTTGATATATGAATCTCAATGTCCAAACAAACAGAAGAACAACTCTATATTTGAAAAGCTTTCAGAGGAGCTAGGGGTCAGAGATAAAAGCATTTGAAGTGAGAAATAGATATAATCATTAAAGAAGGAGAACCTAGTAGCATGATTCAGTTTGGTCTATGAAGAAAAAATTACAAACAGTGACAGAAGCTATTGGAGAGGCACTGACTATAATCACTATGATGACATTTATAATCGCAAGATTTTGAGAGGGAGAGTTTTATGTGTGGAATATATGAGCAGGAAAGAAAAAAAAATGAGAAAGCGAGCAAGGAAGAGAAGTATTAGAGTGTTTTGCTGTTGATGAAACAATTTAAAAAATATCACCTCATTTTGGTCTTGCAACAAACCCACACAGGGTGAAGGGCAATTATTATCTCCCTCATTTTATAAATGATGAAAGGTAGGCTGATGTCCTGTGTGGCTTTAGTACTGCTAAATAGCTAGTAAATGGTGGGCTTTAGATTATATTTCAGATCTTCTGACTGTAACTCCTCAGAAGTTTTATACCAATTTCACACTGTAATATGCCACTCATAAACCACAAATAAGTATTCAGTCTAAGTAGATGCTAATATAATTTCAAACAGAAAAGCTTTGAATATTTGGTCACATCCTAGTCTAATACATTTCAGCCGTATTGCTTGGCTCTGATATATCTATTTACTTTATTTCAGAAAATATTTTCTCAATAAATTTATCAGATGTATTATTATTAGAAATAAAATAAATTATAATTTGGCTAAAATCATCTTTTGAAAATTCTTATAAAATACTTAAGAATTCCTATAGTTGTTTCTGTGTGAATCTTTAAAACTTTTCTAAATCCTCTGGTATCTCTTCACTTCCTACATGAAAGGGAGAAAAGCCAAATAGCTCTTTTCCTTATGTACCCTAGAAAAAGCAGTGGCCATTTGATCTTTTTGTGTGTCACAAAATATACATGGAAAAAACCTGACTGGTGGAAAGTTTGATTCTGGAAATATATGATTCTGGATATCATGTAAGAAACGAAGCACCAGTCTATGTTCGGTACAGGATACAGGATGCTTGGGGCTGGTGCACAGGGATGATCCAGAGAGATGATATGGGGTGGGAGGTGGGAGGGGGATTCAAGATTGGGAGCTTGTATACACCCATGGCAAATTCATGTCATTGTATGGCAAAACCAATACAGCATTGTAAAGTAAAATAAAAATAAAATTTAAAAAAAATTTAAAAATAAGTAAATAAAGATAGGTGATAAAACTTGATTTGAACGAACCTCTGAAAGAGGGAAGTTATATTTGCATTACTTTATTTTTTTAAAGATGTTTTGTTACTTTTCAGTGGGTAAATCCAAGTGTAAAAAATCAGAGAGGTCTGTAAGCAGAACCGTTTAGAAGTCAGCTACCCTGGCCTTTTCAGTTCAATTAAAAGTTATGGATGATGCAGTTCTGAAGATGTGAACTGGGTCAATATGAAGCGGGAAAAAGCTGTAGTCATACAAGAGGAGTACCAGTACTAAGAAGAATTCTAACAATGAAGCAGAATGCCCTCTGGAAAAACAAGTGGTTTATCTCAAATTCTTTAGCCAGAAATGGTCTTTCAGCCCATACCTAGCAATCACGCTTAATAGGCAGATCACCCTCTGGTAAGAAAGTTTGGAAAGTAAGCTGTTAGTGAAGGAATTTCCTTGGTGGTCCAGTGGTTAAGACTCCACTTTTCCACTGAAGGGGGCCAGGGTTCCACCCCTGGTCAGGGAAATAAGATCCCATATGCCTCCTGACAAGGCTAAAAAAAATTATTTTTTAAAAAAGAAATAAGATGAATAAAAATTGGAAACAAAAACTTTATAAAAAATTTAAAAATATCTTAGTTGTTAAGAAGAGCCTTTGGTGAAGGTGCAATGCAAAGATCCTTTAGGTTTAGAAAAGGCAATTTTGAGGATGCAGAGAAAAAGTGGACAGGAAAGGAAAAAGGTATAGGATGGGGCACATGGATTTTCATTCTTTCTACTACTGCCTAGTAGAGGAAAGATATTAAAAAATGTTTGAAAACACATTGTAAAAGAGACTGTCATTTTTGATACTTAGAAAAACCATCACTATTTAAGTCATTCAGATCATAAGCTACTTATGACTAGTGTGTACTCTAAAATGTGTTCTATTCTACATAATGGTGATATTCCTTTATTTCTCATAAAAGTTTCCAATATTGCATTTTCCCTCTGATTTATCCAGAGAGTGATTTTTTTTCTTCTCTTAAATATTTGCCTATGCATACAAAGCACACAGAGTATTTTATTAGTTCCAGGATGTACTTCTGAACTATTAAAGCTACTCTAGTTTTTTTTGTTTTTTTGTTTTTTTTTTTTGCCTTTTCCGACTTTCAGAGGGACACATTTATTAGCATTTATGAGTTAATAATTAACACTTGTACAATGTACACAAATAACTCTAATGAAAAGTGTTAACCTATTAGGAATGGGTTGAGGGGATGTTAATTGGAATTGACTTATGCCTGAGTCATTTTCATTTTAATTTCCAAACACAGAGAGCTGGCCTGGAAAAGCAAGAACATATGCATATTAGAACATCTCTCTCTCTCTCTCTCTCTTTTTTTTTTAAAAGCAGAAATCAACTATTAATAGAAATATATAAACATTATCCATCTCAAAGAAGTTAAAGGCTGGCACAATAAAGAATCCCATGTGTTGAGAGTGGCACATACATTTTTAACAAATTTAATAGGTACCCATTCATAAAGCATAGCTTATTTTACTTCTGTGAATCAGAGTGATGGTTTAAGTATTGCACAAGGGCACTTCATGTGATGCATGCCACACTTTGGATTCTGCATGGGAGAGATAATCATAAAACAAAGTAACTAAGTGCTCTGAAGCAGCGTGCTTTGGAATAAAGCAACTTAATTTTCAGGTAGTTAGGGAGCTTTCTTTTCAATGACAGCTGTGAATGCTATTTCCCTTAGTTCAATCAAATAAAATGTTAGATTCAAAAGAAGACAAATGGAAACACGCCAGATTTTAAAAAATCCTTCTTCTTCGTCTTTTTTTTTTTTTTTCTTTTTTACCCATTAATCTAAGTATAGATTGCACAGGATTTTTTTCTCTTTCTTAGGCTAGAAAGTCAAATATACTTTAAATGTATAAAGACGAGGGATGCATGGAATTCTCTCTTGGACACTATTCAATGCAAATATTCTTAGGAGAAGTAAATAAGGCTTTATCAGGCATTTATATCTTAGTGTAAGTAAGCTTAGTAGACTCATTTATGAGATAGGTTAAAGTTGAATTTGCTTTTATCTTTGCAGTGTTTCAATCTTGACTCTCAGTATATGGAGATCAAGGTCCAAAATTCAATTTTTTTCAGGCACTGAGTTATTCAAGGAAAGTTATTAAACCTCTCTAGGACAATGTTTTTTTTTATGTGTAGATTGATCAGAGGATGGTAAAGACTCATGTAGCTCTAATACTTCAAGTTAGTTGTTGCAGGAAATGTTAACTTTCCCTGGAACTTTACTACAAGACAGATGTATCAGACAGTACATGAAGATGTTCAAGTCTAACACACACTTTATTCAAAGTCTCTCTCAAAGAGTTATATTTATTGTTTCTTAAAAGAATATCATCTAAGGAAATGTTTTAAGCTTCCATTCTTTTTAAAGCAGTTTATTGACCTGAACACCAAGGATGACTGTCTCTATCCCTTAATTCTGATCATGAACTCAGATGTGAGAAAGTCAAGGGTATCACAGAAAAGGTAGGATGAAAATTTTGCCAATGAATTGGTTTAATTAAGCCAAATTAATGGATATCAAGAATTACATGGATTTTTACTGAAGCATAAAGTGTTCTGCTAATTTCAAGTATACGGAAAAAGTGATTCAGTTATGCATATATGTGTATATAAACATATTATTTTTCATATTCTTCAAAAATTATATGAATTAGAAATAGAAAAAAGTTCCAACTGATAGATTGGAACATTCAATATAGTTAGTATTTGGAGAAATCCTTATAATATGTTTTTGAAGAAGACATGAAAATGATTTTGAAAAATAACCTACTAGAAGTGAAGGAAAATGTATGTAAGATTACCTGGTAGGAACAGGACATAACCACACATGTGGATAAGAAGTGGGAGGGGCTATTTGGAGATGTGATGACTGATAATTTTGAAAGTCAAGTCACATCAATTTCCAGTGGAAAGAAACTGAGTAATTTCTTTCTATCAGCGTGATTAAAGCATAATTAAGTATTTGAAGACGTGATACATTTAAGCAATAACTTAGGGAGGTATGCCTGTATGAAATGGTGAGCAAGGAGGAGAAACCATCTTTCTTCACAGTGACGCATCCAGGTCTAAGAGTATATATACACACTCGAAGTCCAGATCATGACATTGAAGCTCAGAGAGTGTCCTCCGTGTAACTCAGCTGATCTCACATCTCCTGTCAACATGTCCTACAAATGCTGCTCTGGAAACTTCTCCTCCTGCTCCTTTGGGGTCCACCTGCACTACCCAGGCTCCTCCTGTGGCTCCTCCTTCCCCAGCAACCTGGTCTACAGGACTGACCTCTGTTCTCCCAGGATCTGCCGGCCCACCTGTGTGGTGTTCAAGCCCTGTCAGATGTCCTGCTACCGCCCAAGGACCTCCATGCTCTGCAGTCCCTTCCAGATAACTTATTCTGGTTCTCCTGGATGTGGGTCTATTAGAGGCTGCTCCCTGGGTTACGGATCTAGAAGCTGTGACTCTCTGGACTGTGGATCCAGAGTCTTCAGACTGCTGGGTTATGGAATTCATGGCTTCCCTTCCCTGAGGTGTGGATTCAGGTTCTACCACCCAGCCTACTTGGCTTCTAGGAGCTGCCAGTCTTCTTGCTATAGGCCAATCTGTAGATCAAACTTCCGTAGATCAACTTGTTGAATTTCCAGAACTTCTGAGCAAAACGTTTCAGTCTCTACTTACAGCTATCATAGCCTCTTTCAGAAATGTTAGCTAACCCCTATCACCATCAGCATCTCATCGTTTCCCTAGTGTCAAACACTGACTGACTGACTAATCCTTTCAGTGAAATTAATAACCAAAATATTGAGTTCAAGTCTGTAATTTTGCTGAAACAATTGATTCAGAATTACATAAACTTTTCTTACAAAATGCATGGAAATCCAGCTTTGCTTCACCTAATAAACTCATTCACTCTTGCATCTGATGTTTTCATTGTTCTGTTTTGGTTTAAAGTTTGATTTATAATCTATCTTTGGGGCTCCAGACCCTCAAAGTCTTTTCCCTAGGAATGGATTTGTAGTTCCCCAGGAAATGGTATCAGGCCTGCTATATGGGAAATTCTTTGTGTATTCCACTGCCTAAGGACTAATAAGTGTGCATGTCTTCCACCATCAAATCTGGTAGGACTTTTTAAAAAAATGTAAGTGTGCTCACAGTGGAGTCAATATTCTCATTGTGCTTTCAAGGAGGACACCTTGTGCTGACATCCATATTTGATTTTGATTTTATATTTTCAAATCTGAACTGGTTTAGAGTTTGTCCAGAAGATGTCACTTATGGTGATGAAATATTTATAAAATATATTATATCAAATATTTGTTTAAATCTGATGCATTGGTTTGAAAAAGAGAAAGATAAAATACCATAGGTTGAAGGACATTATGTGTGTGAGTGCTAAGTTGCTTCAGTCGTGTCTGACTCTTTGCGACCCCATGCACTGTAGCCCCCTAGGCTCCTCTGTCCATGGGATTCTCTGGGCAAGAGTACTGGAGTTGGTTGCCATTATGGTTGTCTTTAAATAAATGAGGAATGGATTATTAGGTGTGTTTGTGTGAAAGAGAGAGGGAGGGAGGTCTACTCAGATCTGAGACAAGGCACACTTTGAATTTATTTTAATTTGAGCAAGTTGTTTGTCTCAGAGCAAAATGTAAGGTCAGAATTCAGTTAAAACTTTTCACAACACATTTAGTAATAACTCTTCATGAGTGGGAAAATAACTATCATTACCATTTGCTCCAATCAGGTGCTATGAGTGTTTATTAATTTGTCTTCTTCTTCCTCAGACTTTTTCTAAGTGAATCTGGGAAAAGAGGGCCTCTTTTCTCCTATACTGGAAATAATCATGGCTAACCAAAGGAATTCAGGAACCATGTCATCTGTTCAGGGAAATATTCTCAAGAGACAGAAAATTTAAGGCTCCTCTGTCCATGGGATTCTCTGGGCAAGAGTACTGGAGTTGGTTGCCATTATGGTTGTCTTTAAATAAATGAGGAATGGATTATTAGGTGTGTTTGTGTGAAAGAGAGAGGGAGGGAGGTCTACTCAGATCTGAGACAGGGCACACTTTGAATTTATTTTAATTTGAGCAAGTTGTTTGTCTCAGAGCAAAATGTAAGGTCAGAATTCAGTTAAAACTTTTCACAACACATTTAGTAATAACTCTTCATGAGTGGGAAAATAACTATCATTACCATTTGCTCCAATCAGGTGCTATGAGTGTTTATTAATTTGTCTTCTTCTTCCTCAGACTTTTTCTAAGTGAATCTGGGAAAAGAGGGCCTCTTTTCTCCTATACTGGAAATAATCATGGCTAACCAAAGGAATTCAGGAACCATGTCATCTGTTCAGGGAAATATTCTCAAGAGACAGAAAATTTTAAAGAAAGAAAGAAAAAACAAACAGAGAAGTGGGACACAAAAGTTTCTGCCGATTCAGGAGCCTCTGTTCCCAGCATCCTTTAAGCCAGATTTACTTGTCTTTTATGCACCTTGATTATATTAGCCCATAAAGTCTTATTTTGGTTTAAACTAATTAAAATAAAATGTGATTTTTGTTACTCATATCCAAAGAGTTATAATTAGTAGTAATGTGTCATCTAGGTGCAGAGTTACTCATTGACTTTTGTATCAACAGGAATTTAAATTTTTTTATCAGTAAGACAATAAGATCCTATGAGTCTGAATTTTCGGCACTGGCATTGAGAAATAATTCTTCTTCAAGTAATGTGGAATGAGTAACATGTGGACTAAAGACACCACTGGGAAACAAATTCAAAGGGAAAACAGTCATGTGGCTCATGAGAAGGCCTTAGGAACACATTCAACAAACCTAACTGGACTAGAAGCTTCTAACCTCAATCATGAGAACCCCATAAACAGTATGAAAAGGTGAAAAGATAGGACACTGAAAGATGAACTCCCATGTTGGCAGGTGTCCAATATGCTACTGGAAAAAAAAAGTGGAGGAAAAAACTTCAGAAAGAATGAAGAGAAAGAGTCAAAGTGAACAACGGCCAGTTGTGGATTTGACTGGTGATGGAAGTCAGGTCCAGTGCTACAAAGAACAATACTGCATTGGAACCTGGAATCAATGTAAATTGGAAGTGGTCAAACAGGAGATGGCAAGAATGAATGTTGACATTTTAGGAATCAGTGAACTAAAACGGACTGTAATGGGAGAATTTAACTCAGAGGACCATTATATCTACTACTGTGGACAAGAATTCCTTAGAAGAAAAGGAGTAGCCCTCATAGTCAACAAAAGTGTCCAAAATGCAGTACTTGGGTGGAATCTCAAACATGGCAGAGCGATCTCTGTCCATTTCCGAGGCAAGACATTTAATATCACAGTAATCAAAATATATGCCCCAACCAGTAACGCAGAGGAAGCTGAAGTTGAACTGTTCTGTGAAGACCTACCAGACCTTCTAGAACTAACACCCCCCAAAAAGTGTCCTTTTCATCATAGGGGATTGCAAAAGTAAGAAGTGATGAGATACCTGGAGTAACAGGCAAATTTGGCCTTGGAGTACAAAATGAAACAGGCCAAAGGCTAACAGAGTTTTGCCAAGAGAATGCAATGGTCATAGCAAAATCCCTCTTCAAAAAACACAAGAGAAGACTCTACACATGGACATCATCAGATGGTCAATACTGAAATCAGATTGATTACATTCTTTGCAGCCAAAGTTGGACAGGCTCTATAGAGTCAGCAAAAACAAGACCAGGAGCTGACTGAGGCTCAGATAATGAACTCCTTATTGTCAAATTCAGACTCAAATTGAAGAAAGTAGGGAAAATCACTAGACCATTCAGGTATGACCTAAATCAAATCTCTTATGTTTATAGTGACAAATAGATCAAGAGATTACATCTAATAGAGTGCTTGAGGAACTATAGATGGAGATTTGTGACCTTGTACAGGAGGCTGTGATCAAGACCATCCCCAAGAAAAAGAAATGTGAAAAGGCAAAATGGTTGTCTGAGGAGATCTTACAAATAGCTGAGAAAAGAAGAGAAGCTAAAGGCAAAGAAGTAAAGGAAAGACATAGCCATTAAGTGCAAAGTTCCAAAGAATAGCACAGAGAGATACGAAAGCCTTCCTCAGTGATCAATGCAAAGAAATAGAGGAAAACAATAGAACAGGAAAGACTAGAGATCTCTTCAAGAAAATCAGAGATACCAAGGGAACATTTCATGCAAAGATGGGCACAATAAAAGACAGAAATGGTATGGACCTAAAAGAAGCAGAAGATATTAAGAAGATATGGCAAGAATATACAGAAGAATTATAAAAAGAGAACTTCATGACCCAGATAATCACAATGATGTGATCACTTACCTAGAGCCAGGCAGCCTGGAATGCAAAGTCAAGTGGGCCTTAGGAAGAATCACTACAAACAAAGCTGGTGGAGGTGATGGAATTCCTCTTGAGCTTTTTCAAATCCTAAAAGATGTTAAAGTGCTGAAGTCAAAATGCCAGCAAATTTGAGAACTCAGCAGTGGCCACAGGACTGGAAAAGGTCAGTTTTCATTCCAATCCCAAAGAAAGGCAATGTAAAAGAATATTCAAACTACCACACAGCTGCACTCACCTCACAGGTTAGTAAAGTAATGCTTAAAATTCTCCAAGCCAAGCTTCAGCAATACGTGAACCATGAACTTCCAGATGTTCAAGCTGGATTTTGAAAAGCCAGAGGAACCAGAGATCAAATTGCCAACATCCATTGGATCATAGAAAAAGCAAGATAATTCCACAAAACCATCTATTTCTGCTTTATTGACTGTGCCAAAGCCTTTCACTGTGTGTATCACAACAAACTGTGGAACATTCTTGAAGAGATGGGAATACCATACCACCTGACCTGCCTCCTGAGAAATCTGTATGCAGGTCAGGAATCAGCAGTTAGAACCAGACATGGAACAACAGACCGGTTCCAAATAGGAAAAGGAGTACATCAAGGCGGTATATTGTCACCCTGCTTATTTAACTTATATGCAGAGTATATCATTCAAAATGAAGCACAAGCTGAAGTCAAGATTCCCAGGAAAAATATCAATAACCTCCAATAACCTCAGATCTGCAGATGACACCACCCTTATGGAAGAAAGTGAAGAAGAACTAAAGAGCCTCTTGATGAAAGTGAAAAAGGAGCATGCAAATGTTCACTTAAAACTCAACATTCAAAAAACTAAGATCATGGCATCTGGTCTCATCACTTCATGCCAAATAGATGGAGAGACAATGAAAACAGTGACAGACTTTATTTATTTATTTTGGTCTCCAAAATCACTGCAGATGGTGATTGAAGCCATGGAATTAAAAGATGCTTGCTCCTTGGAAGAAAAGCTACGACCAACCTGCTGCTGCTGCTAAGTCACTTCAGTCGTGTCTGACTCTGTGTGACCCCATAGATGGCAGCCTACCAGGCTCACCTGTCCTTGGGATTCTCCAGGCAAGAACACTGGAGTGGGTTGCCATTTCCTTCTCCAATGCATGAAAGTGAAAAGTGAAAGTGAAGTCGCTCAGTCTTGTCTGACTCCTAGCGACCCCATGGACTGCAGCCCTCCAGGCTCCTCTGTCCATGGGATTTTCCAGGCAAGAGTGCTGGAGTGGGTTGCCATTGCCTTATCCGATGACCATCCTACATAGCATATTAAAAAGCAGAGACATTCCTTTGCTCTTGAGTGTCCCTTGAACTGCAAGGAGATCCAACCAGTCAATCCTAAAGGAAATCAGTCCTGAATATTCATTGGAAGAACTGATGCTGAAACTGAAGCTCCAGTACTTTGGCCACCTGATGTGAAAAACTGTCTCATTGGAAAAAACCCTGATGCTGGGCAAGATTGAAGGTGGGAGGTGAAGGGGACAACAGAAGATGAGATGGTTGGGTAGTACCAGTGACTCGATGGACATGAGTTTGAGCAAGCTCCAGGCATTTGTGATGGACAGGGAAGCCTGGCGTGCTGCAGTACATGGGGTTGCAAAGAGTCGGACTTGACTGAGTGAACTGAACTTAACCTCAAGCAAAGGAAGTCACCAAACCCACAGAGCAGTGATGGGCAAAGAGAATTGTTTAAAACGCAGAACAGCCCAAGATGGAGGAAAGAGATATCCAGTGATATCTCCCCTCTGAGAATCCCAGGGATGGGGGAGCCTGGTAGGCTGCCGTCTATGGGGTCACACAGAGTCGGGCACGACTGAAGTGACTTAGCAGCAGCAGCAGCAGGTCCAGGTAACACTGGGTGGGTGACTTGGTTGGATGATGGTGACAGAATGTGTAAGACTGCAATCTATCGGTGGCTACAAAAAAGCTCAGAGTGACATGGGGCACATGCCTTTCCAGCTCACTCTTCTCATTCACAACTATCCCACCTCTAATGCTCTTTGATTCACTGACATCAGGTCTTTGTTCTGAATTCAGCTCACTAAATATGTTTTGAGCTTTAACTTTGTGCTAGAGTTCTCCAATGAAAAATGCACTAGAGAACTTAGAGAAGACTATGACCTTTGCCTTCCAAGAGTTAGTTCACATCTCGTGAGAGAGAGAGATTGTCTCCCATTATCTTGGTGGGAAGGGTGGATGTAAAGAGATCTTCAGGAAGAGCCAACTGCATAAGCAATGCCACGGTTGCTTGAGAGAATATAATGTGAGGTTTAGGGAGGAAATCTGCAAGATTTTTTTTTTTTAATTGATGTGTTAAATGGGGGCAGTGAGAAGTAAGAGATTACATAATAATTAAAAGTGTGATTGCCTAACCCTACTGGTCCAGGAATAGAGACAGAAGCAACTCTGATGTTTAAAATGACCTGAACTTTGGGTCTGGGGTAATGAGATGTCAGTGATAAACCTTCACATTTAATATGCAGAAGTGATTGGGGTGGGGCTCATGTTTTTCATGGGTTGCAAAATCAATGTGTTTATTTATGTGACTGGCAACTCATTCAGTGGCAATTAGCAGTCTAATAAAATGCTAACATGCACAGGGCAGAGTTTAGGGATGCAGGCTATAATTTGAGAGGAACTGCACTCCAAGAGAATGTGAGTTACTGTTCAAGCTTGAAATACTTGGCATGGCTACTCAGCAGGAAATCTTAGCTCTCACCATGGCTTACGTGTGGCTGCTCTGGGGATTCCCCTCCTGTACCCTTAGGGATCTTCTGATCTCCTAGCGTCTTGCTATGTTTGTTCCCATCCCATCAATCTGGTTTACAGAAGCGTCTCATTCTTATGGGTACACTGGCTTCAGGGTTGTGCAAACAATGGCCTCCTCCCATGTTGTACCCCAAGCTCTCCACTTGCCCCACCCTAGCCCTGGCCCTGATTTGCAATAACTCTAATCTCCAATTATGCCCTGTGTTGAATATCACAAGCATCCCACTTAAGCATCACTGCCATTTATAGTTCCTACCAAGCTGATGATATTATATCTAGGGACACAATAGTTACCCCTATGGGTTGTGGGCTCTCTTTCTACCACCCAACCTACTTTCCCTTTATTTGTTTTTCTTAAGTTAATTTTTATTAGAGTATAGTTGACTTACAATGTTGTGTTAGTTTCCGCTGTTAGTTTCAGCAAGCAGAATCAGTTATATATACACATATTTATCCATTAACAGAGGGACAGAGGAAGAGATAAAGAAGGTAACAAGCTGCTGCATGACCTCATTTTTTTCTGAAAAGACTACATGAGCTTCTATCATCAAATATGAACAGTCTCTTACTGGACTGTGACCTTTGCCCTGGGTCAACTGTATTTATTCTAAGACATGCCCTATAATAGGACAAGCAGCATCTACCTAGAGAAAAGTCATCTTTGTCCATTAACTCTACCATTTGATTAATTCATTTGAAAGTTATTAAATCTTAGTGATGTTTTATTTTAAGGCTTATTTTTTGCAATGAAGTAGATCCATACAGCAAGTAGAAACTGACAGAGAAAAGCAAGATTGTGGAGATTTAATTCACTGGCACCAACATTGTCATTAATGTGTATATTCTGGTATGTCTTTTGAATACTCTGGGTTTTATAAAATATCTATTTTCCTGTGAAATATACACTATTTTCAACTTATAAGACTGTGGTTATATATAGGATTACTGTAGGTAGATTTGGGGCTTCCCTCATAGCTCAGTTGGTAAAGAATCTGCCTGCAATGCAGGAGACCTGGGTTTGATTCCTGGGTTGAGACAATTCCCTGACAAAGAAAATGGCAACCCTCTGCAATATTCTTGCTTGGAGAATCCCATGGACAGAGGAGCCTCAAAGGCTACTGTCTGTAGGGTCACAAGGGTAGGATAGGACTTAGTGACTAAACCACCACACAGGTAGATTAGAGTTCTGAAATCTCTTAATTTTCACTTTTTTTTAAATGATGTCATCAAAAGGAAAATAAAGTAAAACCATATGTTAAGAGTTAGGTTCTATTTGTGATTCTCCCACTAGCAAGATTTTGATTTTATACACATCACAACTTCTTTGAGTATCTTTCTTACATGTTAGATGAGATGGTCCTTGATGATTTTTGATCCCTAAGACTCCAACATCACTGACCTGTGCATGTGTGCCCAGTTGCTTAATTCGTGTGTGACTCTTTATGACCCTAGTGATTGCAACCCATCAGTCTCCTCTGTCCATGGGATTTCCCAGGCAATAGTACTGGAACGAGTTGCCATGCCCTCCTCCAGGGGATCTCCCTCACTCAGGGACTGAATCCACATCTCTCCACTTCTGGTACTGTAGGAGGATTCTTTATTCACTGAGCCACCTGGGAAGCCCATTACTGACCTATCCATATATTATATGATAATATTACTAGGTTAATAGTAGCATGCGAAAGATGGGCTGTTAATTCCTCCTGTAATAGTATACTTTTTTTCTCTGTGGACTGGGAAGGGAAAAACAGAAGGAAAATGTTTTAAAATATGATACAATATAAAATAATAGTGAATAATAAAAAATAATAATATAAACACACTTTCATATGTTTAAACATTTTCCTTCTGTGTTAAGAGAGAATTTTTTTAAAAAGTAGAGTTATGATCTTCATGCAAGTAAGACAAAACATACTGAATATTTTATTTAACTCGTTAATGAATAAGGGGGTCACTGTTAAGAAGTTACAACTGTCTTAAAGGAGAACTTGAAGAACACACTTACATAGGCTGTCAGAGCCTATGAAATGAATTTACAAAGAGAGGTGCAGAGCGTTCACTGTACAGAGGGAAAAGTCAATGGAACTCCAGCAGACAAATCATTTTTGTTTCAATGAACAAGAACCATCTGCATTATTATCAATTTTCTACAATGTATAGAATTATATAACAGAAGAAAAGCAAGTAGAGATACCCTGAAGGATGAACTAGATAAGCTACAGAGTAATTCATTCCAATGCCCTTTATTTCAAAGTCTAGGAAATTTTTCCTGACAACAGAATGTGGAATCAGTAATGTTCATTGTAAAACAGTAATACATGACCTGCAACTGTGTGAGCACCATTTTTTCTTTAATGTGGAAACTAAAAAGAAAAAGAAATTACACTATCATGGAAGGATCTGGTCTATTTCATCAGTGTATATTTTCCTAAGGTCACTGCATGTGCTTGTAATCTGGAGGAAAAGATTATTACATTTGGTACAATATTTTGACTTCATCTTTCTTCCTTCTCTGCTCCATCCCTCATGTCACCTCAGTTGCTATACCACTACTATGACTTTTGCGTGCATATTAAGTCACTTCCCTCGTGTCCTACTCTTTGTGATTCTAGGGACTTTCCCTGCCAGGCTCCTCCATCCATGGGGTTCTCCAGGCAAGATAATTGCAGTGGGTTGCCATACCCTTCTCCTTCTCCAGGAGATCTTCCCAACCTAGGGAATAAGCCTGTGCCCTGAATTGCAGGCAGATTCTTTAACACAGAGCCATTGGGGAAGTCCACTATGAACTTGACCTTTCTTTAAAAAACTCAGATTTGTCTCTTCAATAAATGGTGCTGGGAAAACTGGACAACTACATGTAAAAGGCTGAAATTAGAACACTTCCTAACACTGGACACAAAAATAAACTTAAAATGGATTAAATATGTAAATGTAAGACCAGAAACTCTGTTAGAGGAAGCCAAAAACTGTTAGAGGGAAAATAGAACATTCTTTGATATTAAATCACAACAAGATCCTTTCTGTCTCTTATACACATCTAGATGTGTATAAGAGACAGGGGCAAGATTGAAGGTGGGAGGTGAAGGGGACGACAGAGGATAAGATGGTTGAATGGCATCACCAACTCGATGGACATGAGTTCTGTCTCTTATACACATCTAGATGTGTATAAGAGACAGGAATAGAACATTCTTTGATATTAAATCACAACAAGATCCTTTAGGACCCACTTTCTAGAATAATGGGAATAAAATAAAAAATAAACAAGTAGGACCTAGTTAAAAGCTTTTACACAGCAGAGGAAACTATAAACAAGGTAAAAAGACAACACTCAGAATGGGAGAAAATAGTAGTAAATTAAAAAATTGATCCAAAAGATTAATCTCTAAAATATATAAACGGCTCATACAACTCAATACCAGAAAAAATACAAACAACCCCAATCAAAAAGTGGGTAGAAGATCGAAACATACATTTCTCCAAAGAAGACATACAGATGGCTAATAAACACATGAAAAGATGTTCAACATTGCTCATTATTAGAGAAATGCAAATCAAGACTTCAATGAGGTATCAACCCATTCGGGTCAGAATGGCCATCATCAACAAATCTACAAACAATAAATGCTCAAGAGGGTGTTGAGAAAAACAAACCCTTTTGCACTGTTGGTGGGACTGTAAATTAATACAGCACTCTGAAGAAAAGTATGGAGGTTATTTGGAAAACTAGGAATAAAACTAACATATGGCCCAACAGTCCCACTATTGGCCATATACCCTGAGAAAACTTTAAAAGATACATGTATCCCAATGTTCATTACAGCATTATTACAATTTACCATAGCTAAGACATGGAAGCAACCTAGATATCCATCAACAGATGAATGGGTAAAGCAATTGTGGTGTATATATACAATGGAATATGACTCAGTCATAAAAACTAACTCAGCCATGAGAACTAGGTTAATAGTAGCATGCGAAAGATGGGCTGTTAATTCCTCCTGTAATAGTATACTTTTTTTCTCTGTGGACCGGGAAGGGAAAAACAGAAGGAAAATGTTTTAAAATATGATACAATATAAAATAATAGTGAATAATAAAAAATAATAATATAAACACACTTTCATATGTTTAAACATTTTCCTTCTGTGTTAAGAGAGAATTTTTTTAAAAAGTAGAGTTATGATCTTCATGCAAGTAAGACAAAACATACTGAATATTTTATTTAACTCGTTAATGAATAAGGGGGTCACTGTTAAGAAGTTACAACTGTCTTAAAGGAGAACTTGAAGAACACACTTACATAGGCTGTCAGAGCCTATGAAATGAATTTACAAAGAGAGGTGCAGAGCGTTCACTGTACAAAGAGGGAAAAGTCAATGGAACTCCAGCAGACAAATCATTTTTGTTTCAATGAACAAGAACCATCTGCATTATTATCAATTTTCTACAATGTATAGAATTATATAACAGAAGAAAAGCAAGTAGAGATACCCTGAAGGATGAACTAGATAAGCTACAGAGTAATTCATTCCAATGCCCTTTATTTCAAAGTCTAGGAAATTTTTCCTGACAACAGAATGTGGAATCAGTAATGTTCATTGTAAAACAGTAATACATGACCTGCAACTGTGTGAGCACCATTTTTTCTTTAATGTGGAAACTAAAAAGAAAAAGAAATTACACTATCATGGAAGGATCTGGTCTATTTCATCAGTGTATGTTTTCCTAAGGTCACTGCATGTGCTTGTAATCTGGAGGAAAAGATTATTACATTTGGTACAATATTTTGACTTCATCTGTCTTCCTTCTCTGCTCCATCCCTCATGTCACCTCAGTTGCTATACCACTACTATGACTTTTGCGTGCATATTAAGTCACTTCAGTCGTGTCCTACTCTTTGTGATTCTAGGGACTGTTCCCTGCCAGGCTCCTCCATCCATGGGGTTCTCCAGGCAAGATAATTGCAGTGGGTTGCCATACCCTTCTCCAGGAGATCTTCCCAACCCAGGGAATAAGCCTGTACCCTGAATTGCAGGCAGATTCTTTAACACAGAGCCATTGGGGAAGTCCACTATGAACTTGACCTTTCTTTAAAAAACTCAGATTTGTCTCTTCAATAAATGGTGCTGGGAAAACTGGACAACTACATGTAAAAGGCTGAAATTAGAACACTTCCTAACACTGGACACAAAAATAAACTTAAAATGGATTAAATATGTAAATGTAAGACCAGAAACTCTGTTAGAGGAAGCCAAAAACTGTTAGAGGGAAAATAGAACATTCTTTGATATTAAATCACAACAAGATCCTTTAGGACCCACTTTCTAGAATAATGGGAATAAAATAAAAAATAAACAAGTAGGACCTAGTTAAAAGCTTTTACACAGCAGAGGAAACTATAAACAAGGTAAAAAGACAACACTCAGAATGGGAGAAAATAGTAGTAAATTTAAAAATTGATCCAAAAGATTAATCTCTAAAATATATAAACGGCTCATACAACTCAATACCAGAAAAAATACAAACAACCCCAATCAAAAAGTGGGTAGAAGATCGAAACATACATTTCTCCAAAGAAGACATACAGATGGCTAATAAACACATGAAAAGATGTTCAACATTGCTCATTATTAGAGAAATGCAAATCAAGACTTCAATGAGGTATCAACCCATTCGGGTCAGAATGGCCATCATCAACAAATCTACAAACAATAAATGCTCAAGAGGGTGTTGAGAAAAACAAACCCTTTTGCACTGTTGGTGGGACTGTAAATTAATACAGCACTCTGAAGAAAAGTATGGAGGTTATTTGGAAAACTAGGAATAAAACTAACATATGGCCCAACAGTCCCACTATTGGCCATATACCCTGAGAAAACTTTAAAAGATACATGTATCCCAATGTTCATTACAGCATTATTACAATTTACCATAGCTAAGACATGGAAGCAACCTAGATATCCATCAACAGATGAATGGGTAAAGAAATTGTGGTGTATATATACAATGGAATATGACTCAGTCATAAAAACTAACTCAGCCATGAGTTAGTTCTAATGAAGTGGATAAACCTAGAACCTATTATACAGAGTTAAGCTAGTCAGAAAGAGAAAACCAAAAATCATATATTAACCCATATATATGGAATCTAGAAAGATGATACTGATGAACCTATTTGTAGGGCAGCAAAGGAGACCCACCCATAGAAAACAGACTTGTGGACCCACTGGGGAAAGGAGAGGGTGGGATGAATTGTGAGAGTAGCATGGAAACATATATACTAACATATGTAAGTTAGACAGCCAGTGGGAATCTGCTCTATGACACAAGGAGCTCAAACTGGTGCTCTGTGACAATTTAGAGGGGTGCAATGGGGGTGGGATGGGAGAGAAGTTCAAGAGGGAGGGGACGTATGTATACCTAAGCTGGTTCATGTTGATCTATAGCAAAAACCAAGAAAACATTGTATGGCAATTATCCTCTAATTAAAAATAAATTTTAAAAACCTCAGATGTAATTAAATCGAACATACTTTAATATAAAAAAGCTAAATGATGGCCCATATATCTGATTATTTACAAATGCCAATTCTTCTAACGTTGAAAAGTTAACCACTGATGAAACAGTTCTTCACCTGGATTGTGGCTATGGTTATGGAAGACCTAGACATAAGGTATGGGTTTCCCCAATGGCTTAGATGGTAAAGAATCTGCCTGCAAAGCAAGAGATTCGTGTTTGATCCCTGGGTCAGGAAGACCCCCTGGAGGAGGGCATGGCAACTCACTCCAGTATTCTTGCCTAGAGAATCCCACGGCCAGAGGAGTCTGCTCAAACTCACGTGGGGAAAAATATCTAAATTTCCAAATGAAGAGGGGAGAATTATTGTTTCTGTCCCTCTCTTCTCCATGGTAGAGATGAAAGAGACACAACATGAGCTTTTCTAAGTTTTTAGGTCTAGATAATATTTTAGTAAAAATTAATTTTAATCAAAACCTGTACATGCTGTCACTCAGTTGTGTCCAACTCTGAGATTGCGTGGACTGTAGCCTACCAGGCTCCTGTGAACATGGGATTCTCTAGGCAAGAATATTGGAGCGAGTAGCCATTTCCTTCTCCAGGTATTCCTGACGCAGGGATCAAACCAGGGTCTCTTGCATTGTAGGTAGATTCCTTACCATCTGAGCCACTAGGGAAGGAATGAGTTACTGCTCTTATTTCAGGAAATTTCTGCAAAGGGGTAATAACTAAATTTGTTTTTGATATACACCCTTTTTGGTACTTTACCAGCAAAATAACTCCAGTCATGTAATTGAACAGGAAGCTGTTATTACACTTATAATCATAAAAAGTGAATAGCAGCTGATTCTGTGTTTTTAACAGTTTACTCTTCCTGCTGGGCAAATGACCACAGAGGTTAATGTCTTGACTATAAAATTGATTCCAAGGGACTACACTTCCTGTGTCCCATGATATTGCAAGGTGAAATGGTGTCATTGATTGTTCATCGTCTCCAGCTTGTAAACCAAATCTGAAAAATGCTTTTGCTTCAACAATTTTAGGGTGATTNGTCATGTAATTGAACAGGAAGCTGTTATTACACTTATAATCATAAAAAGTGAATAGCAGCTGATTCTGTGTTTTTAACAGTTTACTCTTCCTGCTGGGCAAATGACCACAGAGGTTAATGTCTTGACTATAAAATTGATTCCAAGGGACTACACTTCCTGTGTCCCATGATATTGCAAGGTGAAATGGTGTCATTGATTGTTCATCGTCTCCAGCTTGTAAACCAAATCTGAAAAATGCTTTTGCTTCAACAATTTTAGGGTGATTTTTCACGGTCTATTATTGCACAAGGTAACACAGGAAAAACAAACAGTCAAACCACATTAGCACATCCTCAGGAGCTGCAGACTTCATTCTGGGAGAGTGATGTGGAAATGTTCTCTTAATCGATTGTCAACACATGGGAAGGAATGCTTTGTATAGCAAGCCTGTCTTTACTGAAGTCACAAGATGGAATTCTACTCAGCAAGTTTTTCACTTTCAAATTCTAGACAAGTATGTGATGTGAATTCTAAAGTGACTTGCTTTTAATTTTCTACCCAGTACCTTTTGGTGTGTGGGTTAGCCCTTTGCCTGGGATAGTATCATCCTCTTTTACATTTTAATCCTATTTTAGAGGGGTTCTTAAGTGCTAAAGAGCTGAGTAATAAAAGTTCAACACATCTATGTCATGCATTTGGTTCTCAGCATTTGCTAGCTTATTGTTAGCTATTGTAGCTTAAGAAACAGACAGTGCTGGTGGTGGTGATTTTAGTCACCAAGTCGAGTACATGAACTTGTATGTGTCCATGTACAAGTCACTAATTTGTGTACTAGTCACTAAGTCGTGCTCATGTACACTAGTCACTACATGACTTTAGTCACTGAGTCATGTACATGTACCCTAAGTCATGTACACAGACTGTAACCCAGCAGGCTCCTCCGTCCATGGGATCTGCCAGGCAAGAATATTGGAGTGGGTCGCCGTTTCCTTCTCCAGAAGATCTTCCCAACCCATGGATTGAACTCGTGTCTCCTGCATTGGCAGGTGGATTCTTTACCACCTGGGAACCCTAACAAACAGAAGATATGGGTAATGAAATATTTGAAGGCAGAGAGATTTTATCTAAACTTCTGGTTTTATAAAGTGTTTTATTAAAATAATTTGTACACGTTGTTTAACATATCAATATGCTTTATTCTGAAAAGTGAAAACAGCACTAGTTAATTCATTGAGCTATTATAAGGACCAACTATGAGAATTACGTAATTAGAATAAGAGGCTTTAAGTTTCGATTTTAAGAGAGGTATTGTGTTTCAATCATCTTTGTCTTCTAAGCCCATTCCCTTGATATATGGTGTGATTATCATATATTTGGTAATTAGTGTCAACATATGAATCTCTTTTAGCAAGAAACAGCATACAGTAGGCTTTGGTCTGCATTACTGAGATTAAAAATATATTCAAAGAGCATCACTATTTCAAGCATAAGCAAAGCAACTACTGCTTTCTCAAATATGAAGAAAAATAAATGTGCATTCCAAAGTTTACTTGTAACTAATTTAATATATGTTTTTGCCTAAATATTCACTGATTGCTATATTGTATGAGAGCAAAGAATTGCTAAAAATATGCAAACCTTCCTTAAAAGCATTCTCACCTGATGAGTCACTATGCGGCATAATTCTATACAAATCACTATAGTACTTGATGAAAGACACCAAAAAGTCAGAAAACGTGGCTAGGGAAACAAAGCTCCACCTGACACCCTTTAACCTACCAGATTCTATTCTTGGGGGTAACAATATCAGTTATGACACTATCATGATTCTGTTGGGAATGCTAAACAGAAAACTGCTTCCCAATGATCTTAAAATTTGAAACAAATGCATACTGGTCTTAAAATTTGAAACAAATGCATACTGGTCTTAAAATTTGAAACAAATGTGTACCATAAGTTATTATCTTTGTTTTTTGAACTTTGAAATCTTGCTGATATGAGTAGAGAATGAAGGTCCATTGCCTCCAAGCTGCTAAACATGAAGAACTGATGCTGTCCTAAGCATTCCTGTCTGTTATTAGGCACATGGATCCTAAATGATGAGTGTCTTTAGTTAGTCATAACTAGATTATCAGCAGTGACTCCTTGTTCCCAAAATGCAAATGGAACTAGGAGAGCTATCTGATATTAGGTACAGAGTTGTCAGGATCAAGCCCATTAACAAGAAGAAAGAGTCAGGAATGTTCTGTGAGACAGCTGTGCCTGAGCTCCCATGCCACCCTCCAGATAACGAGATCACTTGATCTTCAGGATGCTTCATTCTTGTTCCCCACTTTGGTTTCTCCACCTAGAGAATTTCTGAATTTTCATGTTTCAGAATGTGTCCTTAGCATTTAGATTTTTTTTTCACTTGGACATTAATTTGTCTGCTGTGAGAATGAACTCATTTAAACTACATTTAAGAAGAAACCCTGTATATTTAAAATCTTGAATTCTAATACTTAATGGCTATTTGCAGAACCTCTCAAAAATTCAATTTCCTTAAATGTAAAAGAGAGATGATAGTATTTATATCACGATGGGAAGAAAGTGATATGTGAAGTACCTAGAATTGTTCCTTGAATACAGAAATCATTCAACAAATGTTAACTATTATTAGGCTATTGATGTGTGTGACATATCCAAAAAAAATTTGATGCCTATGGATTCCTTGACCTAACTATTCAGTTCAGTTCAGTCACTCAGTCATTTTTGACTCCTTGCGACCCCATGAACTGCAGCACACCAGGCTTCTCTGTCCTTCACCAACTCCCAGATCTTACTCAAACTCATGTCCATTGAGTCAGTGATGCCATCCAACCATCTCATCCTCTATCATCCCATTCTCCTCCCACCTTCAATCTTTCCCAGCATTAGAGTGTTTTCTAAGGAGTCGTTTCTTTGCATCAGGTGGGCAAAGTATTGGAGCTTCAGCTCCAATATTCAGAATATTCAGGACTGATTTTCTTTAGGATTGACCGGTTGGATCTCCTTGCAGTCCAAGAGACTCTCAAAGAGTCTTCTTCAACACCACTGTTCAAAAACATCATTTCTTTTGTGCTTGGCCTTCTTTATGGTCCAACTCTCATATCCATACATGACAACTGGAAAAACCATAGGTTTGACTAGATGGGACTTTGTTGACAAAATAATGTCTCTGCTTTTTAATATGCTGTTTAGGTTGGTCATAGCTTTTCCTCCAAGGAGCAAGTGTTTTTGAATTTCATGGCTGCAGTCACCATCTGCAGTGATTTTGGAACCCAAGAAAATAAATCTGTCACTGTTTCCATTGTTTCTCCTTCTATTTGCCATGACGTGATAGGACCAGATGCCATTGTCTTAGTTTTTTGAATGCTGAGTTTTAAACCAGCTTTTTCACTCTCCTCTTTCACCTTCATCAAGAGCTGTTTGGTTCCTCGTCACTTTCTGCCTTCAGGGTGGTGTCATCTGCACATCTGAGGTTGTTGATACTTCTCCTGGCTTTCTTGATTCCAGCTTGTGCCTCATCCATTCCGGCATTTATGTATTCCCAGGCCGGCACAATGTACTCTGCATAGAAGTTAAATAAGCAGTGTGACAATAAACACCCTTTTCATATTCATTTCCCAATTTGGAACCAATCTGTTGTTCCATGTCCAGTTTTAACTGTTGCTTTTTGATCTGTACACAGATTTCTCAGGAGACAGGTAAGGTGGTCTGGTATTCCCATCTCTTTAAGAATTTTCCACAGTTTGTTGTGATTCAAACAGTCAAAGGCTTTGGCATAGTCAATAAAGCAAACTATGACCTAACTAATGTAAGCCATAAACATCAAACTCTTTCATTTGACCTAAAGCCGAATATTTACACTCTCAATCCGTAAACAGTTTAAATATGCAGTAACGTACACAATTCCCTCTCAACCTCACAAACATGGAAATAAAGATGTTTTAATTCATTTTCTTTATAATTTTTTACCCTGGGGGTAATCTAATTTGGCATTTTCTTATGTACACAAGTATATAGATATATTTATGTATTTATTTAATGTTTCTTTTATGCTGTGGTTTTTCTGGGCAGTCTTATCTCTGTGTCTTGAACTCTTGGTCTTCACGAGTGTCTGTCTACCCTTCAAGCTACCACATTCCTATAGTTAGGTTAATCAAGGGTCTTTAGATGTAATGCCCACCCTCCCATAATATAGAAATGTGATTATCCGTAACATTGCTTTGGAACTTTTTATCTGTTCAGCAATTTTCAATGTGCTGGAAGAAAATAATTTGGTATTTGCTTTACTGCTTATAAACATAGCCTCTAAGGGGCCATTAAAAATTTACACACTATAAATTTGATAGTAGATTACTTTTTAAAAGTATTAGGGCTAACATCTCCATCTTCTTAGTTAATATAATTTAAGTCCACTTATATGAGGCAGTCCATATTCATCCAGCTGGTAAAAGGAGAGCTGAGCAGAATTATTTTTCCATAAAACTCATTTGATTCTTACAGAGTATCATGATCAAGCAATGATATCATTGTCTTTTATGCACCATTTATATCACACGTATCAGTTGTTACTGAGCATAAGTACATGCTTTATAATATGGCAAACCACATCAGGGATGGCTGAGAAAAGTATTGCAGTAAAATATAATGCTGAATGTAGGGAGGAAAGAAAAGAGCCATATCTCAACATCCTTCAGATGACCCTCTGAGTCTAAAATTAAACCAGAGATGATGACCAACTGTTCTGAGCATACAATGATGCCTTAAATCCAAGGCCGTATAAACTATAAACTGTCTTCGACTATAAAATACAAGTAAGCATATTTACCATGCTGCTAATCTATTTGATTGTAATTAGATAACACACTAAAGAGATTGTCTATTTTTAATTTTTAAAATTTATTTATAGATAATTTTTGACTGGGCTGAGTCTTTTTCACCATGCCAGGGCTTTCTTTAGTTGAAACCAACAGTGGATTACTCTCTGGTTGCCTAGTTGCAGGGGCAGGCTTCTCATTGTCATAGCTTCTCTAGTTGCTCAGATCTGCTCTAGGGCATACGAGCTTCAGTAGTCATGGTGCTCAGGCTTAGTTGCTCCGTGGCATGTGGAATCTTCCCAGACCAGGGATCAAACCCATGTCCCTTGCATCGGTTGGATTTTTTACCACTGGACCATCAAGGTATTCCTAAGGAGATGTTCTTATACAACTTGTAGTGTACAAAGGCATTGAGACTGGCTGTCAAGAACATCTCACCCACAGGTGCAGTGTGCATAAGCCCTCTAGGCCAACAGGGATATTTAGATCTTCTCTGACACTGTTGGGCTTCCCTTGTGGCTCAGCTGGTAAAGAATTTGCCTGCAATGCAGGACACCTGGGTTTGATCCCTGGGTTGGGACAATCCCTTGGAGAAGGCAAAGGCTACCTACTCAAGTTTTCTGGCCTGGAGAATTTCAAGGGGTTGCAAAGAGTCAGACACAACAGAGCAACTTTCCATTTCACTGACACTGTTAACAAATGAAGCAGATATAGTGATAACATGTTGTAGCAGCTAGACTGGAAAACTTCTCCAGCTTTCTTAAAGAATTCCTGGTCTACCCACTCTTGTACTGTGGTGCCTCTTATCTCAGCCACTTCCCACCTACTGACCTCTGTTCTCCTAGTCTCTTCCAAGATGCATTTCTGTCTAATGACTGTCTGGGGGCTCAGTCAGTAAAGAATCCACCTGCAGTGTGGGAGACCTGGGTTTGATCCCTGGGTTGGGAAGATCTCCTGGAGAAGGAAGATACCCCAGTATTCTGGCCTGGAGAATTCCATGGACAGAGGAGCCTGTCAGGCTACAGTTCATGGGGTCACAAAGACTTGGTCATGGCTGAGCAACTTTCACTTCACTTTGCTTCTAATGACTCTCAAAAGAGATGCTAGAAACCTATCAGCAATCAGAAGTCATCTTTTTCCCAAACAATATGAATTAAATGGCTTCCAATTTTAAAATCCATCCTCTAACTCCCCGAATCTGAATTATCTTCCCAGGTTCTACCATGAAAACTACTTTCTTATTAAAGTATCCTGCCAACTTAATACAGATCAGCCTAGAGGCCTGGATTCTGTAGAGCATTTTAATGCCTCTTCATGCCTACATGAAATACTATTTTCTATTTTGTTCATTTACTATAACCCCCCACTTTAGGAATTGACTGACCACCAACTCCCTTTTTTTTTGTTTCTCTCTCAGATATAGATGTTCTGTCATCATTACACAATCAGAGTAGTCAAAATTGGGAAACTATTTTTGAGTTTTATATGTTGTATATTAAAATAAATGAAGCTCCAATAGTTTGGCCACATGATGTGAAGAGCCGACTCATTGGAAAAAATCCTGATGCTGGGAAAGATTGAGGGTAGGAGGAGAAGGGAGTGACAGAGGATGAGGCAGTTGAATGGCATCACTGATTCAATGGGCGTGAGTTTGAGCAAACTCCAGGAGATGGCAAAGGACAGGGAGGCCTGCTGTGCTGCCAACCACAGGTTCACAAAGTGTTAGACATACTTAAGAGATTGAACAATGATTCATAAGAGAAATCAGGAAGCTATTTCATATGTTCTTGCTATCCTGCAATGTAACAGAAATGTTGCTCTTGAATAAACTAATCTTTTAAGGAATTCCAAATACAATCATATTTCCTTGAATTTTTAAAGAGTTCTTGGCTTCCTAGGGTTGCATATTTTAATAGGATGAATACCATTTGGATAACTTGGGTTATTGATTTTTTAAAAAGCAATCTGTAAAATCAGAGGTAGTATAATCCTTCTGTAGAGGTAGAAAAATATTTTAGTCTAAGAAAATGTCTAATTAGAGAATTATTATTTCCTGTGTAAAACATAAAATTCAAAATAGTTCACATTATGTAAATAAAAGGGCATATGATTTTATTCAGCTTTGTGTAGTTGCTGAGGGGTCTGAAGGAAGAACAAAAGTTATTGGATTTAACTGCCTGTAACACATTCTAAAGTCACTTATCTTCTCTTAATATACTTCTCATTTTTTAGAGTTTTAACTTTTTTTTTAAAACTTTTTATTTTCTATTGGAGTATAGCTGATAACAATGTTGTGATAGTCTCAGGCAGACAGCAAAGGGACTCAGCCATACATATACATGTATCCATTCTTCCCCAAACTCCCCTCCCATCCAGGTTGCCACACAACATTGAGCACAGTTCCCTGTGCTACACAGTAGGATCTTATTGGTTATCCACTTTAAATATAGCAGTGTGAGCATGTTGATCCCAAACTCTTTAACTGTCCCTTCCCCTCACCCTTTCCTGAAACCACAAGTTCATTCTCTAAGACTGTGAGTCTGTTTCAGTTTTGTAAATAAGTTCATTTACTATTTCTTTTTAGATTCCATATAGAAGTGATGTCATACTATATTTCTCCTTCTCTGTCTGATTTACGTCACTCAGTATGATAATCCCTGGTTCTATTCACGTTGCAAATGACACCATTTTATTCCTTTTTATGGCTGGGTAATATTCCAGTGTATATATGTACCACTTCTTTATCCATTCCTCTGTCATCAGTGGACATCTAGGTTGCTCCCATAAGGTGCAGCTCCTTTGGATAGGGCCCTTTCTTAGTCCCCTCCTCATCCTCACCTTCCATGACATGCCTTGTCCTCTAATGTGTGCTTGCTGAATCAACTTGAAATGAATCTCTTTAGGTTCAAATTCCATGTTAGTATATTGAGAAAGTTGGACAAGATGGTTTAGTTTAACAAATGGGTTTTTTAGCATCTATTGCTTAAAAAAAATAGCTAATCTATATTTAGCAAGTTTTTTTAGCTTTTGAAATAGTGCCGGGCACTATTTAAATGGTGGTCATTTCCAAATTAAATTACAACCCCCCAAAATAAATGATATAGATACAGATATAGATATATAATATGTGATAGTGAGATGCTTAAGATCTAGGAGGACCATCTAACTTGACCTCCCTCCAATGCTGGATAATTTGACTGCTTTTGATTATTTATAATGCCTTTTTAACTTGACACTCCCAGTTTTCTTTCAACTTTACTGACTATTCCTCCTCAGTCTTTTGTGGGCTCCCCTTAAATTTTGCCAATTCCTTAAATGTAAGTTTTTCTCAGGGTGCCATCTGAGGTTCCCTTCTCATTTTACACATATTTCTGAGTTTTAATAATCATTTTTATGGAAGACAGCCACTCACTGTAGTTAAGAATACAGGCTCTTGAATCACACTGCCAGGGTCTGAACCTGGGGACCCACTCTAACTCTTATGTGACCCTCCAAGCCATCACACTGCAGCTAGAGTCATTTTCTTAGGAGGCAAATTTGATCTAGTTATGTCCACATTTATAACCTATCTGTGGCTTCTCATTGTTACAGGTCTCCATTCTCTTGTCTAAGCCAAGGGGGATGGAAGATTTTTGAAATCCAGTTTTTTCAGATTTTAGAACGATAATAGAATACATAGACTGTATGTAATGTTGTGAAAGCACCCTATAATCAAACATATTGATCTATTCCTGAGGCACAATATATCTACACTAAGAAGAGAAAGAAAAAGAATATGCACAGATACCATTCATTTGATCACGTCATTCCATCCAGAGAATAGATAATGCCTTCTTTCACCATCAAATTAGTTTTAACGGAAGTTTTTGATTTTCAGAGTATTTTGGACCTTTGAAGAATGTCCAGGAGCCTCTTGTCATCTAGTTCCTGTCTGTCTCCAGCCTCACCTTTCATCTCTTCTCTTCTGATACTCATTGTGTATGCTGAGCTTGAAATAAGACCCCCCTCACCTAACTTCTTTGCTTTCACCCTTAAGCTACATGGAAGCAATCTGGTATCTTTTGAAGATTAAAATTAGGGCATGGAGATACCAAGTATGAGATAATTGGGGGTCAAATCATAGGATGATTGGGATCAAAGACTTCAGAAATTGAATCTGAGTTTGAAAAGGCCAACATAGACTTTAGAAAAATCATTCTGATAAATGCATAGGACATGGGCCTCACTGGTGGCTCAGATGGTAAAGAATCTGCCTGTAACAACAGATAGGACACAGGCAAGACCAGAGACTCTGGGGACCACATGCAATAACAGATAAAATGGCTGAATTATGGCAAAATAGAAAAACAAAGATTTTACCATTTTTCAGATTTAAAAATAGCAAGGTATGCTTATCTAAATATAGGAACTGAGGTAAAGGAAGGTCATAATATCTTCCAGGCCCTGCTTAGAGCCTACACAATAACTACAGTAGTGTGCAAAGGAATTAGAAGCTGGTCTAGTTTAGAAGGCTTAGGAGAGCAGTTGAGCTTCTGCTGGGTTTCCTGTTTTGTGAATCACCCAAGGGGATACGAGGATAAAGCAAAAGTTTGGATTTAGAGAGACAGACAAAAGATGGGTTATGATAAAACCATCAAGTCCCTAATATCATTGTGTTCATGCTTAGTTGTGTCTGACTCTTTTCAACCCCATGGAATGCAGTTCATCAGGCTCTTCTGTCCATGGGATTTTCCAGGCAAGAATACTGGAGTGGGTAACTATTCCCTTCTCCAAGGGATCTTCCCAACCCAGGGATTGAAGCTGCATCTGTTGTATCTCCTTCATCGGCAGACAGATTGTTTACCACTGAACCACCTGGGAAGTCCTAATTTATCCATTAAGTAAGTATTTATGGGGAAACAACTATGTGACTTTGATTGTTCTTGAGCTGAGTATTCACTGTTGAACAAGAAAGAATGTAGTTATTGTCTCTCCCAAGAGATCACAGTAAGAGATGTGCCATTTAGAGTGGGTCGTACTCACAGATGTAGAGAATGAATTTATGGATCCCAGTGGGGAAGGATGGGGGAAAGGATAGTTAGGGAGTTTGGGATGGATGTGTACACTCTATTATATTTAAAATGGATAACCAACAAGGAACTACTGTATAGCACATGGAACTCTGCTCAAAGTTATGCAGCAGCTTGGATGGGAGGGGAATTTAGGGGAGAATGGATACTTTTTTATAAGCTGGTAAAGAATCCACCTGCAATGTAGGAAACCCCAGTTCAATTCCTAGGTCAGGAAGATCTGCTGGAGAAGGGAAAACCTACCCACTCCAGTATTTCGGGGCTTCCTTTGTGACATAGCTGGTAAAGAAATGGCCTGCAATGTGGGAGACCTGGGTTTGTTCCCTGGATTGGGAAGATCTCCTGGAGAAGGGAAAGGCTACCCACTCCAGTATTCTGGCCTGGAGAATTCCATGGACTGTATAGTCCACGGGGTCACAAAAAGTCGGACATGACTGAGCGACTTTCACTTTCAATTTTTGTATGGGTGGCTGAGTCCCTTGCTGTTCACCTGAAACTATCACAACATAGTTAATTGGCTATACTCCAGTAGAAAATAAAAAGTAAAGAATAAAAGAGTGGGTTATAGACCAGGTGAATCAATGGTGTTACCAAGCCTATAATTTAGTTAAGCTGATACCTTTTAATCATGCTGGAGTTCTTCATGAAGGAACTAATGCACTCATTTACTTGATATACATTATTTGTCTCATGGCAGATGGTAACAGACTCTCACGGGATGGTTCATTAAGGTTGCACTGCTCTAGCTTAGAGGACAATCTACAGAATAAATATATTATAAAAATAATAAAATTAATTATAGGGATGATAGTGATCATAACAGGAAAACCTAATTTATCCTGGGATAAAGTGGTTAAGTAGTGAGGAAAGGTTTAATTATCTTCATTATCCAGATGAAGAAAGAATATTCAAGGTAGAGGAAAGAGCAAGTCCTGGTAGGGAAAAAGCTTGAGCTGTGTTAATGACGGGGCAGAGACAGTGTGTTTGGAACAGAGGAGGAGTAAGGTGTGAAGATGAGGTTAGAGACACGGGCAGAGACAAGTTAAGGCAACCTTGCAAGTTAAATAGAGGATGCGTGTTTTATTGGATATGTGTTAGAAGCAATGGGAAAGCTTTCATTGGGACAGTGATAAGGGCCAGTTTTTTTTTGTTTGTTTGTTTATTTGTTTGTTTTAAGAAGATTGATCAGACAGGAATAGAAAGAAAAGATTGGAGGAGACATTTTCCTTTTGAAAATAAGATAAGCCACGTTGAGCTGATCTCAGGTGACCTTGGCTTGTAGCAGCTTGAAGCATGGCTCTGGTTTCTGGCCAGAGACAGAAGTCAAGACTGAGGCAGGGGGAACGCTGAATCCTAGCCTCTAAACCATCAGGGACCAGGGACCAGTGACCAGTGACAGGCCCTGGCCTGCCAGGTGTGTTGAAATGAATTTCCACATAGAGATGGGAAATAGTGAAACAACTAAAGTATTTATTAGGAAGGAGAGTACGTGTAGATAGACACATGGGCTGACTCAGAAAATTGCACCCTCACGGTAGTTTGAAACACTCACATGGGGCATTTCTTCTGGGCTCCCTTTGACCAGTCAGCTTGCTTTGCCTGGTTCTGAATCCATATCTGCTTTATCTTAAGATCTCCTGTGTGTGCACATGCATCTCTGAGCCATCGTGGATTCTAGCAAAGAGGCCAATGGGTAGTTACCATCACTTACTGGAGGTGAGGCCCACCACTCTTTAGATCTCCAAGGAGCCCTTCTGTGCATTTGCAGTTGAAAAAGTCTCCTCTCTGAGAATGAGGACTATGTGGTCCTTCATCTCTTCTTTGGGCAGGAATTTCTATTATGGAATTTCTTTCCACAGGTGAGAAACTGGTCAGTCTGGGGTCCATTTATCTCCTGCCTCAAAATCTTTCAGTAGTTCCACCAAGAGAGATTTCCTTGCTCTAGAACAATGGTTCTACACCAAAACTGCTTAGCCCTCAAGCAATTTTTGGAGACATTGTTAACTGTTATTGTGTATGTGTGTGTGTATGTGTGCACGCACACGCATGCAACAGACATCTAGTGGACAAAACCAGGAACACTGCCAAATACCTCCTAAATGAACAGGATACTCCCCACAACAAAATGAGATACAGTTCAAGATGTCAATGATGACAAGGCTGAGAAGCTCTAGATTAGAAAGAAGGCAGTAAGATGACTGGGGAAATTTATGATAAACCTGGAAGACAGAATGGGTCATATTTAGAGAAGATGCATATATTAAGAGGATTCCAAGGTTTCTGAGTTTAACTACTATGTGGTTCAAAATGCTGCTTACTCAGATGAAAAAAAGTATTTTTTATTCCTCCCTAGGGAAGAGAAAAAATTCAACTTTATACACACACAATTTTGAGTCTTATTAAATCTCCAAGTGGAAGTGGCTAGTGACTGGATATCTGGGTCTAGAATGTGAATAAAAAAGATATTTGTACTGGAAATATACATTTGATGTAGACTGTTGATAGTATTTCAAGGCATAATGGTGAAGTGTCTTCCCCACAGAGAGAACCAGCGATGAGACCAGTGCCAAGCCTCAAGAAATATTATATTCAGGAAACCAAACTAAGGGTCAATTGAACTAGGGGGAAGTTAGATAGAAAATATGGAGTGTGCTGTCACAGAAGTACATAGATGAACATATTTCAAGATCAGGGACACAGTTGCCTATGTTGAATGTAGTTAAACATTTGCATAAGATCATCCCCAAACTGTCCACATTGGGTAGCACAAAGGCCACTGCTGACCACACTAGTGAAATTTCAGGAGAGTTAAACCAGAGAAAAGCAGTGTGCTTATTGAAAAGGCCATAAGAATTTAGATAGTTGGCAAACTGATCACACAAATCTTTATAGAGAATTTGGTTCTCAAAAACAGAAAAACTATATAATCATGAAAGAAATGACACTAAGATTTTTGAATTGAAAAGGCTGACTATGTGCGAAGTCTGAGAAAACAGAACCATTAGATTGGGTTGGACAGAGAAGCTTTTGGACAGAGAAACAAATAGTTACTGATCAAGACCACAAAGTCAACTTTGCTTGGGTTGGAGGTGAGGGGCAGTAGGGTCACCTCAAGCACTAAACTGGTTATTATTAGCTTGGGGATTATATTTAATTGTGAAAGAAATGTTTATATTCACTCGACATTGTATTAAAGTTAACTTTTAAAAAATAAGCAATCACTGTGCATACAAGGATTTATGCATAGTGGTTTAGGCACTAAGTTGTGGCTGACTTTTTCTGACTCTAAGGATTGTAGCCCACCAGGCTTCTCTGTCCTTGGAGTTTCCCAGACAAGATTACTGGAGTGGGTTGCCATTTCCTTCTCCAGGGGATCCTCCCAATCCAGGATTCAAATGTGCATCTCCTGCATTGTAAGGGGATCCTCGACCACTGAGCCATCCTGTGACAATAAAAAGTTAAGGACTTAATATATTCCTTCATTTTATAAATTATTCAGAGCACCCACAGTGTGCCAGATGCTGGTTCAAAGAAAATTAAAACCTTGGCAGATCCTAAGGAGCTTCAGGTTATTCCACTCTAACAAAACATGTGCCTGTCCAGCAAGCTCAAGTGACTGAAATCTTAGTCTGCATGATCCGTCTCAAAAGATATCTCTTTTAACTCCTCTGTGCTATGGGCATGAATGTGTGTGCGTGTGCGTGTGTGTGTGTGCATCTGTGTGTGTGTATGTATGTATGTATGTATGTTTGGTCACCCAAATTGATAATTGATAAGATACTAAGAGCCTTCTTGTAGAAGAATTTTAAACAGTTGAGACGAACACCTCTCAAATATGAGGAATTTGATTTTAGATTTGAAGAATGAGAAAGATTTGGGGAAGTGAGCAAGACATTTGGCAGAAATTTATAAACAAAACAATGGGCAGACAATTCCACTGGTGCCGTATAAGTAAATACTAGAGGAGACTAGAGAAAACAATCATTGGGAAACAAATATAAAAGATCAAATTACATAAATAGCTTTTTTGTTTTCCAATTTCTAGAAGATGCTTTAAGACAGAAGGCAGATATACAATAAGTAGGGGAAAAAAAGATTTTCTCTAATTCCAAGACTTTCTTTCTACCTTTTTCTTTTTACCTTTTTACTTTCTTTCTTTCTTTTGATTTTTATAGTGATAGGATAATTTTAAGGACTTAAAACAGAGGTACATCTTTGCTTCTTTGACTTTCTAGAAAGCTGAGGCAAAGAGAAGCTCAGCAGGGAGTGAAATGAATCTCTGTCTAAGGTGTCTCATTTCTCACTCCCAACTGAGCTGGCAAAGGTTAGCACACTATTAAAATTCAAGCTTTTGCAAATGTATTTCATTGGTAGTCAACTCACTCACGGTATACCAGTTTTTAGCAATTACTCTCAGTGATAGTCTACATGATTGCCAAAGAATCTCTGCCTCACGTGGAAAAAGAATTCAATAATTCCATACAGGATCAAACATGAATTGTTTAATGATGATAAGGTAAATGAGAAGACAAATAGAAGAATAGTTTGAAATAACCATCTCCATGGTAACTTTGAATTTTGAAAAAAAAAAAAATAAGAAACTTTCTTTTTGGGGGGGTAGCTGTATTTGGTTTCTCATAAAATAGGTAAGAATATACAGGCAGGCACATTGGATAAAATGCAAGTATTATCACAGTGAAATGACTTCTTCATCTGGGTATTCGCAGGAGACACACAGATTTGATCGCTGGGTCAAGAAGATTCCCTGGAGGAGAAAATGGCAACCTACTCCAGTATCCTTGACTGGAAAATCCCAGGGACAGAGGAGCCTGGTGGGCTACAGTCCATGAAGTTGCAAAGAAATGGACACGACTGAGCAACTGAGCATGGGCATTCGTTGTTTATGGATGCCTGCAGCTGAAAGGCTAAGTTTTTGCAGTTGTCAGCACAACATTGCTGTTCCTGGTGGCTTTGGAGGCAGTCACATCTGGGTTATTAAACTGGTGACCATCTCCTAAAGTTGTTGCCAGGATTAAATGATCCCACAATCTGCCGTGTTTTACACATAGTATAGGCTCCATAAAGCATGTATAAATAGCTGAGAAAGAAGTGCCGCCAATTGTTAGGAGTAATCATTTACACTATCAGGCACAAAATCCCCACAGTCAAGCTCAGGGGCAGCGAGGGCACTGTCTCTATGCATCATGAACATCTTTGAAGGCAAACAGTAACTTATTTCTGGGAAAACGAAGAAAAGAGAGAGAAGCAGAGTGGCTTCTATAAACAAGAATAACTGAACTGCAATTAAGAAAACACATACATGTGTTCAGTGATAACTATAGCCTAGGTTAATTAGCCATTTTCATGACAAGACTTGTACAAGGAGAAGGAGGAGGAGGGTCTGCATCACGCTCAAGAGAGTGAAGATATATCAGTTCAGTTCGGTTCAGCAGCTCAGTCGTGTCCAACTCTGTGATCCCATGGACTGCAGCACTCCAAGCTTCCCTGTCCATCACCAACTCCTGGAGCTTGCTCAAACTCATGTCCATTGAGTTGGTGATGCCATTCAATCATCTCATCCTCTGTCGTCCCCTTCTCCTCCCAAGAAGTTGCATATTTATATATAAACATGCCTGGGAGAAGCCAAGGATATCAGAGCATCTTTTCACGGTAATTAAGCTGAACTCACATCACCTGTGAAATTGTTCTACAACTGCTGTTCTGGAAGCCTCTCCTCCTGCTCCCTTGGGGACCATCTGTGCTACCAGGCTCCTCCTGTGGCTCCTCCTTCCCTAGCAACCTGGTCTACAGCACTGACTTCTGCTTTCCCAGCTCCTGCCAGCTGGGCTCCTCTCTTGACAGTCAGGAGACATGCTATGAACCCATTCGGTGTCAGATGCCCTTCTACCACCCAAGGACCTCCATGCTCTGCAGTCCTTGCCAGTCAATTCACACTGGATCCCTAAGCCATGGGTCCAGGAGAGGCTACTGCTTGGGCTATGGATCTAGAACCTGCTACTCATTGGGAATTGGATACCGTGGCGTCAGACCCCTGGTTTACGGAGTCTGTGGCTTCCCTTCCCTGAGCCACAGATCCCAATTCTGCAACTCAGTGTATGTGGCTTCTGGAAGCTGCCAAACTTCTTGTGATCAATCAACCTTCTATATCTGGCTTCTGCTACTGTTCAGCTTCTTAAGGGTTCTAGACTGTGACTTCACTGTTATCTCCCTCAGAGCTAATCTTGGCTATTAATATTAATATCTGTCCAGAGTCTATATTCTACTACTTAGATGAGGGATTATTTTTTAAATCCTATTAATATTAAAATAATTCATCTCAGAGAGTGCACATTCTGTTTTCTCCTATTTCCTCCCTCACTTCTCTAGTTAAAAATAAAACAGGAGGTCTCTTTTCCTTTCAGGTAAACTTATTTAAGCTGATATCAGTTCATAAAGCTTCCCATTCAATTTTTTTAAGAGGCTGTCTGTTGGGAATTACAAAACTCCTGTTTGACTAAAAAGAAGTATTTAATTTATGGAGCAAACACCCTGGTTGGCAGAATTACCTGACAATACAGAGTTGGTTCCTTGGAATTTGGAGCAAGTGGACTCAGAACGTGAGCAGGAGATTATCCTAAACTCTCTTGTGACCACCCTATCAGGACACCTTAACTTTGGTTAAACTAGTCATAGGTCTGAGTTAAGCAGAAAAGTTCAGGAAACAGCAGAGATGTTTCAGCAAGTACTAGCTTGGCTGTTTTAGATTAAAGAACTGTCAAAATACTTTTGTAGGACCCTTTTAAAGATTTGCATTCTAGGTCAATTTAGTCATGTCAAACTCTTTCTGACCCCATGAACAGTAGCCTGCCATGTTCCTTTGACCATGGAATTCTCAGGGCAAGAATGCTGGAGTGGGTAGCTATGCTCTCTTACAGGGGATCTTCCAGAATCAGGGATTGAACCTCAGTCTCTCATGTCCTCTGTATTGGCAGGAGGGTTCTTTACCACTTTTATAGACTTCAGTTCAGTTCAGTTCAGTTCAGTCCTCAGTTGGGTCCTACTCTTTGCGGCCCATGAACCACAGCATGCCAGGCCTCCCTGTCCATCACCAACTCCTGGAGTTCACCCAAACCTGTATCCATTGAGTCAGTGATGCCATCCAACCATCTCATCCTCTGTCGTCCCCTTCTCCTCCTGCCCTCAATCTTTCCCAGCATCAGGGTCTTTTCCAGTGAGTCAGCTCTTTGCATCAGGTGGCCTTATGCGAGCTCTAATGAAATTCTGAGGTCATGATAGTAACTAACAGCAGTAACCCAGGTAATGAAACAAATATCTTAAGTACAGATGAAATTAACCACAGATTCATCTTATTGCAATAAAAAGATTAGAGTCATGTTGATGTTCAGACTTCATTCTCTCTTCTATTTGGTCAGTATAAGGCCAGCTGTTTCACAGAATTCTCCTGACAACTTTTGGAAATATCGCAGCATCATGAGTAGGAAATACTAGCCAAGAGGGAGGACTTGATATCTTAGGCTTATATTTGGATATGATAACAGATACTTTGTTAAGTTTTCTTGTTTCATGAAATGCATACATCGACATTTGAAATACCTAAGTGGGAATAAAATATTGATATCTAGGTGGATGTGGGTAACATATTGTTCATTGTCCTTGTAGCTGTTTTTCTCTCCTCTCTTCTTCCCACAATAACTGAATTTTGCTTGTGTATCCTGTCTTATCCACCTATTCTTTTATATTAATATAGCTATAGCCCAGGTTTCAGGATTGAATCTGGCAATCCCAGTTCCTACTGAAACGGAATGGTTCAGAACAGAGCACGTGGTCTGACTTAAGCCAATGAGAAACAGGGAGTAATCTTAAGAGATTTTTTTGGTAAAAATCTTCTTATGGAGTTTTTTAAAGCCAGCATGTCTCCGTTTTATCACATCATATGTGGAATGCTGCATCCATCTTGCATATGGCCTGAGAACTAAACCATTGCATGAAAGAGGGTAAAACCAACAGGAATGCTGAGGAACAGAGCCCGGACCGCCTTACTTCTGGACTTTGGTCGTGAGCTAATACATGTAATTATACAAGTCATGCTGAATTACAATTTCAGTTGCTTATAACTAAAGTTTTCCTAAATGAGACAATCCTTTAAAACCTAAAACAATCTCTTTCTCAATTTTAAAAAAAAAAGTGAAAGTGAAAATATTAGTCACTCAGTCGTGCCTGACTCTTCATGACCCCATGGACTGTAGCCCACCAGGTTACAAACTGTCCAAGGTATTTTCCAGGCAAGAATACTGGAGTGGGTAGCCATTCCCTTCTCCAGGGGATCTTCCCAACCCAGGGATGGAACCTGGGTCTCCTGCACTGCAGGTGGGTTCTTTACTGGCTATAAAGACTCCTTAATATACTATTAAAGACCATTTGCAACTCTGCACTCTCCCATTTTCTCTTCTCATCACATCCCACAAACATGCAACTCCACCAACATATACTCCATTGATGCCAGCTACTCACATTTCCGGAAACACATGGTGCAGATCTGAGCATTTACATGGTCTAATACTTCTAAAATTAATGCTACATCTCTTGTAATCTTCAAAACCCATGGCAATGCTATCTCTTCTCCCATTTCTTTTAAACAGACTACAAAAATCAATAACGTTGATGATTCTGTATGCAATGCTAGCATTATATATGCTTATATTTTGCTAATTACAAAGTCACTAGTTTTAATATTTCATTTAAACTCTTATTTTGTTCAGTACTTACACTTATATGTTCAGTATATACAATGGGATTTGTTCTAACAAAATTTTATAAGTAGTAAAGACTCAGTAAAAATTAATTTAATGAATGAATGAATGAATGAGATGAGGATGACAGTATGAAGAATATATTATGTCAGTGACAACAAGCATGTATTCATTTTTGCTAGTTGAACTCTGTTAGGTCAGTTACTTGTCATCAAAATCTTCACTCCTTTGTTCATCATTATCATCAGAAATGATTTAGTACCATCTCAGTGGCATATTACCACGACCTCATTACCCATAGGATAACTGGAAGAACTCAAAAGCAAATTCACATTTTTGGATCGCACAAAGGCAGAAAAATAACTTCACCATATGCTAACCTCAGAGGAAGGCCAGAGTAAGAGCATCTGAGGATAGGAACAAAAGCAATTACATAATTACTATAATAAACCGTAACACTTTCACATCCAAGACATAATGAACAAAGGGGTGAAAAATATGAGAGGTAATGTTTAGATACTTAAGATACTCTGGTTCATTCTTTTTTTCTTTTTTAATTACTCCTCATTAAAGTTTTCATAGACAGTGTGTAATCATCTAACTTTTCTCTTTTTTTAATTTTTTCTCTTTTCAGCTCTTTGAATCAAAATCTGATGTAACTGAACTGTGAATGGCTAAGAATTATTCTAGGAAGCAAAATTATTTAGAAATAGTTTCAGAGAAGAAATACTGTTGTGTGTGAATCCTTTTATGATCATATTCTAAGAAATCTATTTATCATTAGAAACAGAGAGTGTTTTTGAAAGATTATTTCCATATTCCACATAGGATCAATATTATGGTTGCTGCTGCTGCTAAGTCACTTCAGTTGTGTCCGACTCTGTGTGACCCCATAGATGGCAGCCTACCAGGCTCACCCGTCCTTGGGATTCTCCAGGCAAGAACACTGGAGTGGGTTGCCATTTCCTTCTCCAATGCATGAAAGTGAAAAGTGAAAGTGAAGTCCCTCAGTCGTGTCCGACTCTTAGCCGACCCCATGGACTGCAGCCCACCAGGTTCCTCCATCCATGGGATTTTCCAGGCAAGAGTACTGGAGTGGGGTGCCATTGCCTTCTCTGAATATTATGGTTATAGTGTCATAATTTTGAGTATTCTAGAGTCTAAAAATTTTACCGTGTCCATTTCATTGCCTGAGGAGGTTTACATGGTACTTGCCTTAGTTTACAGAAAGTGATATCTAAAGGAGTTGGACAGAGCTTAGCAACTCAAGAACAACAATATCTAAAGGAAGCAGTTCATTTCCCTTAACACCTTTTGAGGTGGATTCATGCGTACAAGGGAAGCCCTAACTCAGTCAGTAAAGAATCCGACTGCAGTGCAGGAGACCGGGGTTTGATCCCATGGTGGGAAAGATCCCCTGAAGAAGGAAATGGCAACACACTCCAGTATCCTTGATGGAAAATCCCATGGGCAGAGGAGCTTGCTGAGCTGCAGTCCAAGAGGTTGCAAAGAGTTGGGCATGACTGAGCAACTAACACTTTCTTTCTTTCTTCATGTGTTTCTGTCCAGAGAAGCGAATTTTTTATTTTACTTGAAGTTCAGTTCAGTTCAGTGACTCAGCCATGTCTGACTCTTTGAGACCCCATAAACTGCAGCATGCCAGGCCCCACGTTCTACCACCAACTCCCAGAGTCTACCCAAACTCATGTCCATTGAGTCGGTGATGCCATCCAACCATCTCAACCTCTGCCATTCCCTTCTCCTCCTGCCCTCAATCTTTCCCAGCATCAGGATCTTTTCAAATGAGTCAGCTCTTCACATCAAGTTTCACCTTCAACATCAGTGCTTCCAACGAACACCCAGGACTGATCTCCTTTAGGATGGACTGGTTGGATCTCTTTGCAGTCCAAGGGACTCTCAAGCATCTTCTCCAACAACACAGTTGAAAAACCTCAATTCTTTGGTGCTCAGCTTTCTTTAGAGTCCAACTCTCACATCCATACATGATCACTGGAAAAATGATAGCCTTGACTAGATGGATCTTTGTTGTCAAAGTAATGTCTCTGATTTTTAATATGCTCTCTAGGTTGGTCATAAGTTTCCTTCCAAGGAGTAAGCATCTTTTCATTTCATGGCTGCAGTCACCATCTGCAGTGATTTTGGAGCCCAGAAAAATAAAGTTTGACACTGTTTCTACTGTTTCTCCATCTATTTGCCATGAAGTGATGGGACCTGATGCCATGATCTTAGTTTTCTGAATGTTGAGCTTCAAGCCAACTTTTTCACTCTCTTTTTTCACTTTCTTCACGAGGCTCTTTAGTTCCCCTTCACTTTCTGCCCTAAGGGTGGTGTCATCTGCATATCTGAGGTTTTTGTTATCTCAAATATAACAGAACTTCTAATTTATAGTTGTGTATTTCTACCTGCATGCATGGCATCTTGTATTTGGTAGTTAAGTTGTGACTGAATCTTTGTAACCCCTTGAGCTGCAGCATGCCGGATTTCCCTGTTCTTCAGTATCTCTCGGAGTCTGCTCAAACTATGTCCATTGAGTCAATAATGCCATATAACTATCTCATCCTCTGTCATTTCCATCTCTTCCTGCCTTCAGTCTTTCTTGACATCAGGGTTTTTTTCAATGAGTCAGCTCTTGAAAGTATTGAAGCTTCAGCTTCAGCATCAGTCCCACCAATGAATATTCAGGGTTGATTTCCTTTAGGATCTACTAGTTTGATCTCCTTGCAGTCTAAGGGACTCTCAAGAGCCTTCAGCACCACAGTATGAAAGCATCAATTCTTTGGCACTCAGCCTTTTTACAGTCCAACTCTCACATCCATACATGATCACTGGAAAAATCACAGCTTTGACTACATAAACCTTTGTTGGCAAAGTAATGCCTCTGCTTTTTAATAGACTGTCTAGGTTTGTCATAGCTTTTCTTCCAAGGAGCAAGCATCTTAATTTCATGGCTGCAGTCACTGTCCACAGTGATTTTGGAGGCCAAGAAAATAAAGTCTTTCATTGTTTCCACTTTTCCCCCACCTATTTGCCATGAAGTGATGGGACCAAGTGCCAAGTTCTTCACTTTTTGAATGTTAAGTTTTAAGCCAAATTTTCACTCTCTTCCTTCACTGTAATCAAGAGGCTCTTTAGTTCCTCTTCACTTTCTGCCATAAGGGGTGGTATCATCTGCATATCTGAGGTTATTGTTATTTCTCCCGGCGATCTTGATTCCAGCTTGTGCTTCATCCAGCCTGGCATTTTGGATGATGTACTCTGCATATATGTTAAATAAACAGGGTGACAATATGCAGCCTTGACGTACTCCTTTCCCAATTTGGAACCAGTCTGTTGTTCCATGTCTGGTTCTAAATATTGTTTCTTGACCTGTACACACATTTCTCAGGAGACAGATAAGGAGTTCTATTATTCCCATCTCTTTAAGAATTTTCCACAGTGTGTTGTGATCCATACAGTCAAAGGCTTTAATGTAGGCAATGAAGCAAAAACAGATGTTTTGCTGGAATTCTCTTGCTTTTTCTATGATCCAGCAGATGGCAATTTGATCTCTGGTTCCTCTGCCTTTTCTAAATGCAGAAGGGTGACTTTCATTTGTGAATTTTTGTTTACCTTGATACAGCTGTACCAGTGATTAGAAGTCTGACAGAGCAACATAATCAATATAAAAACAATATAAACTACTCAACCTTACAGCAACCGTGTGTTAAGTTCTTGAGAGATAGAGACGGGCTGGCTAGACATTGAATGAAAATGATAAACACAATCCAACCCTTAAAAGGGTCTCAGAATGTGTGACATTTACAGCCATAAACAACATAATCTCAAAAACACAAAAAAGACTCTTTTATTTTACTTTATAGTATGGTAGCAACCCCAGACTGATGTTGCCATAAGAGCAACATTTTGGTCTGTAAGATGATCTTTAGTTTGATTGGAAATACTTTCACTCATTTATCACTCAAAATGTAGCAGGCAATCTGATATCATATATATCATCTCAGTAGGAAATGGCAACCCACTCCAGTATTCTTGCCTGGAAAATTCCATGGACAGAGGAATCTGACAGGCTACAGATCACAGGGTTGCAGAGTTGGACACGACCAAGGTGACTTAGCATGCCACTGCAAATGTTGATATTCCACCCTCTGGTGGGTAGGAGGTGCCACTGTATCTGCAATCATGCTGACTTCAAGACCAGTAAATTGCTGTTCAACCATTTAGTAGCAAAGAATCCAGTCGCCATAAACCATCAGGTAATTATTCTACTTATTTCTCAAGAATTCTAGGAAATAGACTACATGATTATCAGTTTCAAGTGCTTACAGAACTAAAGTTTAGTTTTCAGTGAGTTGAATGAAAACGATTCCAAGGTGACTCGTTGTCCTAACCTACGTCATTACCTTGAAATATGCCAGGCCACTCCCTCTATAAACTCAGCACCAGTTAAAATCAAAACTGTATACTGGCACACTTGTTAATTCAACACTTAATTAGACAGAATGTTCAAGTTAATGCCTCATCCCAAAGAGAAAAGAACTCACGGAGCAGCCTTATTCACAAATGATAGACCTACTCACAACTGCCACTGTCTTCATGTGGAGATTTGGAACTGGATGGGTATGCACTAATTTACTACACATTGTGAGGTTAATAAAGAGGTTAACTGCTGGAGACAATGGTGTGAATGTTGGCCTGGATGGTGTCCTGTCTTTGCCCCTCAGAATCTGGCAAAGGACTCTGCTGACAGTGAAAAGTACTGCCGTTTTGCTTGGTAAAAGTTTTCAAAAACATTTGCCTGTGTTGTTTCTATGGGCAATCAAATGTTATTCTAAAATAATTAATTCAGCTAATAAGAGCCTTCCTTAATGATTTTCTTAATTCACTGATTTTACTTATTTACCTTTCAGGTAGGCATGGTTATTATTAGCTCTTTTTTATAACCTCTGTGCCCTTGCCAATTCTTGGGTATGTTCCGATGTCAGAACTGTATACCTTAAGACTTTTAGCTGTAATTTGAGTGAATTTTTACTTAGCAACTTCTATTTATTAATGTTTCAAAACACACTGATGGAGCTCTTATTATGTACCAACCAGGCACAGTGTTTAGAGTTAACGATATAGTAGTGAGAAAGATACATACTTCTTGCCTTTATGGAACTTAGAGTGTAATAACAAAGACATAATGAAGAAACAAAATCATTATAAGCTAAGTACTGTGAAGGAAAAAAAAAAAAACGATTCTCTGAGAATGTGATTTTTTTTTCAACTGGAAAGATGAAGGAAAGAACTTAAGAGGAGCATTTAAGTTGAGACACAAAAAAATGAGAAAGGGAGCTGTATATGGAAAGGAAGAGGGCAGTGAAGGAATGAAAGAGACAACTGCATGTGCAAAATACTGAAGCAAGGAAAGGCTTGGCATGTTCAAGGAACTAGGTAAAGAGTTGGGAGCATAGAGCATTTTGGGCAGAAGAAAGTGATGAGATTTGGAGAAAGAAAAAAAAAAAAATAGGCAGCAACCAGGTCTTAGATGGTGCTGTAGGAGAATGCATCTCATTTTGAAGAGCAATGAGAATCCATTTACTGCTTTGAAGAAGAGAAGCTTTTGTGTAATGATGAATACAAACGTGCATAAACATTAAATGGTTTTTTGTAGGGTTCATGTGGAGGGCATAATGGGATCTTTCATCTCACAAAAGTGGTCATGCAAAATTATAAATAATTTGCCATTATTACGAAAACATTATACACAAATTGAGTGTACAACCTGTCAAGCTGAATGTGGACACTCAGAGGTGTCCTTGTAAGTATATAATATCCTTGGTCCATCACATATTAAAGAAGAGCTTGTATAAATAAGGGTTGTTCAAAGTTCCTGAGTGTTCTTGGTTTGCTTCAGACCAAGACAGGTAGACCAGAGAGCTGGTCTAAAAATATACTTCTGTCATCCCACTGTCATAAGCTGAATGAAACAAATTACAGAATATGCTAGAGAAATCGTGTTGCTAGGTCTTGGGCTATGAGTATGAAACTACCCTAAGTACAGCATAATAGCTGATAAATGTAGGAGCTGATCATTCTTCCATCAAAAATGAAACACTGAGTTAAAAAAAGTAGTAAAAAGTAAAGCATACTTGAAACAGGTTTCTTACAAAGGCAGATTATCAAGCACAAAGATAAATAAATATACTACTTGGTGTAAAATATAATCAAAACAATGAATGTGTCAGAATCCACTGCTAATTCAGAGGAATAAGTAATAACATCTAACCAGGAAAATCAGAAGAAAGCTTTAAAAAGAGTTAACATTTAAATTTCACTTTCAGTAAGATGAGGGGAATGGGATGTCAGACAAAGGGAAAGATGTTTATAGGGAAACGGTCAGATTCAGTACTTTGGGTGAAGAGTTCGAAGGAGAATGAGGGCAATTTCAATCAATCAACCTCTTACTGAAAAATGCTTTGATTATATTATCAAGTTCTGCTTAGGTGCCATTTCTCAAAATGCCAGTGCTGAATATTAATCATTATCCAGTTGGCTATTTCTACATATGTTCCTTATAGTCCATTTGCCAATATAGAAAGTCATGGTGACTAAGGGGGAAAAAAAATTTGTTAGCTTGGTGACCTGTCGGGACTCATATTTGACAAGCCCCACCCCGATGAGTCAGCTTTGGGGCTAACATGAAAGCCATTAAGCCATTTTGAAGATTCAAAGAGGGCCGGCTTCTTTGCTAATAAAACATCATCCTCATATATAAGTAAGCAAAGTGTTAATGAGATGCTATCCTTCCAATAAGCTTAAGCAATGAAGTAGCAAGAGTCATGAAAAGAAGCCAACACCCAGTTTTCAGAGTATATAACCTCCTCAGTGATGAATTGGGTCTTCAGACCAGGATGTTGGGTCCCTGGGACCAACTCAATCAAGGATTTTCACAATATGACCCAGAGACCTATCCATTCACTCCAGAACTTCTACAGTGCCCCACCTCTCTCTGCCATCATACATGAATCGAATGTTATAAACTTTGAAGATGGATTCTTTTTACCCAGCAGTTGCTACAGCAAGACCTGGCTCCTGGACAACTTTCCAGAAACCTGCAGGAAAACCACCAGCTGCATGGTATCTGAAGATGAACGGGAATTACACACAGAGGAGAGCTGTGTGCAAAATGTCTGTCTCTCCAGAGTCGTCCAAACAACTTGTTCTAATTCCAGGCCCTGTGAAAACACAGCATGCCAGTCCAGAAGTTCCTTGGCAGTGTCGGAGCATGTTTCTCAGCCTTGCCAGTCAGGAAGTAGCCAGCAAATGTGTTCTGTAGTCCAGAGCTGCCAACCTGTGAGCAACATGGCAAAGTCTTGTCCACCCAAGACGTATGTGTCTAAGAGTTGCCAGACTCTGGAATGTGACTGTAGCCGGTGCCAAGCTCAGAGCCCTGAATCCAGTTCCTGTAGTCCTTTGATCTATGTCACACCCGAGTCACAGCTCCTGGAAACTTCTTCTAACACTTATGAGCCAACTTGCTGTGTTACTGGTGGTTTGTAATTGCCTAGTGAGTGAAGAATCTGCAGAATGTGTAGGGAGACTCAGATTTTAAGTTTCATAAATTGAGTCCTGAAAAATAGGATATTTTCTTTCTCTAAACACAGACTATTTTTGCCTGTGTTTGTGAGTGAATGAACCATCCTGTGCTGTCTCCAAAGAGAAATTTTTTTTTACTTTTTTTTTTCTTTTTTGAGCCTTTCTGGTGGTAAGCTAGGCTTCTCCAGTGGCTCAGTGGTAAAGAACCTGCCAGCAATGGAGGAGACATAGCAGCAGCCTCGGGGTCGATTCCTGGGTCAGGAAGACCCCCTGGAGAAGAAACTGGCAATTCACTCCAGTATTTTTGCCTGGAAATCCCATGGACAGAGGAGCCTGGCAGGCTATAGTCTATGGAATCGCAAAAGAGTTGGACAAGACTGAGCGACTAAAGAAACTGGTGGTAAGCTGAAGGGAAAGTATGCTAACTATTTTAGGTCACTAGGACACTATTTGTTATAGAGCAATAAGAATTGCCACCAGGGACTAACATGAATACTTAAAAAGCCCACACTACACTTTGACTACTGATTATTATCAGTGGAAACACTAATCATTGAATCTGGCTTATTATAACATGCTATAATAGAGAAAGGTAATGGGCTACTAATATCAGAGAAACATATAGTACTAGAGTTTAAAGATGCCTTGAAACCCATTTAGTTCTGTGAACTCTGCTGGCTTCAGCTATATCAGCGGTTGCTCATCTAGTTAATAACATCAAACCACAACTCCAATCTGTGTCTGCTCACTGTCCATCATTATTCTATTTACTGTAATACAGCATTCTTTTAGTTAACTATTACATTGAACCTGTTGTTTGACAACTGCAAGACAGTTTTGAATGTCACCTCCATAAACTTCGTAACCACGGACTAGTCAGAGATGTTTGAATATGATAAGTTCAGGTTTAGCATATTCACTACATTTCTGCTATTCTAGTTCCTCTTTTCACTATTTAAGTGTTTTGGGGTGTGTGATTTGGGAAAATATTCTTTGTAGTAAATAAATTTACTTTATTTACATCACAAGCAATTGTCACTATTGTTTTTATTTCACATTTTTATGGGTTTTAGGTTACAGTTACCCCCACATTCCACCCAGTTGGATTAAAAGTGTAAATAGTTGGCCAAAAGTTGGCCCAAAAGTTCATTCAGGTTTTTCTGTAAGATATTATAGAAAAATACGAACGAACTTTCTGGAAGCCAACTCAGGATTTAGAAGCATAAAAGAGAACATGATCCCTTACCATTGTTTGTATAGCAGATTTTGTTGTTCAGTCACTTAGTCACATCTGATTCTTTGTGTGCAAACACCATGAACTGCAGCTTGACAAACTTTCTTGTTTTTCACTATCTCCCAGAGTTTTCTCAAATTCGTGTCCATTCAGTCAGTGTCCATCCGCCCACCTTATCCTCTGGCACCCCTTTTGCCTCCTACCTTCAATCTTTCCTAGAATCAGGATCGTTTTCAATTACTCAATTCTTGTCATCAGGTGGCTGAGGTATCAAATCTTCAGTTCAGCATTAGTGCTTCCAATGAATATTCAGGGTTGATTTCCTTTCAGATTGACTGGTTTGATCTTCTTGCTGTCCAAGGGACTCTCAAGAGTCTTCTCCAGCACCACAATGTAGAGTATGGATCAGAGCAGGAGAGCACATTGGTGGTAGTCAACCATCAGTCAAAGCGGAGGTGCATGCTAAATATGAAGATGATGAAACCACAAGTTTCAAATATGTGAAGACTCATTAACTTTGTTTAGAACAGCTTGACTGTTAAGAAGCTGTGGATATGGTCTTAATGGATCTCTCATTTTCAGGGCAATATAAGGTAGTGGTTACAAGCATGGATTCTGAAATCAGATTTCCTTAGCTGTGTTGGTGAAGGATGTATGAATCCCAGCTGTGTGCTACGTGTAAGTTTTTTCAACCGTTCTCCATTTCAGCTTATTCAACTTCAAAACTGAGATGATAATGGTATGACCATTGTGAGACCTAATATGTTAGTAATTTGAAAGTGATCAGTACATGACCTTGTGTATAAAAAATGCTCAGTAAAATTTAGCAACATGTTTTGCAAGCTCAGAGACTCAATATGAAGGGTGAAGGCAGGGATGTGTAGATAAACTCTGAAACCTATGACATATTAGGAAAGCTATTCATCCAAAACTGAGAAATTAAGCTGTTTTGTATCTGGAAAGACACAAGCCGTATCTTACACTAACAGACGAGCTTAAAAACCAAGTGTTGTCCTTTGTTGAAGTGGGCTGGCAAGTATGTCTGACAAGTATCTCTATGACAAAGCCAGTGTTGATTTACCTGTCAGCTCTGTGAATAGGTTAGGCAGAGGTCATCCCAAAGAGGAAGATTTAAAATCCATAAACCACCACTTATACAGGTGCTTCTGTAAAAGCACACAGTTGAGAGGTAGCTGATGCAGGTCTGAAAGAAGCTGAATGAACACTTTGATTCTGTTAATAGCAACAGAGCACGTGGAGATCACATCAGAGTATTCCTATTGCAAAAAACATTGACATAAAGCTTCTGGCTGTAGCAGCAATGGCACAACACAGTGCTGACAGCAGTAAGGAGACCTCCTCCTCATGGTAGCTTCGAGGGAGTCCAGTCACAGCCAATCATGTGGGCATAAATGAAACTTGTTAGAGCAGACTGACACTAATGTAACTCAAATAGGGAAGGGTCCAACTACTCTGGGCCACACATTCTTTCTGGGATGAGCATGATAACTCTCCTGAAAAGTTAGCTGAAGAAGGAGCCAGTATATAATCTAACCCTGTATGGAGCACACTGGAACTCTTCCTAGAGAGAAACTCTGTGGACTCAGGGGCTACAGACTCTTGGTACTGGAATGGAGCCTGGTGTGGATGTGAAGAGATGCTCTGTATTCAGTTTAGTGTAGTGGGAATTGGCCTTGGATTATGACTAGACCTTGTTCAAATGGTGGCTCAGATAGTAAAGAATCTGTCTTCAATGTAGGAGACCTGGGTTCAATCCCTGGGTCGAGAAGATCCCCTGGAGAAGGGAATGGCTACCCACTCCAGTATTCTTGCCTGGAGAATCTCATGGACAGAGGAGCCTTGTGGGCTATAGTCCATGTGGTCACAAAGAGTGGAACATGACTGAGGTGAATAATACTGTCACTTGTTTACAAATTCTGCCATTTCCTAACTATGTGCCTGGGACAAGTTAATATTTCTGAGATTCAGTTCCTTCATTGTTCAGTTCAGTTCAGTTCCTCAGTCATGCGCAACACTTTGTGACCCCATGAACCGCAGCACGCCAGGCCTCCCTGTCCATCACCAACTCCCAGAGTCTACCCAAACCCATGTCCATTGAGTCAGTGATGTCATCCAACTATCTCATCCTCTGTCATCCCCTTCTCCTCCTGCCCTCAATCTTTCCCAGTATCAGGGTCTTTTCAAATGAGTCATCTCTTTGCATCAGGTGGCCAAAGTATTGGACTGTCAGCTTCAACATCAGTCCTTCCAATGAACACCCAGGACTGTTTCTTTAGGATGGACTGGTTGGATCTCCTTGCAGTCCAAGGGACTCTCAAGAGTCTTCTCCAAAACCACAGTTCAAAAGCATCAATTCTTCAGTGCTCAGCTTTCTTTATAGTCCAACTCTCACATCCATACATGACTACTAGAAAAACCATAGCCTTGACAAGACAGACCTTTGTTGACAAAGTAATGTCTCTGCTTTTCAGTATGCTGTCTAGGTTGGTCATAACTCTCCCTCCTTCAATATAAAATGTAGATAATACCTAATTCTTTGGATAACTGTGACAGCTAAATGGTGTCATGCCCACTAAAGGCTTCTTGGAATGTTTGTTTCAAAATATGCAAGAAACCCTCAGGTGCTTTACATGATATTTGCTTCTTGGACCTAAGCCACATTTTCATGATTTCTCTATACTGAATTTAAATTTTAGGTTAGTGATCAAGAAAAGCTACTCATTGTAGCACAATGGACATAGGCAGTATGGAACATGACTCTGTCTGTGTAGTACTCTTAAAAACTGTAGAAATGATTCAGTGGATACATGCTACAGAACGTTCTTCATAGTGCAAGGAATTTCTCCTTGCCTGAACAGAAAGCCTTTGATAGAATTTGTGTATTGACATTACTTACCGTAGGTTTTTCAAAATGTAGGTAGCTTAACAGCATTTTTTTTTTCNCGTGCTGCGATTCATGGGGTCACAAAGAGTCGGACAAGACTGAGCGACTGAACTGAACTGAACTGAACTTAAATGTGATTTGACGCTATACTGTAATCAAAATTGTTTCTAGAAGCACACATACTTAATTTTATATTGAGTTAAAAATAGGATTCATATCTAGCTATTTTTCACAGGAAGCTCTTCAGGCACTTTACAGTGCGCTCATCTCCTTAGTGCTTAAAGTATTAGGATAGCTCTATACATATGGTTGCCAGATAAAATGAATGTCTATAGTGAAAGTGAAAGTGCAAGTCACTCAGTCGTGTCTGACTCAGAATTTATATGATACAGTTACTCATTTAAGCCTGCTGCTGATGCTGTTGCTAAGTCGCTTCAGTCATGTCCGGCTCTGTGTGACCCAATAGACAGCAGCCCACCAGGCTCCCCCATCCCTGGGATTCTCCAGGCAAGAACTCTGGAGTTTTGCCATTTCCTTCTCCAATGCTTGAAAGTGAAAAGTGAAAGTGAAGTCGCTCAGTCGTGTCCAACTTTTAGCGACCCCATGGACTGCAGCCCACCCGGCTCCTTTGTCCATGGGATTTTCCAGGCAAGAGTACTGGAGTGGGTTGCCATTTAAGTCTAAATTAGGCTTAATATGATATTTGCCATTTCCTTCTCCAATGCTTGAAAGTGAAAAGTGAAAGTGAAGTCGCTCAGTCGTGTCCAACTTTTAGCGACCCCATGGACTGCAGCCCACCCGGCTCCTTTGTCCATGGGATTTTCCAGGCAAGAGTACTGGAGTGGGTTGCCATTTAAGTCTAAATTAGGCTTAATATGATGTTATCTCATATACTGTTATGAGTCATGCAACTCTTTATTAACTACTGAATTTAAAAGCATAAAACTATAATGGGTACTTCCAGGTGGTGCTAGTGGTAAAGAACCCACCTGCCAATATAGGAGAGGTAAGAGATGCTAGTAAAGTGATGCTTAAAATTCTCCAAGCCAGGCTTCCGCAATATGTGAAACGTGAACTTCCAGATGTTCAAGCTAGTTTTAGAAAAGGCAGAGGAACCAGGGATCAAATTGCCAACATCCGCTGGATCGTGGAAAAAGCAAGAGTTCCAGAAAGACATCTATTTCTGCTTTATTGACTATGCCAAAGCCTTTGACTGTGTGGATCACAATAAACTGTGGAAAATTCTGAAAGAGATGGGAATATCAGACCACCTGACCTGCCTTTTGAGAAATCTGTATGCAGGTCAGGAAGCAACAGTTAGAACTGGACATGGANAGAAAAACATCTATTTCTGCTTTATTGACTATGCCAAAGCCTTTGACTGTGTGGATCACAATAAACTGTGGAAAATTCTGAAAGAGATGGGAATATCAGACCACCTGACCTGCCTCTTGAGAAATCTGTATGCAGGTCAGGAAGCAACAGTTAGAACTGGACATGGAACAACAGACTGGTTCCAAATAGGAAAAGGAGTAGATCAGGTTGTATATTGTCACCCTGTTTATTTAACTTATATCCAGAGTACATCATGAGAAATACTGGGCTGGATGAAGCACAAGCTGGAATCAAGATTGTCAGGAGAAATATCAATAACCTCAGATATGCAGATGACACCACCCTTATGGCAGAATACGAAGAAGAACTAAAGCACCTCTTAAGGAAAGTTAAAGAGGAGAGTGAAAAAGTTGGCTTAAAGCTCAACATTCAGAAAACTAAGATCAATGCATCTGGTCCCATCACGTCATAGCAAATAGATGGGGAAATATTGGCAGACTTTATTTTTTGGGGGGGTCCAAAATCAGTGCAGATGGTGACTCAGCCATGAAAGTAAACGGCACTTGCTCCTTGGAAGAAAAGCTATGACCAACCTAGACAGCATATTAAAAAGCATAGACATTACTTTGCCAACAAAGGTCCATCTGGTCAAAGCTATGGTATTTCCAGTGGTCATATATGGATGTGAGAGTTGGACTATAAAGAAAGCTGAGCGCAGAGGAATTGATGCTTTTGAACTGTGCTGTTGGAGAAGCCTCTTGAGAGTCCCTTGAACTGCAAGGAGATCCAACCAGTCCATCCTAAAGGAGATCAGTCCTTAGTGTTCATTGGAAGGACTAATGTTGAAGCTGAAACTCCAATATGTTGGCCACCTGGTGCAAAGAACTGACTCATTTGAAAAGACCATGATGCTGGGAACAATTGAGGGCAGGAGAAGGGGACGACAGAAGATGAGATGGTTGTATGGCATCACCGACTCAATGGACATGAGTCTGGGTAGACTCTGGGAGTTGGTGATGGACAGGGAGGCCTGGTGTGCTGTAGTCCATGGGATCGCAAAGTATTGAACACGACAGAGCAACTGAACTGAACTGAATGATTTAACAAACACTGTGCACGTATACTTCATCACTGTAAACTCAAACTGTCCAATTGGGGAAGTATGATTCATTAAGTTCCTTTTTTCAGTGAGGATGAAAATCTAGACAAATAAAGTAGGTTGTCCAAGATAATACAGAGAGTAAATGTGTGGCCAGCATTTTAATCTGTTGAGTTGGACTTTGGAGTTTGAAGTATAAACTCTAACAACCTGATTACATTAATATTAGGCTTTTTATCACTAGATCAGCTCAAATGTGGGGGAAATTTCTGTGTCATATGAAAGGTCTGTACAAATAATTTGATCAAAAATACTTGGTCTGGTATATTATTTTGCTATGAGTCTGTAGATGCTACAGTCAGAGAATTTAGTATAATTGATTGGATGGTTTATTTATAACATAGGAATAAATGCTAGAAATAAATTAGGCATATTTCATTGGAGTTTATAAAATTTTATAGATTTTTTAACATCTGAGAAAAGAATAGTAACTCCAAATCATGTGAAATCACATAACCTAAGTGTCAGAGAAAGTATTTGGATGGTATAGAGTCCAAACTATGTTTTCGACAACATAAGCTCAGTTGTCTGAATGATGTTAGCAAGTTCATTTTTCATAATCAATAGTTCCTACCATTTTCTAAGTTAAATAGTTATCCTTTTGAAAATGTTGAACAATTTGAAGAATCTAACAGGATATGAGACAGTATTTTGTGCTCTATTGCATCCCAGTCACTGACCCTTTCCTGAAGCCAGAATATTCTTCTCTAGTTCTGCTTCCCATTTCTACCTTCAGAGAATTCCTATTACTCCCTCCACTTGAAATTCTTTCATGTCAGGAGCTTCCATATTCTTTCTCTAGGACCTAAATGGAAAGAATGATAATTGATTGAAAAAATAAACTCTCAGGCTTAGAGAAAAAACTTATGATTGCTGGGGGGCAGAAGCAGGGAAAGGATTGGGAGGAAGGGAGAGTTGGGGAGTTTTGGATGGACATGTACACACTGCATAACCAACAAGGACCTATTGTAAAGCACATAGAGCTCTGCTCTATGTTATGTGACAGCCTGAATGGAGGGGATTTTGGAGGAGGATGGATATATGTATATGTATGGCTGGGTCCCTTTGCTGTCCACCTGAGACTATCACAACATCGTTAGTCTAATTGCTGCTGCTGCTGCTGCTAAGTCATTTCAGTCGTGTCTGACTGTGTGACCCCATAGACGGCAGCCCACCAGGCTACTCCGTCCCTGGGATTCTCCAGGCAAGAGTACTGGAGTGGGTCGCCATTGCCTTCTCTGTTAGTCTAATTGGCTATACCCCAATACAAAAGAAAAAGTTCTTTAAAAAAAAATAGCTAAGAAAGAACAACCAACACAAAGAAAAAAACTCTATACTTCATAAGACAATTGATAACTCATCACTACTGGTTGCATCAAGCTACAGCTTTGCTATGAAATAAGCTATCCCATAGGCAGATAGGTACAAATAGACTAAACATTTGTAATTAAATTATATTTTGAATTAAAAAATGCCTTTTTGTGGTTCCATAGTACTAAATCATTTGCCTGACTTTTTGCACAGTTTTCTCTGGCTCTGTGAAAACAAATTCATTAATGACATTCAAAGATAATAATTATTCCTAGGAGGCAAGAGGCAAACCAGTGTGAATGCATCCAGACACAAGAGCAAAGAAACCTCAAAAGTAAATACTGAAAACGGTCCTTTACTATTCTTCCAGTACCCAGTATGGCATTGCTTCAAGTCCTGGACCAATGCCTGTGCAGGAATTCAGTAACTACTAATTGACAAAGATAATGAGAAAAAGAAGACTGAAAATTAAATAAAGGGCTAATAAGAACATCTCCTTTAGCAGTTCACTGCCTTGTCACTATCGCTTCATGGACTGTAGCATGTTGCTTATTTAAATTGAGTGTGCAGAGTGTAACACTTGGATTAAAAAGCCCTCTTCCACCATAAACCCTGTCAACCTTTACAGTAGGGTTATTAACTTTTTTTTTTTATTTCCCCCCCTTGGAATGAACTACATTCACTCTGATACTTTGTATCAGGAAACTGATGCAATAATCTGTGTTGAAATTCTCATGAACAAAGTATCTTCCTCTAGACTTTATATTTTATTAAATTAAGCTGCAGGAGGCAGTGAAAGAAGCTAAAATTTAAAATTTTAGCTATATTGATATTCATGAGTGCTATACTCTATTTATTTAATGATTGGGTTTATAGTAAATCACAGTAAAGTTTTATCATGATCACAGGTGTACTTACCAGATTAAACTCAGAATATCCATTATTACCAAGTGAGATATTTTTTCAGAAATATTTCTCAGGAAACAGAAATAGGCATCAGTGTAGTTCTTTCATTTTTCAAGTCTGTATTAGTTTAAAGTGGGCCTGCTCCCTCCTATTTCCCAGAGGCTGTGGTTGATGGTGGCTTGGTCTCTAGGAGTCTGGTTTAATTTCTTGCAGTGAATGACTGTGGCAATCGAAGCATTGACTTTGAAGTGGTCCTGGAAGGGCTTCTAATGTAAAGCTGTAGCTCTGGGGCCCTCAGGCTACACACAGAATTCTAGGCAATCTAAAAACAATATGCTATACTCTGGCCCACTGAGCCACTCTGGAGGACAAATACCATCTGAAACTGTGTTATGTGTTAAAGGTGTTCCATCAGGGTTAAGTGTCTGCCATGCCTCCAGCAGGTAGCTGAGTGAAATGTTGATGTCTTAAACATTTCTGGTAAGGACCACTTGCCTATTCATCCTCCTTAATGTGGATCTTCTTATGCTCCCTCATTGCTATCACAGTTACATTTCTATAGAATCATACTTATGTCTAAGTGTTTAAGAGATGCTTAGTGAATGTCATGTATCAGGCTGTTAGTAAATACACTTGCTGAGGTTATGTGATTTACACAGAGTCACGGCTAGAATTCAAGCCTAGTGACTCTCACTCTGGTGTTTCATTGGCCATAATCCAAAGTATCCCTTGTGAGAAGTTCATTAAAAATGTTTAAATGTACTAAGCACAATAATGTTAGTGTACCCGTATAAGTACATTAAAGGCCACACATAACACATATGTTGTGTGCTAAGTCGCTTCAGTCATGTCTGACTCTTTGCGTTTATGGACTGTAGCCCATAGGTTCCTCTGCTCATGAAATTCTCCAGGCAAAAATATTAGAATGGGTTGCCATGCCTTCATCCAGGGGACACATACCACATAAAAAACCTTTTTTTTTTTTGTAGTTTTTTACTCGCTAAACTGTGTCTGACTCTAAAAACCTTTATAATGTGGCCTACCTTAAGTTAATATGGCAGATGTAATAAACATTAATCTCTTCTCAGAATTTCAAGTATCTTTTAATGAAGGTTGGAATATTGCTTCTCCAGATGCATAATTTGCTGAAATGTAAATAAGACTGTAGTTTCTTTGTTTTAGAGACTCAGTGCATACTTTTCCATGGTTGTAAGTAGCCATCTTTCTTGAATTCTAAATACCTGTGTTTATCAACATTTTTGAAACAGAAAGTCAGGATAAAGTCTGCACTGGATGCCAATAATCAACACTTAAAAACTTCTAGCTGCAGCGCTAGAAGAACTCCCTGGTGGTTCAGATGGTAAAGAATCCACCTGCAGCGTAGGAGACCTGGGTTCAATCTTTGGGTTGGGAAGATCCCCTGGAGGAAGGCATGGCAGCCCACTCCAGTATTCTTGCCTGGAGAATCCCCATGGACAGAGGAGCCTGGCGGGCTACAGTCCACAGGGTCACAAAGAATCGGACATGAGTGACTAAGCACAGTAGCACTAAGAGGGAAAGATCACTAAATGTGGGTGTTTGGCTTAGAATCCACATTAAGGTCATCTTGTCCTTCGAGAATTGCTCAGCTCAGGGGTTATTTCCATGGTTCCACCATCTCCTCTAATAACTCTTCCTCTATGTGACTCTCATCAGTGTTGAAGCTGAATCCAGCCTCTGTACCCCAACACCGAATTAAATCTTGGACAGAGTTTTGGGTGAGGTAGAAAAGAAGAACTTTATTGCTTTGCCAGGCAAAGGCAGACACCATGGGCTAATGCCCTCCAAGCTGTGTGTCCCAACCTGGAGCAGGTAGTGAGAAGTTTTACAGTAATGGTTCAAAGAGGTTGATCAGCTTGTGGAGATTCTGATTGGTTGGTGGTGAAGTAAGTCGGAGTCAGCATCACTACCCTCCTGGTTCCAACCAGTTGGCTGTCTGCTGCTTATGAGCAGCATATCATTAACTTCCCCCACCTGGTAGGGGTTTCAGTATCTGCAAAATAGTTCAAAGATTCTGTTATGTGTATCCGTTTAGGGGGAATCAGGATCCCGGCCCAAGGCTGCACTGTTGTTTCTTTTGACTGTTCTTCCCTTGTCTCCGCATTCCCCCCAGCCTTCTCTAATTATCAACAGTTTGAACCTGCTGGTTGGAACTCAGCGAAGATCTTGGAGGCTGAATGAAGCCTGTAAGCAAGAAATGAGGGAAACAGAAAAACTTTTGTGCCCAGAAGCCCCACAAAGTCCTGCTAGGCCTCTGCGGAGCCAGTTGCAGGCATGGCAGAACTCAGCTCTTAAAGGATTGATGAGAAACCGGAGCTACCAACCAGCATGCCTGTACCCAGCTCCTGTGAAACTACCCCCTACACTTCTCTGCTGGTGATATGTCAATACCATATGGCAGAGCCTGTCATACAATCATCAGCTGCCTTTTTTTTTTTTTTTTTTCTTTCTGAAGTCTTTAGTCCCTGCTATCCAGCAACCTGCACTTAAAGCTTTGTGCTTCATGGATAGCACACTGCTACGTACACAGGTCTCACGGCCGTTCATCCTTTGGGTTGTAACGTAAGGTTCACCTGTGACTGAGGTTCAGCAGTGCTGACCCCTAGTGGAGAGCCTTTTCTCGATAACAAATGAGCTACATTGTTCATCAGCTTTTACCCCTGAGTTCCATATCTTGCAAGGCTTCCCTGGGGGCTCAGTAGTAAAGAATCAACCTGCCAATGCAGGAGATGTGGGAAATCTCGTGGACAGAGGAACCTGGTGGGCTACATCCATCGAGTCACAAAAGAAGTTGGCTACTCCTGAGCATATACACTCCAACTCCAAATCGGTATCGTATACCTTGAAGTGTTTTAAGTAATTCGTTACTGTTGAGAATTCCTAAGTAAAGGACCTACACAGTACTGTCTAGTCTAGTTGAGAGAGGCGAGCAGTCTTTTAAAAGACATGTTATATGGTTACATTTTTTTAAAGAAAAATTTGCCTTACTCAACTGCTGCTTTACTATTTAAGCTTAAGACTATTAACTAAGTCATGGTTTACAGTTGTTCTGATTTTATTATTATTATGTATTTTAATTTATGTTGGCTATGCCGGGTCTTCATTGCTCTACCCAGGCTTTCCCTAGCTCTTCATTGTGGTACCATGCTCCTCATAGCAGCCGTTGCTCTTATTAGTGAGCGCAGGCTCTAGGCACATGACTTGCAGTAGCTGTGGCTCGTGGGCCCAGCAGTTTTGGTGCATGGCTTAGTTGCCCAGCGGCCTGTGGAATCTTCCCAGACCAGAGATCAAACCCACATTCTCTGCATTAGCAGGTGGATTCCCACCCACTGCACCACCAAGGTAGTCAGCTGTTCCTTTACTCGATCTGATTTGTAATGTCCTTTAAGCTTTTAAGATATGTTTCCCATACAGCAGCTGTTTACTTCATCTAATAACTTTGATTGATTTCCACTAGTCACTGCTGCATAAATTTCTCATCATTATTTCCATATTACTATGATTGTTGTACTTCTATTAAAATTGGTTTTATTACATGCTTACTGAAATGAATAGAGTTAGTTATGACAATGCAGTGCTGCAGTTCCCACTACAAAGGAGAGACTGGTCAGAAACAGCAATGAGAACCATGTAGAAATGGTGTCAATCACTCAGTCAGAATGACTGTTCGCCACCCCACGGACTGCAGCCCTCCAGGCTCCTCTGTCCATGGGCTGCTCCAGGCAAGACTACTGGGGTGGATTTCCATTCCTTTCTCCAGGGGATCTTCCCAGCCCAAGGATCAAACCCAGGTCTCCTGCACTGCAGGCAGATTCTTTACTGTTTGAGCTACAGGGAAGACCTAATGAGAACCATAAAAGGTCCATGGTTTACCCTATTTGCAAGCTAACAAGATAGCCTGTCACAGCTTCATGGAAGCTGGCAGATGACATGGGACACCTGGTTCAGAGACAGATTTTATTATGCATGGCAAAACCAGAAGCCAGAGTGTTAGCATTTGCAGCAATTTCCTGAGCCTCAATTCTAAAGGCCAGTAGTAAGATGGGCAGATGATATCTGCATACATAGTGAGTTGTTTTATTGGAGAGGAATCTTCAGCTCAGAAGCCTGAATCAGGGACATGAGAATGGACGGGAAGCATGCCTGTCATTTGCCCCAAAGAGAAATCCTATACCTATTTTCCTATGCTGTTCTCTATACAGATGTGCTTGTAAAGTTAATTCAGAACAGAGGGAACCTGTGACTGCTTTAAAGACATGCAGAAATGCAAGAGATCTATGGGGACTTTTAACCCCCAATATCCAACACTTGTCTAAACTGCACTGCTTCTAATGAATTTTTGAGAATGCCACTCCACTGGCTACTCCGATTAAGTTGACCCATAGAGATTACAACCAAATCTATTCAATGTCTTACTTAGTGTTTCAATAAGATTAACATTAAAAAGTCTCCAAGCAGCATTAAATGGGTAGAGACTTTCTTTGACAAAGTCTTGAGTCAGCATAAGCGTTATTCCCAGAATCTGGTAGCAGAAAGGGGTCCCAAAGCTACCAGCACTTCTAAATGTGCTGCTGCTGCTAAGTCGCTTCAGTCCTGTCTGACTCTGTGCGACCCCATAGACGGCAGCCTACCAGGCTCCCCTGTCCCTGGGATTCTCCAGGCAAGAACACTGGAGTGGGTTGCAATTTCCTATTCCAATGCATTAAAGTGAAAAGTGAAAGTGAAGTCACTGAGTCGTGTCCAACTTTCAGCGACCCCATGGACTGTAGCCCACCAGGCTCCTCTGTCCATGGGATTTTCCAGGCAAGAGTACTGGAGTGGGGTGCCAATTGCCTTCTAAATGTGCAGCTCTTCCCAGTTAAGGGAAAATCTCTGGACTTGCTGAAATGGGGAAGTGTAGGTCTCTAACACTTGAAATAACAAAAGTACCCTGAACAGATTCAAAAGGTTCCACCGATAAGGTCACATTACCCTCTCTTTCTTTCTGTTTTTCTTCATTCTTTGAAAAATTTTTTGCATGATCACTGAAACCTGAAGTCAGTTCACTCACGCTCAAGCCTAATGTTGAAATGCCAAGTAATGGATGATAATTACAGACGGTACTGCTTTATTTATCATAAAATTAGGTCTTCCATCATTTCAGTGATGTTTTATATCACTTTCAAGGAACCTACTGATTTTAAGACCTTTATTAAAGTAAAGCACCATTTGCTACATAATCCAGTCCACAAGTGTTTTAGATAGGAAAATTTCCTTCACCTTTTTCAGAATGAACTGTCATTTCTCTGGAGAAGAACTCCTGGTGATAAATGAAAATGGGACATCTCTCCCTTTCCTACTCCCTACATGGAAAAATAGAAACATAAAAAGTTACTAATGCTAACTGTTATGAATAGTAACACACGATTACTATTTACAGTAACCAATTGTCAGGTTTTCAGAGTATTTCATCACAGATTAACTGAATTTATAAAATAAGGCCATCTCTAGAGGTATGCTGCTGCTGCTGCTGCTGCTAAGTCGCTTCTGTCGTGTCCAACTCTGTGCGACCCCACAAATGGCAGCCGACCAGGCTCCCCCATCCCTGGGATTCTCCAGGCAAGAACACTGGAGTAGGTTGCCAAGGTATAGTCAAGGAAAAAGATGAAAGATTTTAAAATATTTTGAGAACAGTTCTAGGGGAAAAACAAACTCTTAAGCTTGGAGGAAAAAAAAGGGAACTCAGAGTCTTCACTGGTCCCTGAGTGCTATTCTCTCTGGCAGGATAAAGGTTTGCTAGAGCCCAAATCCCAGAAAGCACCTATTGATTTTAGTGAGACTGCTGAGTTGCTGACAGTCATAGCATTGCTATTTTGATCTCATGTTCCATTAGAAAGAAAAAAACAAAAACAAAAAACTAGAAAACCTTTGCACTCTAAAATGATATTTTTGCTTGTAAATTATTTTTTCTAGAGTTCTTGTATGTCTAGAGAGTCTGTAGTAAAAAGAAACCAGGAGAGATACTTATTCTATGCAAGGCAATAGCCGAACAAGGGGCTTCTGTGACCTGGAGGTGAACTGTGTACCCCTGCTTTTAAAGTGCATTATACGAGAAAATCCAAGGCAAGTACTATGACAGACCTACACCTATTTTTTTCTAAGAGGTTTAGAGTAAATCTGCTTTCACTGTGAAAAGCTCTCAAAGAACCAAAAGCAACGATTGTTCTAATTTATAGAACTAATGGCCAAAAGGGTTGAAGATATATATCTACATACAAATATATATCTATATCCTTGATAGATTAGAAAATATCAGAAAATGACTTAAGACAAATTCTGCTAATCCTTGATAAATTTTCTCAACAGCCATTTTCCATCAGACACATTGATCTACATGTAAGTCTTCAATTTGATATAAACTTATAAAGGAAAAGACTCTGAAAGTGTGAATATATGTGTTAATAATATATATAATACATATTAATAAGATGATAAAGAATCTGCCTGCAGTGTGGGAGACCAGGGTTCAATCCCTGGGTTGGGAAGATCGCCTGGAGGAGGGCATGGCAACCCACTCCAATATTTTTGCCTGGAGAAACCACATGGACAGAGGATCCTGGTAGGCTGCAGTCCATGGGGTCGCAAAGAGTTGAACACAACTGAGTGACTAAAGCATACATACACATATGTATGCTTATTATATATTATTTAATATACAACATCTGAACCACCAGGGAGGTCCCGTAAGTGAAGAAGAATATATATATTTAATTGAAGCACTTTGCTGAACACCAGAAAACAACTCAATATTGTAAATCAGCTATACTTCAATAAAAATAGAAATATTTGAAATAAAGTAAGAGATAATAAAATGCATGATCAGAATAGAGAAAAAATTCACTAAAACCTTTTCATCCTTTTTTTAAATAAATATGTGCAAAAATAGCACATTGGGCATTTTTAGCAATGCAAACAAATAGACTATACTATTTTAATATAGAGAAGCAAATATAAGATATAAAATAAATAAAATATAAAGTATGAAATGATCAGTATGATAAGAGATCAGTTCTTCACTGCTCAGCTTTCTCTGTAGTCCAACTCTCACACCCATACATGACTACTGGAAAAACCATAGCTTTGACTAGATGGACCTTTGTTGGCAAAGTAATATCTCTGCTTTTTAATATGCTGTCTAGGTTGGTCATAGCTTTCTTCCAAGGAGCAAGCATCTTTTAATTTCATGGCAGAAATTACCATCTGCAGTGATTTTGGAGCCCCCAAATAAAGTGTCAATGTTTCCATTGTTTTGCCATCTATTTGGCATGAAGTGATGGGACTGGATGACATGATCTTAGTTTTTTTTAAAATGGAAGTAGATACAAAGAAAAAACAAGTATTCTATGGGATAGAAAGAGAACCATGAGATTAGAGCATTGCTCTAACTAGAGATTAGAAGCAAAACAACGTTTCAAAACAGAGAGCATGGTCAGCAATGTCAAATGTGCCATGAGTTCAGAACAAGGGTCCAGACTGGATAGAGCAGTTGGATAGAGAAATAATCATTTATGGTCTTTAAGATAAGAGCTTAAAATATTGGCGAACATAGAAATTAGATTTCAAAGAAACAGATGGAAAAACAAGGGAAAAAATCTTTTAAGACTTGATTTTAAGCAAAGATTTCTTAAATGCAGAATCAAAAACACTATCCATTAATTAAAAATTAAAAAATTGAACTTCATCAAAATTAAAAATATAAATTCTTCAAAAAGTCACTATTAAGGAATAAAAAGACAAGCTACAGACTGGTAGGAAATATTTGTAAATTCTACATCTAATAAAGAAATTGTCTTTAAATGATTTTAAAAACACTCCAAACTCAGTAATAAGAAAGCAAATAAGCCAAGAGAAAAATGGACAAACCATGGAGCAGTTTCTCCACCAAAGAAAATATATATAGTTGGAAAATAAGCAATACTTATTCTCAGAATCATCAGTCACTAGCAGATTAAAACCACAATGAACTATTACTATATACACTTAATAGAATAAATAAAATTTTTACAAGTATGCCTATAGCAAATGTTAGATTTTAAAAAAGCATCTTGAATTCTTATACACTACTAGTGGGAATATAAAATGATGCAGCCACTTGGAAAATAGTTGGACAGTTCATTAAAAATTAAACATTGACTATCATATGATTACCTCATTCCATTTCTAAATATCTACCCAAGAGAACTAAGTGCATATGTCCATTTAAGAACTCATACCCACATGTTTATAGAATATTTGTGTTTGTAGTTTCCAAAAATTGCATACAACACAATTGTCCATCAATACATTAGTGAATAATCATGCTGTATTATATCCATGTCATGGAAAACTACACAGCAATACAAGGAACAAACTATCTTATGGATGAATCTCAAAATAAGTATACTTAGTAAAAAAAAAAAAAACAAAACAAAACAGCAACAAAACCCAGAATATATGTATACCATTTGGTGGGTCAGAAGTTAAAGCGTCTGCCTCCAATGCGGGAGACCTGGGTTCGATCCCTGGGTCGGGAAGATCCCCTGGAGAAGGAAATGGCAATCCACTCCAGTATCCTGGAGAATCCCATGGAAGGAGGAGCCTAGTAGGTTACAGCCCACGGGTCGCAAAGAGTCGGACACGACTGAGCGACTTCACCTCACCTCACCTTATTTCATGTAATAAAATGTTAGAAAGTACAAAGTAATCCAAAGGTAGAAGGAAGACAAATGGCTGCCTGGGGATGGGGTCGGGGTGGAGTAAAGTAGAGAGAAATGGGAGAGAAGAATACATGGAGCAGAAGGAGATTTTGGGGGTCGATCTTGATTTTGATGTAAACAAAGGTCGAACTTAACAAACTGCACTTTTTAAATATGACCAGTTTATTGCACATGAATTATATCTCAATAAAGTTGATAAAATATATTGACAAACTGCTAAGTTGCTTCAGTCGTGTCTGATTCTGTGCGACCCCATAGACAGCAGCCCACAAGGCTCTGCAGAACCTGGGATTCTCCAGGCAAGAACACTGGAGTGGGTTGTCATTTCCTTCTCCAGTGCATGAAAGTGAAAGTGAAGTCGCTCAGTCGTGTCTGACTCTTCGCGACCCCATGGACTGCAGCCTACCCGGCATCTCCATCCATAGGATTTTCCAGGCAAGAGTACTGGGGTGGGGTGCCATCGCCTTCTCCAATATTGACAAAGAGAATAACTAAAACACTTGAATAGAGACACTGTGAGGATTAAATCAGTTAATACATGTAAAACGCATAGAACCATGTAAGGAATGTAATAGCGAAAGTGAAAGTTGCTCAGGTGCCCGACTCTTTGCAACCCCATGTACTATACAGCCCATGGAATTCTCCAGTACTGGAGTGGGTAGCCTATCCCTTCTCCAGTGGATCTTCCTGAGCCGGGAATCAAACTGGGGTCTTCTGCATTGAGGGCAGATTCTTTACGAACTGAGCTACCACGGAAGCCCCAAGAAGTGCTGAGTGAATAGTAATTATTAAGGTGAAAAATTGTGAAAGGGGAACCTCCACCCACACTCTCTTTAATACAGGTATGAAGGGTGTTAACAATTTTCTAACACCACTGAGGGAAAGTTGTTGTGTATGAATAAAATAGGGATGAGTATAGCAGATTTTGTGCAAATCATGTATAAACCATAGCTTCCACTTCAAGAATATTATAGTAAAAATTCAGCTGAAAGTAGATTACAGTCTTACGACTTTATCAGTTACCCCAAACTCTATATCTGTTCATTCGTGCATGCTCAGCCATATCCAATTCTTTGTGACCCCATAGACTGTAGCCCGCCAGGCTCCTCTGTCCTTGGAATTTTCCAGGCAAGAATACTGCAGTGAGTTGCCATTTCCTACTCCAGGGAAACTGCATCACTTCTTTCAATTGATTATAATTTAGTGATTTTACACAAGGCGCCCAACAGGGGGTGCTAAAGTTAGGACACCTTATTATGTGGTGGATTACCGTGTACTGACTCCAGACAATTAACAGGTTATCTTCCCTATACCATGTTAAGATGAATACTATTCAAGGATATTAGAATGAGAAGGAGAAAAGCAAAAACAAAAAAAACTTGGCAAAAGGGTGTTCCATCCATCTGAATCTCTCTGTCTCCATGTTCTTTTATGTTCCTTGAAAATTGACTTTCCCTAGTAAAAAAAAAGGGGGAGACAGTGAGAAAAGGGTAGAAAGAAGATTCTTACTTAAGTAAAGGTCACTATTTAATTGATAAAGAAGACCTAGTGGTATTTTGTAAATACTATAATGTCAGTCAGCAAATATTTGTTAAGGATCAGCCAAGTTTCTTCACACCTACTGAGACTAACAATTGCACGTACTTGAATGAGATGTAGTGAGGACTAAATCAGTTAAAACATGTAAAATTTTAATGTAACTTATTAAATCAGTTAATACATGTAAAATCAGGTCTGGTATTTAATAAAAACTCAGTAAATAGTAGCTTGTAAGGGTTCTGCAATATATATGCAGAAAATAAGACATGTAAAAACAATGTTTTAGAATGTAAAGGAGTCTGTATGTGTGTATGTGTGTTAATTAGGTGATGAAAATTATACAAATTTAAGACTGAGAGTTTTTGGCTGGTAGGAAAGTGTTTACAAAGACAGGATCTTTTAATTTAATTTGTCTTTTAAATTTAATCTTTTAATTTATCTGAGTTCTAAGTGAAGGAAAAAATTAAAGAATTATTCCAAAGGAAGAATGAGATGATGTGAAATATGGAGTAATTAGAGACATGAAGAGAATAGGCAGAACTGATATTGAGTAGGAGAGAGTGAGTCAAGTATTTGGACAATTCTTTGCAGGCAAAAGAGAGTCACTGACATTTTTGAGTAAGTGAATCATATGAAGAAATTAACTTTAAGGCTGTTAATTTAAATGTAGAACTCAAGCTAAAGAGAAGACAGTAGAGAAAGTAGTCAAGATGTCAGTAAGAAATACAGGTATTCACCAACAGGGAACAAAACCCATCTTGAGTGATGGCAGCGGTAACAGAAAAAGTAAATGGGTAAAACAATAATTTCGGTGGATCAAGAGAGAAAAGCATTACAATAGGTTTTCCCTCTTACAATTTCATTACAGCAATCTCTTTTTTTTCAATAGCATGGTTGAAGACATTTATTGTAAAAATTTGATCATACATAAAAGCAGAGGTATAGTGAAGTCCCATATATTGATAACCCAGCTTCAATAATCATCGGTGTTCTGAATGCCAATATAGCTTCATCTATCTCCATCCCTCACCACTCTTTCCCTATGGACTAATTTGAGGCATATTCCACACATCACATTATTTTAATCTCAGATAACAGCAGTCTCATCTTGAAATCAGTTACTAAATGACTCTCCCTATAGAACAAAATCTTAGCTACTTCCTTGATGATTGAATTGGATGAAGCATGTGAATCTAAGTTTTCTTACTACAACTTGCCCCTAAGAGTCTCCTGCTGAAAATACTGTCATCATTTTCTTTCTGTCTTTATACTTTTTGCTGCACCCTGAAGTATCTCCATCTTCCCCCAGGCCCCTGCCATTTCCTCCCACCCCTCAAAATTGTTATAAAAAACCAACTTTAGGTGAGGCCTACAAACAACATTTGCCCTTCTCTGTAAACATTTTAGCTGCTGCTGCTGCTGCTGCGAAGTCGCATCAGGTGTGTCTGACTCTGTGCGACCCCATAGACAGCAGCCCACCAGGCTCCCCCGTCCCTGGGATTCTCCAGGCTTAGCACTAACACTGACATGGCCTGTGTATCCATCTCATCATATCTACAAGATTGGATGTCTAGGAGCAGAAATCAATGGTATCTTGACATCATTGTCAGCATTTGTCATGTTTTACAAATACAAGATATTCAATAACTATTTGATGAATGAATGAATGAATATGATGTTGTCATTTATTGGCGTAGCTTTATTGTTGCAGTGCTCCGAAGATTCTTTGTGTCTAAGGAAGAGAGAAATTTGGTGTTGCCTTTCCTAGACTAGGAGAGGTAGGGATCCCTAGTTCATTGCAGAGAAAAAAACAAAGTGGGTAAAACTGGAAGAACACACAGAAAATCCAGTCCCTCCCTGGGCTCTTGCAATAGAAGGGTCTGAATCATATTTATGGGAGACTGATAATGAGATACCTGTTGTCATGCTCACATGAGCTCTTATTTTGTGGTGAAGACCTATAAAACTGATAAGCATTCAAGTTAAGCATGGCTGTACCTATTACTAATGCCACTCAGCTGACGCATCCAGGATTTCACAAGAGGACTCTTGTGATGTATACAAACAACATCAAGTGACTGAAGCTGGCAGGGTGTGTGTTGGATTGGGTGGCCGGGGGCAGGGGTGGACTCAAACACATCCAGTACAAATTATCAAAGGGTAATGTTCTCTATCCTAAAAATTTGTGATTATTTCAAGTTTGCAAAGGACCTCAGAGACTGTACAATTTCTTTTCATATTCCTTTGTGTAGTAGTCACTCAGTCCTGTCGGACTCTGTGATCCCATGGACTGTAGCCTGCCAGGCTCCTCTGTCCATGGATTTCTGTAGGCAAGAATACTGGCATGGGTAGCCATTCCCTCCTCTAGGGAATCTTTCCAACATGGGGATTGAACCCAGGTCTCATGCATTGCAAACAGATTCTTTACTGTCTGAGCCACAAGAGAAGACCTCATATTTCTATCCCTGGTAGTAAAATAACCCTATATGGGCTCACAGAGAAATCAACCTTATATTTCACAGATTCTACTCCAGGACAGAGGGAGAATTAATAAGCCTATCCATTGAACATAAAAATAGGAGAAAGTGTTGTGATTTACACTGACTTTTTAGCTAAACGGAATTGAAACTTAGATCCAATAGATAATTAAAGTTTCTGTTAAAATAGCCCTTGGAGCCACTAGATATGCTGGTAAATGAAAAATTCAGTGGGATGGTTGAGATTCAGTAGAATACTGCATCTTTTGAAATAATTTTTTTACCAGAAAATATATCCCCAAATAACCTTCAAAGTATTTGTACTTAGAAAAACTCTGCATTACTTCTGATGCTATTGTCCTTGTACAGCAATTTAAAAGCTCCTTTTTGGATACTGATAGCAGAATCAGTGTCAAAAGCAAAACCAAATCCATCTATACCTAAATCATTGTGTCTAATTTTTTTAACCAATATATTAGTTTTCAGTTGGAATATGACTAACCATGGAATGATAAACCTATAATAACTATGAAAATTGTCATGTTGTTTGACTTTTTAAAAGAGATTTTATTTCCTTCTATTCTCAGTAAGAAACATAATTAAAATTGAGCCCAATTTCTTTCTTTGTATTAAGAATACACATAAATCAAACTTTCAACTTGCCTCAGTTTACTTATTTATCAAAATGAATCAAATGAGCATGACTTTTTAAAATAAAGATTGTTCAGTGGGGAGTCATTTTCCACCAGGGTGCTAAAATAAAGCAAAGCACAATTTTTTTTCACATTGCTGCTGCTGCTAAGTCACTTCAGTCGTGTCCAACTCTGTGTGACCCCATAGAAGGCAGCCCACCAGGCTCCCCCGTCCCTGGGATTCTCCAGGCAATAACACTGTAGTGGGTTGCCATTTCCTTCTCCAATGCATGAAAGTGAAAAATGAAAGTGAAGTCGCTGAGTCGGATACGACTGAGCGACCCCATGGACTGCAGCCTACCAGGCTCCTCCATCCATGGGATTTTCCAGGCAAGAGTACTGGAGTGGGGTGCCATTGCCTTCTCCATTCACATTGCTATCTTCTATCTTATACTACTTTTAAACAATCTTTGCCCCAAATCGTGTCGTATTTTTCATTCATTCACAACCTAGTTGCTTCAAGTGTTTCTTTACTTTGGACAATTTCCAAAAAGCATAGAATTCCCTCTCAAAGAGAGATAATTCAACAGTGTTTCAAAGAAGTTTGCTACAACATTTCAAGACAAGAATTCCAAGAGAGGAATTCTAAGAATGTTTGTGGAGTTCAGTTCAGCTCAGTTCAGTCTCTCAGTCATGTCCAACTCTTGGCGACCCCATGAACTCTTGGCGACCCCATGAACTGAAGCACACCAGGCCTCCCTGTCCATCACCAACTCCCTGAGTCCACCCAAACCCATGTCCATTGAGTCAGTGATGCCATTCAACCATCTCATCCTCTGTTGTCCTCTTCTCCTCCTGCCCTCAATCTTTCCCAGCATCGAAGTCTTTTCCAATGAGTCAGCTCTTCACATCAGGTGGCCAAAGTATTGGAGTTTCAGCTTTAGCATCATTCCTTCCAAAGAACACCCAGGACTGATCTCCTTTAGGATGGACTGGTTGGCTCTCCTTGCAGTCCAAGGGACTCTCAAGAGTCTTCTCCAATGCCACAGTTGAAAAGCATCAATTCTTCGGGCACTCAGCTTTCCTCACAGTCCAACTCTCACATCCATACATGCATGACCACTGGAAAAACCATAGCCTTGACTAGATGGATCTTTTTGGCAAAGTAATGTCTCTGCTTTTTAATATGCTGTCAGGTTGGTCATAACTTTCCTTTCAAGGAGAAAGTGTCTTAATTTCATGACTGCAATCACAATCTGCAGTGATTTTGAAGCCCAGAAAAATAAAGTCTGCCAGTGTTTCCACTGTTTCCCTATCTATTTCCCATGAAATGATGGGGCCAGATGCCATGATCTTTGTTTTCTGAATGTTGAGCTTTAAGCCAACTTTTTCACTCTCCTCTTTCACTTTCATCAAAAAGCTCTTTAGTTGTTCTTTACTTTCTGCCATAAGGGTGGTGTCATCTGCATATCTGAGGTTATTGATATTTCTCCTGGCAATCTTGATTCCAGCTTGTGCTTCCTCCAGCCCACCAACCATTTCTCATGATGTACTCTTCATATAAGTTAAATACGTAGGGTGATAATATACAGCCTTGACGTACTCATTTTTGTATTTGGAATCAGTCTGTTGTTCCATGTCCAGTTCTAACTGTTGATTCCTGACCTGCATACAGATTTCTCAAGAGGCAGGTCAGGTGGACTAGTATTCCCATCTCTTGAAGAATTTTCCACAGTTTTCCACACAATCAAAGGCTTTGGCATAGTCAATAAAGCAGAAAGAGATGTTTTTCTGGAACTCTCTTGCTTTTTTGATGATCCAGCAGATGTTGGTAATTTGATCTCTGGTTCCTCTGCCTTTTTCGAAACCAGCTTGAACATCTGGAAGTTCAGTTCACGCATTGCTAAAGCCTGGCTTGGAGAATTCTAAGCATTACTTTGTTAGCATGTGAGATGAGTGCAATTGTGTAGTAGTTTGAGCATTTTTTGGCATTGCCTTTCTTTGGGATTGGAATGAAAACTGACATTTTCCAGTCCTGTGGCCACTGCTGAGTTTTCCATATTTGCTGGCATATTGAGTACAGCCCTTTCACAGCATCATCTTTCAAGATTTGAAATAGCTCAACTGGAATTCCATCAGCTCCACTAGCTTTGTTCACTTATGGAGTGGCGATTATTATTGGAATTAGGAAAACGACCTTCAAAATATCTGTCTTGCTTGGGTAATTTAAGGAGCACAGATACTATTAAAATCCTGTCATGCTGCTTTATAGATATCCTTAATCAATGGAAAGCCTTGCAAGGAACATCCAGTTTTATGGGAGGTGGAAGCATCACTTCCTGGACGCTAATGAAGAGTTGTGATGCGGCATCACACAACGCGGAAGAGTCTGTGCAGAATCGCCGCCTTCTCTCAGGGTATATAAGACAGCAAGAGGTAAGAGAAACCTGAGACACTCATTTCTTTGCAACAGACGGCAACCTGCTCCTGAAACCTCACCATGTCTTGCCACAACTACTGCTCCGGAAACTACACCTTGGGGCCTCTCAGGAGTCCCTGTCACATTCCCGTCGCCTCCTCCGTCGGCCTCTACACTCCGAGTGTGAGCATCGGGGATGGTCTCTGCTTGCCCAGCAGCTGTCAGGACCGAACCTGGATCCTGAGCAATGGCCAGGAGACCTGCGGTGAACCTACCAGCTGCCAGCCAGCCAACTGCGAGCCCAGCAGCTGTGAAACTTCCAGCTACCCTTCTTCTGGTTGCTATGTGCCAAGACCCGGCCAAGGAACCAGTTTTCTTCCCGCTTCTTCTTACGTCTCTGGATCCTGCCTCTCAGCGTCTTATAGACCGCTGACCTATGTGTCCAGCAGCTCGCGACCCTTGAGCCTTCTCCCTTGTGGATATCGCCCCTCGGGTTCTTTGCCCTGTGGTCTTCAACCCATCAGCATTGTGTCCAGCGGCCTCAGACCTCTACGCCCTGTCTTCAGTGGATGCCAAACTCTGCCTTACGTGTTCAGGCCTTACCGTCCATCTTGCTCTACCTGCGGAGGCTTGTAGCTTCTTTATTCCGGGCAATGATCACGCTGAAGATCCAAGATGACAATTCCAACTCCACGCGCTTCTGCTCCTTTCCTAGTAGTGGCTGCCTGATCCAATGAAAGCTGTCCCTGTGCTTTTCCTGTGCCTGATCCAATGAGAGCTGTTCCTTCCCCATTTTCATCTCTCCTTAGCATAAAATTATGGTTTGCAATGCTCTTCAACGTTGATTGGGTGTGGGAAGAATTTATTTGCTTTGGATTATAATAAATGCATGTAAGTCAGAACTAAGAACCCAGTGCTTCAGTTTGTCTTTATTTTAACATAGGTGTGACTAACCTCAACTGCTTGCAAGAGAAGTGGCTAGGACTTGGTACAGTCAACTATGTGACTTTATCTCACAGTTGTGGACTAGCTTAATGGTTTACTCCTCAAACTGCTTTCTAGATCTCTCTGATCCTACATCCTTAAGAGACCCAAAAACCTTTGGTGGAAGTTATTTTGAAAAGACAAAATTAGGAATGATCTCCCTATATTTCTCTTCCAGTGAACATGCCTTGACCAGAACATGCTTTCTAATTGAAAACTGAAAGTATTTCACTCTTGCTTAAGCCTTTGATGGCTTCTTATGACAGATTCCTATAAAATGAAAATACAAACTTCTTATCATTACATTTGTTTGTTGTTTCTTCTTTTCTCTCTCTCTCTCTCTTTTTTTTTTTCATCATTTCTGTCCTTCCCACTTCTTTGGCTTCACTTTCTTTTCTTCTCAATACTGCAAATTTTAAGGTCTGATGACTCTGACATACAGATAGCTCCCCAACATGCTGGGGTGTTTTTGTTTTTGTTTTTGTTTTCTTTTGTTTTAAGCCTCAACTCTTTTTATATATGTTATTGACAAGACCGAGATGAACTTCTAATCTATCCAATTTGAAGACTCATGCACATTTTTAAAAACACAGTCCAATTTTATTAAACTGTTGCTTTATTCAGCTAAAATTTTATTACATACCTAGTAAATCCCAAGTCATCTGTGTCAGGCACAAGTGAATCAGAGGTGAATAAGACAACTTTGGACTATCTCAGTTCTTACCAGAAGTCATATACTATGGGACATACCCGTATTAAAGGTACAAGTTTTTTCTTCATTCAACATAAAATATGCAGAGACATATATTTCAAAAAATAAAACGAGGGACTTCCTTGGAGGTACAGTGGTTAAGACTGTGCTTCCAGTGCAGAGGGCACTGGTTTGATCCCTGATTAGTGATCAAACCACAACTTGCACTACAAATCACAAACCACAACTGTCAACTACAGATTGGCACTTGCCATGTTGTTGTTCAGTCACTAAGTTGTGTCTGACTCTTCGCAGCCCCATGAACTGCAGCATGCCAGGCCTCCCTGTCCTTCAGTATTTCCTGGAGTGTACTCAAACTCATGTCCATTGAGTAGGTGATGCCACTTGCCATCTACCACTACAAGGATTAACTCATGTGCTGTTGCAGCTGCTGACCTTCAGTACTCCAGTGGAAGGAGTCCAGGGTGGAGACCAGGAGTGAAGCACTCTGTTCTTGGAGGGGTGGGGGAGGGAACTGGCAGGCTAGGACTTCAGATAGCTTGATATTTTCAGGAGCTGATTTTATGAGCCCAATTTTTATATCTCCCCATATCTAGAAGAGCGCTAAAATCCTTCATGGTGATGACTGTTCCTTATGACTAACAGAAATCTTCATGAGACTAGTAGAAACCTTCTGAAAAATATGTACTCCATTGTATGTATTCCCTCTTCACCAAAATTACATATATACTGACTTTTGCCCCTGCCTCTTTGGAACAGTTTCTCAGAACTATTGGAGGTACTGTCTTTCAGGGTGCAGTCCTTATTTTGCCCCTAATAAAATTTAACTCACAGCTCTCATGTTGTGCATTTTTTTAAGTCAATAGAACTAAGATCCACATGCCACAGAACATAATTGTAAATAAATAAAGTACTGCTTATCAGCAATCAGAAATATAAATTTAATAGATCAGTGAAACTATAAATACATCAGTTGACCAAAAACTAAAGTGTAAACACATGAATATTCACCTTTTTGAAGAACTGTAATAGCTAGAAGCTTCATCAATGACAAGCAAGAAGACAGTGACCTCTAGGTACTAACTAGTGGCTGATCCCTTTAGAGAGGTATATGCCTCTGGTTATCAGAACTCATCTCTCCTATGGACTTTCTGCTGTGGAAGCTGAATGGTGCTTCCTCTTATCATTGTGTTCATACTGCTGTTTCCAAACCCATTCTAGTTCTTATGTGGCCTTACTTGCCTGACTCTTCTAGATATTTTGAGTCTCTGACATCTGGACCCTTTATGCTTTGAAGATGTTCCCAGGCCCTCTACATCCTAATGAATAAATCACACCTTGACTTAGCCTGTCTTTTATCTTAGACATATTTCTATTGCTGATCTTGTTGGAGTAAATTTTAATATAATTTTAATGAGATTTTAGTTGAACTTGTAATGGAGCAGGACCCTAGGGGTCTTCCCAGAACAGGCCTTGCCCCATATCCTCTGCCTTACCTCCTCTCTGAAGTACCTAGATAATAGGATTTGATGCGCATTGCCTGAATTGTTTTGCAGATGTAAAATACCTCCCCTCTCCAACAAGTGGAAGATATTAACTACTTGAGGACCACATACCCCAAGCCTCCTAAGGACTGATCATGTTAACCCCTGTGACATCACCCAGCTATCTCACCATCAGAGAGTTGTGCACAGGCTGATCACAGACACTGGGACCCCTTTCCCTCACCTGGCTTTTAAAAAAGCTTTACCAAAACCCTTGGGTGGGGTGAGCTCAAGGTTTTTAGGACATGAGCCACCATGTCTCCTTTTTTAGCTTGTGGCAAATCTTACTTTGCTCTAAACTCCAATGTTTTAGTAAGTTTGTCCTCACTGAACATAGAGCACATGAACTGCTGTTAACAAAATGTGATGTACAAATGAATTTATACACAGATCATTACTCTACAGATGTAACTTTTGTTCTTATTTCTAACCCATATATTAGTTTTGCCTGTTTTTGACATTTGAAATTATATAATATCTACCCATTTATCTCTAGCTTCTTTTATTAAATATTGTGCTTGTGTGGTTCTTCCATGCTGTTAAACATGCCAGTAGTCTGTTTATTTTCCTCTTGTATAATATTCACGGTACTAAAACGTCAAAATGTGTTTATGCATTCTGCCGTTGCTGATCAGAAGACTTGTTTCCAGTTTGGATCTGTTAGAAATAATGTATGAAATACTCTTTTATCCTTGCACATATCTTTTGATGTACAAATGGAGATATTTCTATTGGGTAATATATTTAGGAGTTAAGCTGACAAATTATATGAATTGTACCTGTTCAGCTTTATTTTATGCCATGAAAAAGTTATGCCTTGTGGTTATACTAATATTGATTTCTTCTCTCAAAACCATAGGATTTCAGTTGCTTTACATCCTCATCAATATTTATAATTGTTAGTTCTTTTAAGTTTAGCCATTCTAGTGAGTATGTAGTTATAAAAAATATTGGTTTTAGTTTGTATTTCCCTGATGACTTATCAGGTTGAGAAAAATTTAAAATGTCTTTTGGCCATTTGAATATCCTTTGTGTGCCTGTGTGTGTGTGTGTGTGTGTACACACATGCACAAAGTAGATAGTCAGGTCCTTAGCTCATGGTTTTATTTGATATTTCTGCTTTTAGTATGAGAATAATTAATTGCATAGTATAGATATTGTCTTGTTGAATATACATATTTTTGTTTGTTTGCTTTTAAATATATTCTCCCATATCACTGCTTACCTTTTCATTTAATTGTGTCTTTAGACTGAAACAGTTTCCTTACTTACAGTTAGTTCAATTTATCAACCTTTGTTTGTGGATAGTTTTTTGTTGTTGTTGTTGGGGGAGCTTCAAAAAGATGTGCACACCAATGCTCAGTCGCTCAGTCCTATTCAGCCCTTTGTGACTCAAGGACTACAGCCTGCCAGGCTTCTCTGTCCAGGGTTCAGTAGTCAAGTATATGCCTACCAAGCAGGATGTGCAGGTTTGATCCCTGGGTTGGGAAGATCCCCTGAAGAAGGAAATGGCAGCCTACTTCAGTATTGTTGCCTGGGAACACCCAGGGACAGAGGAACCTGGCAGACTACTGCTCATGGGGTTGCAAAGAGTTGAACACAACATAGTGACTAAACAACAGCAGCAACTATATGGTAACTTTAGAAAAATGTTTTCCCTTCAACATTTAAATATGCTATCAGTGCAAAATGACATATGTGTATGTGTGTGCTTGTATGCATGTTCTGAGGGTCAAATTCCATTTGATCCAGCCCCTTCTCCCAAAAACTTGCTTCATTTCCTATTACAGTTCAGTGCTGTTGGGACATAAATCAAGTACCTATATATGGCTGTGCCAATATCTAAACTCTTTGTTCTGTTCTATTTACTACTTGTCTATTATTCCATCAATGTCATGCTTAATTTTTCATTGCTTTATTTGCATTTCTGAGGTCTTCTACAGAAGCTCTTTGAGGGTTAATTTTGGTTAATATATGGCTAGTGGTTTAGTTGCTAAGTCGCTACAACCCCATGGACGGTAGCCTGCCAGGCTCCTCTGTGCATGGGATTCTTCAGGCAAGAATTCTGGAGTGGGCTGCCATTACCTTCTCCAGGGGATCTCCTCAACCCAGGAATTGAACCCGATCTCCTGCATTGTAGGCAGATTCTTTACCAACTGAGCTATGAAGGAAGCCTAATATATGGCTAAGATCTCCATAAAATTAAGTTGATTTGAGTTTAAGTAAATTATGTAGAAAAGGTGGCAAGAATACACAGAAGAACTGTACAGAAAAGATCTACACAACAAAGATAATCACGCTGGTGTGATCACTCACCTAGAGCCAGACATTCTGGAATGTGAAGTCAAATGGGCCTTAGAAAGCATCACTATGAACAAAGCTAGTGGAGGTGATGGAACTCCAGTAGAGCTATTTCAAATCCTGAAAGATGATGCTGTGAAAGTGCTGCACTCAATATGCCAGCAAATTTGGAAAACTCAGCAGTGGCCACAGCACTGGAAAAGGTCAGTTTTCATTCCAATCCTAAAGAAAGCCAATGCCAAAGAATGCTCAAACTACCACACAGTTGCACTCATCTCACACACTAGTAAAGTAATGCTCAAAATTCTCCAAGCCAGGCTTCAGCAATACATGAACCATGAATTTCCTGATGTTCAAGTTGGTTTTAGAAAAGGCAGAGGAACCAGAGATCAAATTGCAAACATCTGCTGGATCATCAAAAAAGCAAGAGAGTTCCAGAAAAACATCTATTTCTGCTTTATTGACTATGCCAAAGCCTTTGACTGTGTGGATCACAATCAACTGTGGAAAATTCTGAAAGAGATGNATGCTGTGAAAGTGCTGCACTCAATATGCCAGCAAATTTGGAAAACTCAGCAGTGGCCACAGGACTGGAAAAGGTCAGTTTTCATTCCAGTCCCAAAGAAAGGCAACAATGCCAAAGAATTCTCAAACTACTGCACAATTGCACTCATCTCATATGCTAGCAAAGTAATGCTCAAAATTCTCCAAGCCAAGCTTCAACGATACATGAATCATGAACTTTCAGATGTTCAAGCTGGATTTAGAAAAAGCAGAGGAATCAGAGATCAAATAGCCAGCATCCGCTGGATCATAGAAAAAGCAAGAGAGTTCCAGAAAAACATCTTTTTTCTTCTTTATTGACTATTTCAAAGCCTTTGACTGTGTGGATCACAATCAACTGTGGAAAATTCTGAAAGAGATGGGAATACCAGACCACCTGACCTGCCTCTTGAGAAATCTGTATGCAGGTCAGGAAGCAGCAGTTAGAACTGGACATGGAACAACAGACTGGTTCCAAATAGGAAAAGGAGTAGGTCAAGGCTGTATATTGTCACCCTGCTTATTTAACTTATATGCAGAGTACATCACAAGAAACGCTGGGCTGGATGAAGCACAAGCTAGAATCAAGATTGCTGGGAGAAATATCAATAACCTCAGATACGCTGATGACACCACCCGTATGGCAGAAAGCAAAGAAGAGCTAAAGAGCCTCTTGATGACAGTGAAAGAGGAGAGTGAAAAAGTTGGCTTGAAGCTAAACATTCAGAAAACTAAGATCCTGGCATGTGGTCCCATCACTTCATGACAAATNAAATATCAATAACCTCAGATACGCTGATGACACCACCCGTATGGCAGAAAGCAAAGAAGAGCTAAAGAGCCTCTTGATGACAGTGAAAGAGGAGAGTGAAAAAGTTGGCTTGAAGCTAAACATTCAGAAAACTAAGATCCTGGCATGTGGTCCCATCACTTCATGACAAATAGATGGGGAAACAGTGGTAAGATTGGCAGGCTTTATCTTTTTGGGCTCCACAATCACTGCAGATGGTGATTGCAGCCATGAAATTAAAAGATGCTTACTCGAGTTGGACTGTGAAGAAAGCTGAGTGCCGAAGAATTGATGCTTTTGAACTGTGGTGTTAGAGAAGACTCTTGAGAGTCCCCTGGACTGCAAGGAGTTCCAATCAGTCCATTCTAAAGATCAGTCCTGGATGTTCACTGGAAGGACTGATGCTAAAGCTGAAACTCCAATACTTTGGCCACCTCATGCGAAGAGTTGACTCATTGGAAAAGACTTGGTTTCTGGGAGGGATTGGCGGCAGGAGAAGAAGGGGATGACCGAGGATGAGATGGCTGAATGGCATCGCTGACTCGATGGACGCGAGTCTGAGTGAACTCCGGGAGTTGGTGATGGACTGGGAGGCCTGGTGTGCTGCGATTCATGGGGTCACAAAGAGTCAGACACGACTGAGTGACTGAACTGAACTGAACACATATATATGGAATTTAGAAAGTTGGTAACGATAACCATGTATGCGAGACAGCAAAAGAGACACAGATGTATAGAACAGTCTATGGACTCTGTGGGAGAGGGCGAGGGTGGGATGATTTGGTAGAATGGCATTGAAACATGTATAATATCATAAAAGAAATGAATTGCCAGTCCAGGTTCAGGACGCACACCAAGCATGGAACAGTGTTGATCGATTTTCCTAAGGAAACACAGAGAAAAAAGTGGTGGCTGTTGTGTGGTTACCTCACTATCCATGGAGATCTGAAGGATCCATACATTAAGACTTTAGGAAACTTATTCAAATGTATTCTTTTTAATGGCTGAGTAATACTCCATTGTGTATATGCACCACAGCTTTCTTATCCATTCATCTGCTGATGGACATTTAGGTTGCTTCCATGTCCTGGCTATTATAAACAGTGCTGCGATGAACACTGGGATACATGTGTCTCTTTCCATTCTGGTTTCCTCAGTGTGTATGCCCAGCAGTGGGATTTCTGAGTCATAAGGCAGTTCTATTTCCAGTCTTTTACCTGGAGTCTATTATACAGAGTGAAGTAAGCCAGCAAGAAAAACACCAATACAGTATACTAACAAGTCTATATGGAATTTAGACAGATGGTAACGATAACCCTGTATGTGAGACAGCAAAAGAGACACAGATGTACAGAACAGTCTTTTGGACTCTGTGGGAGAGGGAAAGGGTGGGATGATTTGGGAGAATGGCATTGAAACATGTATAATATCATATAAAAAGCGAATCGCCAGTCCAGGTTCGATGCAGGATACAGGATGCTTGGGGCTGGTGCACTGGGATGACCCAGAGGCATTGTACTGAGAGGGAGGTGGGAGGGGGGTTCAGGATGGGAAACACGTGTACACCCGTGGTGGATTCATGTTGATGTATGGCAAAACCAATACAATATTGTAAAGTAATTAGCCTCCAATTAAAATAAAGAGAGGGTGGGATGATTTGGGAGAATGGCATTGAAACATCTATAATATCATATAAGAAATGAATCTTCAGTCTACGTTCGATGCAGGGTTCAGGGTGCTTGGGGTCAGTGCACTGGGATGACCCAGAGGGATGGTATCAGGGGGGAGGTGGGATGGGGGTTTGGGATTGGGAACACATGTAAACCCTTGGTGGATTCATGTTGCTGTGTGGCAAAACCAATACAATATTGTAAAGTAAACAATTAATAACAATAAAAAATAAATTTAAATTAAAAAAGTTTAAAATAAAAACATGTATATGGAAATGATGGGAACAAAAGTAGCCAAGGCAGTCTAGAAAATGTAAGGCAAAGTTTAGACTTGTACCCTATATTTCATGACTTACAAGGTTATTATAGACAAGGAAGTGTGTTACTGATGTAAGACAGAGCAAGGAATCCAGAAATAAATATAGACATACACAGTGAATTGGAGAAGGAAATGGCAACCCACTCCAATGTTCTTGCCTTGAGAATCCCGGGGATCAGGGAGCCTGGTGGGCTGCCGTCTATGGGGTCACACAGAGTCGGACACGACTGAAGTGACTTGGCAGCAGCAGCAATGAATTGATTTTTGACAAATATGTCTAAATAGTCATTGTTGAACATCTTTTTATCTATATTCTGATTGAAGATTGCTGCTGAGCTTTTAGAATTTAGGAGACAATTGTTTTCATAAAATTTGCAAACATTCTTAACGATTACGTTTTTAAATAAGTTTTTTTTTTTTTTTTCTCTGCTATTAGTAGTTATCTCCAGTCATTCTGGGAATCTAGTTTTACAGTATTAGATTGGTTGACATTTCTCACATGACAC
>SJYX01018502.1:151798-218887 GCA_006410675.1 Oreotragus oreotragus
ATCTGAGGTTATTGATATTTCTCCCAGCAATCTTGATTCCAGCTTGTGCTTCTTCCAGCCCAGCATTTCTCATGATGTATTCTGAATATAAGTTAAATAAGCAGGGTGACACTATACAGCCTTGATGTACTCCTTTTCCTATTTGGAACCATCTGTTGTTCCATGTCCAGTTCTAACTGTTGCTTCCTGACCTGCATATAGGTTTCTCAAGAGGTAGGTCAGGTGGTCTGGTATTCCCATCTCTTTCAGAATTTTCCCCAGTTTATTGTGACCCACACAGTCAAAGGCTTTGGCATAGTCAATAAAGCAGAAATAGATTTTTTTTTCTGGAACTCTCTTGCTTTTTCCATGATCCAGCAGATGTTGGCAAGTTGATCTCTGGTTCCTCTGTCTTCTCTAAAACTAGCTTGAACATCTGGAAGTTCACAGTTCATGTATTCCTGAAGCCTGGCTTGCAAAATTTTGATCATTACTTTACTAGCATGTGAGATGAGTGAAATGTGTGGTAGTGTGAACATTCTTTGACATTGCCTTTCTTTGGATGGGAATGAAAACTGACCTTTTCCAGTCCTTTGGCCACTTTTGAGTTTTCCAAATTTGCTGGCATATTTAGTGCAGCACTTTCATAGCATCATCTTTCAAGATTTGAAATAGCTCGACTGGAATTCCATTACCTCCACTAGCTTTGTTCATAGTGATGCTTTCTAAGGCCTGCTTGACTTCACATTCCAGGATGTCTTGCTCTAGGTGAGTGATCACAGCATCGTGATTATCTGAAGCTCTTTTTTGTACAGATCTTCTGTGTATTCTTGTCACCTCTTCTTAATATCTTCTGCTTCTGTTAGGTCCATATAATTTCTGTCCTTTACTGAGCCCATCTTTGCATGAAATGTTCCCTTGGTATCTGTAATTTTCTTAAAGAGATCTGTAGTCTTTTCCATTTTGTTGTTTTCTTCTATTTCTTTGCATTGATCACTGAGGAAGGCTTTCTTATCTCTCCTTGCTGTTCTTTGGAACTCTGCATTCAGATGCTTTATCTTTCCTTTTCTCCTTTGCTTTTTGGTTCTCTTCTTTTCACAGCTATTTGTAAGGCCTCCCAGACAGCCATTTTGCTTTTTTGCATTTCTTTTCCGTGGGGATCGTCTTGATCTCTCTCTCCTGTACAATGTCACAAACCTTTGTCCATAGTTCATCAGGCACTCTGTCTATCAGATCTAGTCCCAGTGGAAGTGAGAAATAGTGGTCTGTTACCTGTTTCTATATAACAAATAACTCTAAAGTATAGGAGCTAAATATGAGTGGCTCAAAATATGGACTTAAAGACACTTGAATAGCCAAGAGAAATCAGTTTTACAGGAACTTTCAGCTCATCAAAGCTTGTTTATGCTAAGGTGCAGGGAAGTAATGTAGATGAAAGAATAGACCTGAAGTCACACAGGCATGGATTTAAGTCCTATCTCTCTGCTTTCTGAGCTTGTGACTTCTGGCAAGGCACTTAACAAACATATCTATATTCTGTGTTGAAATAAAAATGGTGTTGGAAATAATATTTAAACATTGTGAGGAATAATAATGCTTTTTGTCTGTCTAGCTATCTAGTTATCCAGGTCTATCAGTTCCCTAGGTTTTCTGCTACAAATGACCAGGAACTTTGTGATTTAAGTAACTAAAGCTCATTGTCTCAGAGTTCTGGGAGACTTACGCCTGAGATCAAGGTGTCGGCAGGCTTGGTGACTTCTGACGGCTGTAGGGAAGACACTGTTCCATGCCTCTCTCCCAGCTCCTGGTGGTTTGCTGATAATCTCTGGCTCTCTTCAGCTTATAAAAGCATTACCTTGATCCCTGCCTTTATCATCACATGGCGTTTTTGGTATTTTTGTCTGTCTTTGTGTCCAAATTTCCCCTTCTTATAAAGACAGCAGTCATTCTGGATTAGTCGTTCTAGATTAGGGTTCTACCTTAATAACTTCATTTTAACTTACTAAATTTACAGCAGTGCTATTTACAAATAAGGTCACATTCTGAAGTGCTGGAGAGGGGGCTTAGGACTTCAAATGTGAACTTGAGAGTATACAGTTTAAACCTTCTTTCTTTCTTTCCTTCTTTCTTTCATTTTGGGTTGAAGAACAAAAGCTGACCCCACACTCCAAAGGACAGGCTGACTGTTCTGGAGCTATAGTAAAATATATTCATTTGATCAATATAAATTCTCAGTAAACACATCTCTGAAAGCCAAAAATTTTGTGACAACCCCCTACTTTGGAAAGTCACCCACTAAGGAACAGGCTCACTTTATTTAACATGCCTCTGATGGCAATCAGTCAACAAGTACCTCAGCTGATCACCCAGCTTCCACCTAGGCCGTCAGCCCACTGAAGCCCTTGAAACCTCTCCTGTACACATGCTTCCCCAAATCCCGTATAAGATCATCAATCTGCTCTGCTTGAAGACTGTGACTGACCAATCTAGTTTTCCCTTAATATACTAATGAGTCCTAAATATTTTTGTTTCAGGTGTTACATAATTGTTACACAAGTTTCATCATTCTTTAACGGACTGAATGAATCAAATGAATATATTAATAACATGGCATCTGGTTCCATCACTTCATGGGAAATAGATGGGGAAACAGTGGAAACAGTGTCAGACTTGGCGTGCTGTGATTTATGGGGTTGCAAAGAGTCGGACATGACTGAGAGACTGAACTGAACTGATCAATAGGTGATAATTAATATTCTTGTTGAAATAAAGCAAATGATAAGAGTTTTATATTGCGTTCAGCAGAAACCAAAGATCTTACCTGCTATTAGCTTTACTAACAATTTCAAGAACATAAGCAATGTTCCCAAGGCACAGCTGAAGAATGGTGAGATCCTTGACTATCAGTGCAGATTTTTAACTCTTGTCTTTCCTTAAAGACATACCCTGGATTCAATTAACAGATGACATTTTAAATTAATGTACATAATTACACTATTTACATAGAATAAAGCCTTTTTAGTCCTGAAATATCTCTATTTTATGCTCACATAGTAATAGTATATACAGAAAACTTTCCAGGGAAACATAGACTTCCCTGGTGGCTCAGACGGTAAAGCATCTGTCTACAATGTGGAAGAACCGGGTTCGATCCCTGGGTTGGAAAATTGCAATCCACTCCAGTATTGCCTGGAAAATCCCATGGACAGAGGAGCCTGGTAAGCTACAGTCCGTGGGGTCGCAAAGAGTCAGACACGACTGAGCCACTTCACTTCACTTCACATCACTTTTAGGTTTGTTTACCATAAAATATTCTAGACAAATGAGAATTCCATAGATAAGGATCTTTTTTTCAGCGAATAAAACTTCCATTGTGTGCATAGCTTCCTACCATCCCACTAATAATGGAGAGAATATATGCAGATCTGTAGCATAATTCTTTTCTTGAAAATTATTAATAAAAATATAATTTACATTTTAGAATAAAAATTTTAATGGTAAAATGGAATATTTTTGAAAGTAGAGGATCTTTTTTTCTTGGTTGGTTTTATTTGTTTGGTTTTTTTTTTTTTTTAGCTCTTGCTATTAATATTAGAATTATTATTTACAGATGAGTGCTCCAAGACAAATTAAAATTATAGCATGAGAAGGCACTGAGACATCCAAAAATGGGAATTATAGTCCATTGATGACATTATAATACTAAATGCCTTAAAACTTAATCTGTGGCTTTCCTGGTGGGTTAGATGATAAAGAATCTGTCTGCAATGCAGAAGACATGGGTTTGATCCCTGAGTTGGGAAGAGCCCCTGGAGAAGGGAGCAGCTCCCCATCCCAGTATAGTCCCATGGACAAAGGAACCTGGTGGGCTGCAGTCCATGGGGTCACAAAGAGTCAGACACACCTGAGTGACTAACACTAACACTAAACCTTAATCTAGATAGTGAATATGACAAGTGATTAAAAAAAATGTTCTTTGAAATATCATCTGAAAGAATAGTGTGCTATTCCTGACTCTTTACCCTTAACCAGGATTTTCCATTGCCCATTCTCACAAGGACACCATTGCCCAAACCTCACGCACCAGATCACAAAGTTACTTAGATTTGTCTGAAGTCAATTCAGTCCACTCAAGATGAAAGAAGAAAAACAAATCCTCACATCTCCAATGCCAAGTGTGGTAAGCAGTTTCCAGGATGGCTGCTAACAATTTCTTTTCTCTAAGCACATGTTGCTTCTCACATCAGTAGGTGGGGCCTAATTCCTACTTCAGCTATGAGTCTGGGACAAGACTTGTGTGATTACTTCCCTAGGAACCTTCTAGCTTCTCCCTGAGCCTCCTGGGATGCTCTTGGGATGCTCCCTAGGGGAGCCAAAAACCATGCTCTGAGAAGTCCAAGGTACATGGGTAGTCCATGTGAAGGTGTTCCAGGTTACAGCCTGCGTGAGTCTGTTCCGGCTCTTACAGCAAAATACCATACACTGGTTGGCTTAAACAGAGGAAATTCATTTTCTCACAGATCTGGAAGCTAGAAGTGCACGTTCAGGGTGCTAGCATTGTCAGATCTGGCAAAGACCTTCTTGCTATGTCCTTACAAGATGGAGAGAAAGAAAGCTCCCTGATGTCTCTGCTCATAAGGCACCGAATCTATCAGACTAGAGCCCACTTTTATGACCTCCTCTGACAGTAACTACTTCCCAAAGATCCATCTCTATACCATCAAGTTAGGCGTTAAGGCTTGGGCATATAACGTTTTGGGGACACAAGCATTCATCCCATGACTTAGCCCTATGTTACCTTCCAGTTTATAGCCAGCATTTCTGCATCACCAGTTATATGAGTGAGCAATCTTCTATGCTGGGCCCAGTCAGACTTCAGAAGACTGTAGGTTAAGCATCTGTCTTACTACAACCTCATAAGAAATTCAAAGTTTGAACCACTCAATCAACAGTAGTCAACTCACGAACGATGTCATTTTAGGCCACTAAATTTTAGGCTAACTTGATATGCTGCAAAAGCTAATCCAGACAGAAGTGAGCACCCAAGACCTAAATGCTGCTGTACAAAAACTATAATGTTTGGCATTGTTTAGGATAAGGAAGAGAGTAGAGCTTTTGAGTATCTCAAGGAAACTCTTACCAAAAGATGGAAGACAGTGAGGTTTTGTAAATGGACCCTCAAGGAAAGGCAGTCCATATTATGTAATGGCTGAAAGTGAAGTTGCTCAGTCGTGTCCGACTCTTTGCGACCCCATGGACTGTAGCCTACCAGGCTCCTCTGTCCATGGGATTCTCCAGGCAAGAGTACTGGAGTGGGTTGCCATTTCCTTCTCCAGGGGATCTTCCTGAACCAGGGATCAAACCCGGGTCTCCTGAATTCCAGGCAGATGCTTTAACCTCTGAGCCACCAGGGAAGAAGTGGCTGAAAAAGTATGGCTAAACTGTTGCAAGGTTGGAAAAATAAAGACATACCTACTAAAATGGTAGATTTAGCTAAGGATATTACCAGGTGAAATGTTAAAAGGCTAAATTGTTACAAGGTTGGAAAAATAAAGATGGTCTCCTGAATTCCAGGCAGATGCTTTAACCTCTGAGCCACCAGGGAAGAAGTGGCTGAAAAAGTATGGCTAAACTGTTGCAAGGTTGGAAAAATAAAGACATACCTACTAAAATGGTAGATTTAGCTAAGGATATTACCAGGTGAAATGTTAAAAGGCTAAATTGTTATAAGGTTGGAAAAATAAAGACATACCTACTAAAAGGTAGATTTAGCTAAGGAAATTACTAGGTGGAATGTTAAAAGTGTCAAGTGGTTTCTTTTAGTCACATATGATAAGATATGGATATATAGAAATGATCAAGAAGGAAATAGTGAAGATTCAAGCAAAACTTAAGAAAAATATAATATAGTCAGGAACTGTTATGTTAAAAAATAAAATTATTAATTATCTCTAAAAAATCTCAATAAAAAAGCACTGAAACTAAGTGCTATAAGTTCTATACGTCCCTCATCTTGTTCAAACTATATTTCATGTTCCATTTCTTCAATCAGTAATTTGTTAGTACTTTAAACTTCTGTGNAGATTCAAGCAAAACTTAAGAAAAATATAATATAGTCAGGAACTGTTATGTTAAAAAATAAAATTATTAATTATCTCTAAAAAATCTCAATAAAAAAGCACTGAAACTAAGTGCTATAAGTTCTATACGTCCCTCATCTTGTTCAAACTATATTTCATGTTCCATTTCTTCAATCAGTAATTTGTTAGTACTTTAAACTTCTGTGCACTTCTTCCAGGCAAAGATGAAGAAAATTGATCATCTCTGATGAGGTATTTATAATTAGAAGGGAAAATAGATCTTGAAAAAATAACTGGAATTGTAATAAGTGCTACTTTGGAGCAGTAGTTACATAGGCAGGTCTACACAGTCCAAAAAATGTTTTGGCCCTTGACCATTTCCTTGGAGATAATCTCTAAGCTCTTAGAATGTCCTGCTGATGTGTGTTTTTGTTTATCTGGGGTTTTGGCCATGCTAGATGGTTTATCTTAATAATGTGATTTATGGTGGGGGCCTTGGGCCACACAGTATAATCTGTCCACTGGAGAGGCTTAAGACTGAGACACAAAGCTCAGCCATGGGGATTCTCTTGGCCCACATGACCAATACTCATCAAATCCCTGGACACCAAGGCTCTAGACAGCTTCTCTGTCTGGTAACACTTCACAAATATTTTCACATATTGTTATTGAGAGAATGAAATGCTGTCTATAAGACTTCACTTGGAGAAAAAAACTGAAATGGTGGCTGGGTTTTTCTAGATTCTGTCTTAATGCTTCTTGTCTTTACTGATTTCAGTCTTTACCCTTTCACAGTAGTAAACCATACCATCATATATCCATCAATATAACATCTTTTCTGAGTTCTTCTAGAGAAATACTGACCTAGAGGTGGTCTCGGAGTTAGAGATGCCATAGACATGAAATAGACTGAGATATTAATGAGTCATTTGCCTAAATGAAGAAGGAAGAAAGCTTATTGAGTCTCAAAGTAGTATGTGCTTTACTTATAGTTTTGAATGTATAAATGAGCATGCTGCTGCTGCTAAGTCACTTCAGTCGTGTCCGACTCTGTGTGACCCCATAGACGGCAGCCNAAAAATTCATGTTTTCTCAGACTTTCAGAAATCAGATTCTCAGCTACATCTTCCTTTTATAGAAACAGACTATAAAACATTTTCACCAGATACCAGAATCTCTACCCAGGTCCCTCTTATATGCCTGCTGCTGCTAAGTCACTTCAGTCGTGTCCGACTCTGTGTGACCCCATAGACGGCAGCCCACCAGGCTCCCCCATCCCTGGGATTCTCCAAGCAAGAATACTGGAGTGGGTTGCCATTTCCTTCTCCAATGCATGAAAGAGAAAAGTGAAAGTGAAGTTGCTCAGTCTGTCCGACTGTTAGTGACCCCATGGACTGCAGCCCACCAGGCTACTCCGTCCATTGGATTTTCCAGGCAAGAGTACTGGGGTGGGGTGCCATTGCCTTCCCCGATAAATGAGCATATGAATGAGTTAATATAAACATGCTGAATCTTAAGAATAGGAAACAAAGTTTTAACAAAATAAGTGGGGAAATTTAAAACAGCACGACTAGCTTATTGATATTGATATAAAAATGCAATTGACAAAATAAATGTATCATTAGAAATGGATAATTAATATTTCTGACCAGCAAAAATACATAACTCTAGTGTACATATAACTAGATTTGGAGTCAGCTAACCTAGATTTGAATAACTTAATAGTCAAATATTGTTAAAAATAGTGGGTAAATTTTTCTGGACCTTAGTTTCTTTCTTCATGCAATGAAAATAATGATAATTCTTCTACCTTTGTCACAAAGTTTTCATGAATGCAAAAATATAATATTAAGAGGAGTACATTAAAAGTTACAGTATATGATTCTATGATTTGTCCATCATTACCATGGCTTATGAATTCCTTCTCTTTCTTCTAATTATTTGACCAGTACAACCACTATTCTACTATTACTATTAACTATAAAACTTAAAATGCCTAAGACATTGAAATAGTTGCTTTAGCAAAACAACTTTGAAAAGATAATCAATCCCCAGTTTATTCCTTCAAAATGATGTTAGGAAACTGATATTCATTGGAGAAGTAAATAGTTATATTTCTTGAACAGAATGTATATCCCTCATTTTTTTTTCTTTGAGAAGGAGAGCTATTTCATACTAGGTGGTCTTAAATAGATATATTTTTTATATTAGACACAACACAGAAAATATCATGAATAAAATGCTTTGGTCAAATCTGTCTTTTTTCAGGAGAAAAGTGAATCTAAAGACAAGCTAATAAGGTACTTTATGGTCTGTCATAAGAAGCTGTGGAAAAAAGAGAGAAGTGTCATAAGGAATAAGAATTATTCAAGGAGTTATGGAAAATAGGGGCTGTCCATAAGAAAAAAAACAATTCACCTCAATGCTCCTTACACTTTGCTTGAGGATTTTATGCACTTTTAATTTATTCATTGAGTTCTGGTTCTAAATACTCCAATGGAATCAAGACTGCTCTTAAGGGGCAGGAAAAATGCCATAGGGTTTTCAAATAAAAATTCATGTAAATAAGTCAAAGCGCAAAAGCTTGTCTGCTGAAACAGGAAGATTAATTCTGCATGCATTTCTGTCCCTCACCTTTTGTTTTGTTTTGTTTTCACACTAACACAAAATGTGTTTTGTTGACTCATGATGTGCCATATTAGTTAAATTAAACATCAAACATCTGTCTAACTTTACGATTCCAACATGAGTATGTTGGCAGTCTCAGTAAAACCTGAGCTGTTAAAGGCCCTCAATCAGTCAAAAGGATAGAGCTGCTGTAATGGCAAACTCAGCAAGCAATTACATCAACGGATTTAAAATCTATTTCAGTAACGCCTTCTGGATAATTACATTGATCTCAGCAGTCCCTTTGCAGATTTCCTGGTATTGAAAAGCAGGGTCCTGCATGGCTTCACATTTAGAAAAACACCATTCACTATTTCTTTTTATGTGAACATAGTTCAGTTCTCTTGAATATATCTAAACAGCTATTTCTGACATAACATCCATAAGTTAATAGACTTTTATTCATAAAGCTGAAATTCACTCTTTGTACACAATATTTTGTTGTTCTCTTCCATCACACCAATTTTGCCAAAGTGGGAGAAATACTGAGAAGACCTTACTATCTTTTACACTCATGTTTGTCTCCTACTCTAAATCAAGCATTATAAATAAATAGATCCATCAATCAAGCCATATTTCTCTTTGTACTTTAATGTTCACTCTGTTTCCTTATCTTTTTATATGCATAAATGAAATGGTTGCAGATAGAATGCTTCAAGTAGAAATTTTCATAGACTTCCTTTCTTCCCTTTCCCCCCTCTCTTCCTCTCTCCTTCACTGCCTTCCTTCTACCCTTCCCCTTCTCTCACTTTCTCTCTCCTCTCTTTTTCTTTCAAGGGTTTGGTTAAGGGAGAGATTTATTCAGGGACTTTCATGAACTATCCACAGATTGTCTAAGTGGTCTCTAATGATGGCCGAGTCTTTCATTTTACTTTTTAAGCAGTTGCTCTGGTGAAGGAATGGGTGTGTGTGCTTAGTCACTCACTTGTGTCTAACTCTTTGCAATCCCATGGACTGTGGCCCACCAGGCTCCTCTGTCCATGAGCTTTCTCCAGGCAAGAATACTGGAGTGGGTTGCCATGCCCTCTTCCAGGGGATCTTCCCAACCCAGGGATAGAACTCAGGTCTTCCACTTTGCAGACAGATTCTTTGCCATCTGAGCCACATGNGTCTAACTCTTTGCAATCCCATGGACTGTGGCCCACCAGGCTCCTCTGTCCATGAGCTTTCTCCAGGCAAGAATACTGGAGTGGGTTGCCATGCCCTCTTCCAGGGGATCTTCCCAACCCAGGGATAGAACTCAGGTCTTCCACTTTGCAGACAGATTCTTTGCCATCTGAGCCACATGGGAAGCCCAAGAATACTGGAGTGGGTAGCCTATTACTTCTCCAGGGGAACTTTCAGACCCAGGAATCGAACCAGGGTCTCTTGCATTGCAGGTGGATTCTTTACTAGCTGAGCTACCAGCAAAGCCTTGCGAAGGACTATCTAGATGTAAATACTGGAGTGGTTTGCCATGTCTTCCTCCAGGGGATCTTCCCAACCCAGGGATCAAACTGTGTTTCTTATATCTCCTGCATTGGCAAGCAGGGTCTTTATCACTAGTACCAACTGGGAAGCCCAAATTTAAGCATTAAGTAAATTAATGCTTAAATTTGGGTGCTTTAAAGTAGCTATCTAGTTAGCCAAAATCATATTGCAACTCTACTTTAAGATAAAGTGAAAGTGAAAGTCACTCAGTTGTGTTTGACTCTTTGCAACCCCATGGACTATAGTCCATGGAATTCTCTAGGCCAGAATACTGGACTGTGTAGCCTTTCCCTTCTCCAGGGGTTCTTCCCAACCCAGAGACTGAACCCAGGTCTCCCGCATTGCAAGCTGATTCTTTACCAGCTGAGCCACAGGGAAGCCCAAGAATATTGGAGTAGGTAGCCTATCCCCTCTCCAGGGGATCTTCCTGATTCAGGAATCCAACCAGCATTGCATGCAGATTCTTTAGCAACTGAGCTATCAGGGAAGCCCCACATTAAAATAAGTAAAAGTACAAATTGAATTCTACTAGAGAACTACACATTTTTCATGTCATATAAATAGATGATATGAGATAACTTAATTCTTTATTATTTATTTACTTGATTTTTGACTTTATTACCTGTTCTGGACCAGAATCTGCAGTTCAGTTCAGTTCAGTCTCTCAGTCGTGTCTGACTCTTTGCGATCCCATGAATCGCAGCACGCCAGGCCTCCCTGTTCATCACCATCTCCCGGAGTTCACTCAGACTCATGTCCATCGAGTCCGTGATGCCATCCAGCCATCTCATCCTCAGTCGTCCCCTTCTCCTCCTGCCCCAAACCCCTCCCAGCATCAGAGTCTTTTCCAGTGAGTCAACTCTTCTTATGAGGTGGCCAAAGTACCGGAGTTTCAGCTTTAGCATCATTTCTTCCAAAGAAATCTCAGGGTTGATCTCCTTCAGAATGGACTGGTTGGATCTCCTTGCAGTCCAAGGGACTCTCAAGAGTCTTCAATCTGCAGTTACCACTGTATAATAGTGGAATAAACCTTGTATTGCTAAATCTCCTTGCATTATACTATGAATACGTTAGTGCTCTTTCCATCTTAGACAAAGTAAATACTCTTTTGGCACAATGTCTAATCAGCTGCCTAGCTTGTCTCTCCCATCTTTATTCTCAGACAGCTTGAAACTGTTCTCAAAAATGCTGTTTCCACTTCTCACCTCCAGACATTCTCCTACCTTGACCTCAGCTGCTAGGAGAAAAAATGATTAACACTGGTTAATCACCCTTAATTAATTACCCTTAATCTCCATATATCCTGAATCCCAATGGAAAAATGAAGTTCCTCTTCACCTATTTGAGTATACTGGGGCATTTTGGGGATATAAGCATGTTACAACCTTTATTACTCTTTTATCCAGCACATTAATAAGCAAGTCATCATTCTGTTCAGTTCAGTAAAAGGAAGGAATGCCTAGTTTCAACTGATGGGATTTGAGGTGGAAGGAAGGAAATAAAAGTAAGAAAGGAGGGTAATGTGACCTTCTGAGTGGAGCTCTTTGGGCTCATTCAGTGTATTGTTGCAGCTACATCTGAACATATATTAGGAAATGAAGTGTTAGATGCTTGTAAGAGCCAAAGTGAGTTTTGCCAACTGGGGAGAACTGGACATAGAGAAGTGGTAAGAGCCTTGGGGTTCTACAACTTTAATCACTCCTCTGAACCATGAGTCTCTGAGAGTGATGATATTCCTAGCTAGAGACTATAATTTTCTCAGAGGAGGCTGGCAAAGGAAAGTGACTACATAGGGATGCCTCTTGGAGTTCTGGTCTTAGCTTCCTGACTAAGCTTAGCTATTACCTTGCTTCTAGTATCTTGTTAAAACTGAATTCCTGAACCATGAGGATCTTGTTACTCTCTGATCTGACTATACATTGTGGGGGTGTGGAGGGTGTCATCTCAATGACTAACAAGCTGGGAAGAGTCTAAAAAGTCTTGGTTGTCAAATGACAATGATATTTTCCTGAAGATAGCTGACCTGGCCCGGGATACATCTCAGCTTTACTTGAAAAGTGGCAGTTGTCCCTTTAGGGGAAACTTAATCCCTCACTTTGCTGTCTGAAGCAAAGCTGCTGTCTCAGATTCAAAGACATTTGACTGAATGTCTGGGCTTGATTCACTGATGGTTTAGCTAAGCTGGAAGTTAAGGGTTTGGATTTGATCCTTTGAATTGGGCAGTATTCAACAATAGTGCCAATTGCAAAATTAAAAATGATCATGGCTATTCTACTTATTGGGAAGTACTGAAAGTTATTTTCAAAGTTCTGTCTGATTCCTCTTCTAATAGATGTTGTTATGTTTTCACTTGTTCTAGCTGTTTTGTTTGCCTCTTGGAAAACTATAGACTAGTAGATGAAATATATCTGTTTTGGGATCTTGTACTGAGGAAACAAGTAACGACTGCTGATTAACTGAATTATTCATGAAAATGTCCATGGTAAGGGTTTGTTTTCTGATGAAACTGACTGGAGTCAACTTGCCATTTAGGTTTGCACCACCCAGATTGCTACTAATGCTACCTAGATCCATCATTATGCTGGATATAGCAATACATCTGCAATCTTAATAGAAAGGGCACATAAAAGGCCCCATATTCCTAATGTAGAGGCTACTACTGAATGCATATATGTGACTCCACTTCATGACCTGTTTGTCTTTAGCTAAGGGAGCCCGTAATGCATAGGACATTGTCCCTGCCCATTCCTCACAGTTTGACTACCTGGATTTTTGACCTCCCTCTTGGTTATCAGTAGTTTCTCTCCATTGTTTTGATGTTCTATTTGTTTATTTGTTTTAATAGCTTACAGTTTGGGCCAGCTGACTTTCATACCATTATGACCTTTAAAACAAATTTGTGTCATGTTTCCAGATTTCTGAACCATCTGCAGTCTAGAAAAAAATTTACTATACTCTTTGATAGACTTTCAGTACTCCCTATCATCTGATATTGTTAGTTTTTGGAATGTCCTCTTTAAAAAGTGACTCAAAAAGATTTATAACTCCACTTCCTTCTTAATAAGGCAGTTTAGTCACTTCATGTGACTATCCTAAAAAAAGATATTACCGTCTTTCAACTACTTTCTGGCAATGATCAGAATAAAAGGGTAGAGTTATAAGGACCTATTTTGAGGGTCTGCAAATTCTCTGTGTCAATTCCTGGGTATGATGCTTCTCTTAATAGCAAATTCTTCTTCTCCGAACAGCAACTTCATAGCTGCCTGGTTGGTACAACTTCTGGGTAGAAGCTTGGTCACAGGAAGATCTAATGAATTTAAACTTGATTCTGATTCAGCTGTAAAGATTCTTTTGTTATACAGGCATGTCACATGGCCGTCTGGCTGAATATATTACTTGTCAATTCCTTCTATAGTGAACCATATGAGCCAAATAGAGAGGCATAATGGGTTTCTATATGCTTCCTAAACATGGTCATCTTTCTTAAAACTGATATCTAATGGAAAGATCTGGGTTTAATCAAGAGATAATTGGGAAAAAGTTGTATTTATAGCTACCAGAATCCTAGTATACTACTGTACACTTAAGTCCACAATGGAAGCATTATCAACCTGAGTTCAGTGACTGCTATAGATTCTTCTTGAAGGGGCCCAGCAATTTTACAATAGTTTCTTTAGAAGGGTGATGTGCATCCCCAGGATATACTTGCTCTATGGAGTCTGGGAACCAAGTGTTAACTTGCCTTCCTCCCCAAAAAACAATTACTGGCATCTCAAGAGTGGCCATAAAAGGCATTCAAGTGATGAAGGAATTGGTCCAGCAGATCATGCAGTTATCAGATGACCATAGAGATCTCTTCAAAATGAGGGTACCTTTGGTTACTCAGAGGAACTTCCTATAGATAGGGACGATGAATTGCTCTTCCTGTGCACTCTGTGGGTCATTTTCCATTAAGTGGGAGCTATCCAATTAGAAAAGTGGTATAAGCATGTGAAATAAAAGAAACAAAAGGGATGCATTATTTGAGAAACAGAAGATAAAAAAGTGTTAATAAATAAACCAAAGATCTGGTTGGAAAAAAGCAATGACCTAAATATCTGTAATGTTAATATCTACAAGGATGATGCTATGAGGGTGCCATGGGGATGAGCGAGGAGACATAATAACTAGAAACAGAGTCTTGCTATAGTCATAGTTAACACTGACCAGATGCAGAAGAATAAGATTGTTAGTGTATGGATCCTAAAATATGTCCTGAGGAGAGATAGGGTTTGTCAGTCATTTGAAAGAGAGCTGACATTTTGATTATGGGATAAGTTGGATTCTCCCATACTTTGTGAAGATTGGGAGATAACATGTGACATTACTATTTTGTTGCTGTTGTTTTATTTGTGTCACTTTGTAATGTGACACAAAAGAGTTCAATGTGCTGGGGGAAACTTTATCAATGTTGTGATTTACATTATATATATATATATATAAGCTATTTCTAGAAACAAATAAAAAGAAACTCTGGCAAAAGATGTTTTCACAAGAAAACATTTCTATTTTGACTGATCATAGAAATACTTTTCTCTTTGATTTGTGTAACCTTGTTTAGGTGACTAGTTATCACACTGAATAGCATTAAGTTGACCTGTATTTAAATTTCATTCTTAAATCAATGACAGAAGAGAAAGCAAGAGAAGTAGATGTTTATGGAAAGCAAGTCTAGTCTAAGCTTATATTGAGATTCATATTAAATTTGGGATGACCGAAAATTAAATAGTCTGTTAACAAAAAAGTAAAAGAAATTAATTTTTAAGCTATGTTAAAATAACTCTTTATCCTTAGCTTCAACTCAGTGCAGACTAGTGTGATAGTGTCAAATATTGGTAACAGTAAACAAATATAAAAAAGACAGTCTTCCTCTTTTGTCTGTCCTATGACCTCCTAGAATAGGAACAATAGAACTCATCAACCACACTGAATACACAATTAAGAACTCATAGGAAAAGCATTGATGCAAAAGGATTGTGGTAGCTAAAACTGAACCTCTGAAAGTTAGACTAGTTAATAGAAAGCTAACTGCTGACACAGTTTCAATTAGTGTATATTATAGATTGCATAATGCTATTTCAAGCATGGACTATAAAAAATTAGTGAGCTGAAAATAAAGAAAGATAATTTGAATTATGGTAACATCGCTATTTCCCATCTAATATTTATACCACATTTGCAATTTTATATTCATCCTCATTATTGTCAAATGGCAACAGCAAGAACAGAAACAGGCTTCATTGTTTTCCTGTAATGCATCTTCCCTGCCAGTTGGAAAAAGAAAGTTCCATTTCAGTGATGAAATTAGAACTCCAAACTGCTACTGGAGAGAGAAATACTCATTCTATGAGTTAATAATTTTATGACTCTCAGAAGAATAGTAGAATTTCATTCTATTATTCATTTGAATTTTTTTGAATAGCACAAGGGAGTTATGAATGGTGTTCTCAAACACAGATAAGAGAACTCACACTACAAAGATTACATTTCCATTTGTTAGTGGATATGGCCAAAGATAATGCTTATTCATATCTATGTTATTGACTAAAATGTGATGCCAAACAAAAATATTTTGGTTTGGATATTTGCATATTTTACATATAGTTTTCAATAATAGCTATAAAAGAATAATATGTCATTGAAAATATACACTTACAAGGCTAAAGAAGATGAATGGAATTTGGTCAGTCACTCATTCTTTTCAAACTCTTTGTGACCCCATGGACAGTAGCCTGCCAGGCTTCTCTGTCCATGGAATTTTCCAGGCAGAAAAATTGGAGCGGATTGCCATTTCCTAATTCAGTGGATTTTTCAAACTGAACCCATGTCTCTGGTACCTCCTGCATTGGCAGATGGATTCTTTACTACTATGCCACCTGGGAAGCCCCATGGATGGAAAGCACATGCTCTTATCAATATTCTAGTTATTCTTCTCTTGCTTCTGCAAATAATTTTTCCCAATAGCTTATTTTATTTTGTTATTATTGTATGTGTGTTTTATTTCTTTCAAAGAGATTTCTTTCATTGTTACCACTTTCAGGGTCTAAAACAATATACAATACACAGCCTCCACTTATAAAACATAAAAGTTATAAGAAGATAAATGCAAGTATTATAGGATACTCATAAAGGGACTAGATTCACTTATTAAATAACTGCTTAGCATAATGCCTTCAAGATGAAACCATACTGTTGCAAATAACAGGATGTCCCTTTTTCCTTATGGCTGAGTAAAATTTTATAACACACACATATACATATTTATGTTATGAAAAATTACTCAGCCATATGGAATATGGAATATTATATATATATATTTGATCCTTTTATCCAATGACTGTTTGTTTCATATCTTGACTATTGCAAATAATGATAGAATACACAGGAGAATCCAGCTATATTTTAAAGATTTTGTTTTCACTTCTTATGGATATATATATCCAGAAGTGGAACTGCTGGATCATACAGACATTACATTAAGTGAGTTAAACCAGACAGTGAACAACAAATACAGGTCCTTAAACTGTAAAGAATTTTGAAGGAAGAAATTGCAAGTCCCAGATGGCAAGACAGAAGGCTCCTGAATGCAACTCCTACCAAGGACATGCCATATCTGTAACTACACATGAAGAAATTCTGGAAACCAGTTGAGGGAATCCTACAAAACCAACTGAGGAAATCTTGGGCAAGCAAGAAAATATCCACACTGAAACAATTTTTGGCACATGCTGAACTACTGAAAGCCATTAAGAGCAAAAAAGACAGCCTGGATAGTCACAAAGTTTTGAGAAACAGCCAAGAGTTCAGCTGGACTACAGTTATAAGGCTCACCTTACCTCCTACATGAAACAGTCTATCAAGGCTGGGAGAGATGGCTCTTTTATCTAAGGCACACAAATCAGTAAAGGGACTCAGAGAAATAAAACAGAGTCATATATTCTAAAGAAAAGAGCTGACAAAACTAAAAAACAGACCTTAAAGAAACAAAGATCAGTGATTTACCTAGCAGAGAGTTCAATATTATGGTCATGAAGAAGTTCAGCAAAGTCAGGACAACAATGACTGAACATTTCAACCAAGAGATAAAAATTAAAAGAAAGTACCAAACATAAATCACAGGGCTGAAGAATAAAATAGCTGAGTTGAAAAATTCAATAGCAGACCAGATGAAATGGAGAAAGGATCAGTGAACTCAAAGATATGGCTGTGAAATTTCATCCAATAAGAGGAGCAAAAAGAAAATCTTCAGGCCTTCCCTATGCAGCTGCATCTCAAAGAGGATCTGTCTCTCCACTACTGATAGACTCCTCTTGCTTCTCAGTATTGCTAATCTGGTGATGGTGGGATTTTCTATTGCCCTTATCTAGCGTCAGGTCTATACTGGCCTTGTGTACCTGTGGCTGGAAGGCAGAGCTTTCTCAGCAACACTTCCTCTCCTCCAGCAGCAGGGTACATCCAGTTGCCTGGGCTCAGACTAGGTCTCTCCCCTCTGTGAAGGTGGGGCTTTCTTTCTCTTCTCCAACCACAATGGATATTTGCCTGTGCTGTGGAGTGATGGGTTTCGTACTCATTCTACCAAGGGTTTAATGCTTTTACTCATTAGGAGAGACAGATTCAAGCATCCTAGAACTCCAGGGCAGATTCCTTGAAGGAATTAACACCTTACCTGAGTCTATAAAGAGTTAAAAAATATTTATAAAAACATGAAAAAAAAAGTGGAAAGAGCATTTCAGACAGAGCAAAGACACAGAGAGACTAACCAGAGGAGCTTTAGTAGTAACAAACAGCAAGCATTTATTTTCTTTGGAGCAAAAATAAATAAATAAATAAATAAATGAAATAATATACAGCAGAAAGAAATTCTAGGAGAAAGCTAAAGAAACAGAGACAGACAGAGGGAGTGAGAGGGAGGGAAATAACCTAGGGGAAGGCCTTGTGCACTAGCTAAGGAAACAGGAGCTTTATTTGGTTGGCAATATAGAACCTGAAAAGTAGAAGGGAGAGACCCTATTTTAGGTAGGCTGACCTGGTGGTGGTGAAGTGAAAGATTCAAGAAGTGCAAAATCAGTCACACATGAGTTAGGCAGGGGGCCACTGCACCGTTTGAGGGAGAGTTGAGGAATGTCTGAAGCTCCGTTGTGGCAGGGCAAATTGAAATTAGACATAGATTTGGAAAACTTTAGAAGGTGAAATAGATCAGTCTTGGAGACTGCCTAGTCTAGAGAAACATAAAGAGGAAGAGCAAAAGGATGCCTTTTATGTGTCTTCTTGGACTGAGCGCTACTGACATTACGAATCTAGGAGCAAAAGCAAGATGGTGGCAGAAGGCTGTGCTGTGAGGCTGGAAGGTTTGAAGTCCCTGTGGGACATAGAGAGAGGCCGGGGCTGTTGAGAAAGCAACTGGATGAACCGATGTGAAACTTCATGAAAAAGCAAGCATTAAAATGACTAACTACACAAGCGGATAACGCCTTAGCCTTAGAAGTCATAGGAGAAGCCAGCTCAGGAGAAGAGACAAGGGCAGCGCACTGGTCAGGCTCTACACCCTGAACACGTTTGCCTTTAGTTCTGGGAATCACCGAGGCAGAGGCCTCAGAATTCCCCCATGCCCATGTGGGCCCCACGCCTGTCCCCGTCCATGGCCCCTCAGCCACTGACAAAAGATGCTCCTGGAGCCTTGCAGCATCCCAGCTACCCCAAGGACCCCTGGGGAAGGCACTGCCAGGGTCCAGTTCTGGTGGATCCAGGGTAATTTGAAGGGGAGACGGCATCCGTGATTAGGAAAGAATTATTTTATTAGAGATATAAAGAGAGATTAGGAAAGAATAGTGTAGTGGAGAAAATAGAGGAGAAAAGAGGCTGTATTCCTTGGTTTACACAGGAGACCAATAAAGCCCTGAGACAAGGGACTTGCATCATCTACGTAGGCCACAGGTGCCCGCTTGAATAGCAGAGGGTGCCCCCCACCTTGGGCTCCCACTTGTGTGGATGTTAGAAGCCCAGGCAAATAAGTAGACACGGTGAGCCTCTGTGCTCCAGATGGGAATCAGCCTGAAAAGGAGAAAAAGAAAAGAAGACACAGGGGGAGCCAGATTTCCTAGAAACTGGTCCGTCTCTTTATTTTTCAGGAAAGCTTTTATACTTAGCATTGAAATATGTATACTATCATGTAAGAAATGAATTGCCAGTCTATGTTCAATGCAGGATGCAGGATGCTTGGGGCTGGTGTATGGGGATGATCTGGAGGGAAGATGTGGGGTGGGAGGTGGGAGGGGGGTTCATGTTTGGGAGTTCGTGTAAAAAAATAAATAAATACAAAAAAAAAAAGTTGTACATAAAGAAATAATGGAATATGCAGAGTTATGCAGGGGCAACAGTCCTGACCCTTATTGAGACCAGGCTTTCTTTTTGCATACCTTCCCGTATACAAAGGTCTCAGGTGATTTACATTATCTTCTGGCCAAGAGGCCTGTTAGCATTTTTATGGCTCATTTCCTATATAAATGTTTATCAACCAGAAAACTCATTTTCCCTTGAAGCTTTTTTCTTTAATCTGCATCACCCTAAAAGTACTAAATAAAGTTACATTCTTGTAGAACAAATGTGCAGTGGGTTATAACAAAGAAAGTACTTAACTCAAAGATCTAATGTTGCTAATGCCAGGGCTACTACCTGTTTTTTCTACATACTAACTATATCAACAAATAAAAGATATGAAAACTTGGCAGCAAGTATGGGCTCAACAATGAAGCCCTTAATCAGTCCTGTTCTAATGATTTTGACTCCTCAGAAGGCCCTACATTCCTAAGATGATTTTTAAGCTTCCTGTGCCTCTCATAGTCAGGAGGCTGTAAACAATCACATGTGTAGCTGTAAGAGTCTGGATAAACCTGTCAGACAGGCTAGAAAGCCATCAGAGGGGTTTTTGGATTGAAACACTCTTATTATGCCCAGGAGACTTATTATCTAAAAGCTCTAAATGAACTTTTTCCAGAAAAACTTGGTTGGGGGACAGCCCCCTGTTAATGTCAGAGGAGTTGGTGAAAGGCATATATAGTAAGGCAGACAGATTCTGGTTTTGGGGTAGGTGCTCGAGTAGGTCCAGGGAGGGTCCCTCGAGATCTGACTCGCCTTTGCCTGTCGGGTCTCTTCCTCATGACCTTTGCCATATGCTGGCTCCCAGCATCACACGGCTCAGAAGCCCAGCAGTCAGTTAGTGGGAAACCATGGGCAGCACATGGACTTGGGGTCAGTGATCACCCATTCCCTGGGTGGCCCCTTCCCTGGGTGGCAGCGGGATCGGGTTAGGATGGCTGAGGTGCCCTAATCCCCCAGGCAGCTCCAGGAGCGCCTAGAGAACTCTCCTGTCTGTAGCCAGAAGCAGAGCCTGAGGATGCAGGGTGTGCATAGGAAGGGCCTGTACAGGAGGCACCCAGAAGATCTCTGAGGGCTCCAGAAAGTTCTGCCACAACCTCCTTTGTGAGGAGCGATTAAAAGCCGCCTTTTTCCTTCAGAACCCACACTTCCCTCAGGCAGCCCAGAGGGAAATGCTCAGGTCCCACCCTGCTAGGCCCCGCCCCTTAGTGGCCCCACTCCTTGGAGTGCTAGGTGGGGCTTCCAGCCTCCAGCTCATTGGTTTCCCCAGAGGACAAAGGAATCTCTCTGGTGGCCCAGCTGAGGTTGCTAGAAATAGACCCTTAAGAGAACAGACACAGTCTGTTTTCTAGAAAAATGTAGAAAATTAGGGCAAAAGTTACAACATAATGTGGGAACTACTGGGAAGAGGATGGACCCAGGTCCCAGTCTTAGAAGTCAAAAAAAGACAGGAAGGGACAGAGAGAGAAATGAGAGGAGAGATTATTGCTTGTCTGAGGCTTTTAGTTATCATAGGAGCTCATTTCCCTATTTAGCGGGATATTAAAGAAAAATAAAAACCTAGAAAAGGGCCTTTGATATGCTGTGCCTTACTGTTGCTTGTAGGATGCTCTTTGACTAAGCACCATTTAAGAGCAAAGAACTCCAGAGTCGCTATTCTATGTATAGGCGATGGCCTCTGATGCTGTAGGTATTTAGACTTTAACACTTGATATAGTTCTCAGTGAACACATTGGCCAAACCAGAAGTCCCTTTGCCTTCACACAGTGGAGTGTCACTTATNTTTACACAGGAGACCAATAAAGCCCTGAGACAAGGGACTTGCATCATCTACGTAGGCCACAGGTGCCCGCTTGAATAGCAGAGGGTGCCCCCCACCTTGGGCTCCCACTTGTGTGGATCTTAGAAGCCCAGGCAAATAAGTAGACACGGCGAGCCTCTGTGCTCCAGATGGGAATCAGCCTGAAAAGGAGAAAAAGAAAAGAAGACACAGGGGGAGCCAGATTTCCTAGAAACTGGTCCGTCTCTTTATTTTTCAGGAAAGCTTTTATACTTAGCATTGAAATATGTATACTATCATGTAAGAAATGAATTGCCAGTCTATGTTCAATGCAGGATGCAGGATGCTTGGGGCTGGTGTATGGGGATGATCTGGAGGGAAGATGTGGGGTGGGAGGTGGGAGGGGGGTTCATGTTTGGGAGTTCGTGTAAAAAAATAAATAAATACAAAAAAAAAAAGTTGTACATAAAGAAATAATGGAATATGCAGAGTTATGCAGGGGCAACAGTCCTGACCCTTATTGAGACCAGGCTTTCTTTTTGCATACCTTCCCGTATACAAAGGTCTCAGGTGATTTACATTATCTTCTGGCCAAGAGGCCTGTTAGCATTTTTATGGCTCATTTCCTATATAAATGTTTATCAACCAGAAAACTCATTTTCCCTTGAAGCTTTTTTCTTTAATCTGCATCACCCTAAAAGTACTAAATAAAGTTACATTCTTGTAGAACAAATGTGCAGTGGGTTATAACAAAGAAAGTACTTAACTCAAAGATCTAATGTTGCTAATGCCAGGGCTACTACCTGTTTTTTCTACATACTAACTATATCAACAAATAAAAGATATGAAAACTTGGCAGCAAGTATGGGCTCAACAATGAAGCCCTTAATCAGTCCTGTTCTAATGATTTTGACTCCTCAGAAGGCCCTACATTCCTAAGATGATTTTTAAGCTTCCTGTGCCTCTCATAGTCAGGAGGCTGTAAACAATCACATGTGTAGCTGTAAGAGTCTGGATAAACCTGTCAGACAGGCTAGAAAGCCATCAGAGGGGTTTTTGGATTGAAACACTCTTATTATGCCCAGGAGACTTATTATCTAAAAGCTCTAAATGAACTTTTTCCAGAAAAACTTGGTTGGGGGACAGCCCCCTGTTAATGTCAGAGGAGTTGGTGAAAGGCATATATAGTAAGGCAGACAGATTCTGGTTTTGGGGTAGGTGCTCGAGTAGGTCCAGGGAGGGTCCCTCGAGATCTGACTCGCCTTTGCCTGTCGGGTCTCTTCCTCATGACCTTTGCCATATGCTGGCTCCCAGCATCACACGGCTCAGAAGCCCAGCAGTCAGTTAGTGGGAAACCATGGGCAGCACATGGACTTGGGGTCAGTGATCACCCATTCCCTGGGTGGCCCCTTCCCTGGGTGGCAGCGGGATCGGGTTAGGATGGCTGAGGTGCCCTAATCCCCCAGGCAGCTCCAGGAGCGCCTAGAGAACTCTCCTGTCTGTAGCCAGAAGCAGAGCCTGAGGATGCAGGGTGTGCATAGGAAGGGCCTGTACAGGAGGCACCCAGAAGATCTCTGAGGGCTCCAGAAAGTTCTGCCACAACCTCCTTTGTGAGGAGCGATTAAAAGCCGCCTTTTTCCTTCAGAACCCACACTTCCCTCAGGCAGCCCAGAGGGAAATGCTCAGGTCCCACCCTGCTAGGCCCCGCCCCTTAGTGGCCCCACTCCTTGGAGTGCTAGGTGGGGCTTCCAGCCTCCAGCTCATTGGTTTCCCCAGAGGACAAAGGAATCTCTCTGGTGGCCCAGCTGAGGTTGCTAGAAATAGACCCTTAAGAGAACAGACACAGTCTGTTTTCTAGAAAAATGTAGAAAATTAGGGCAAAAGTTACAACATAATGTGGGAACTACTGGGAAGAGGATGGACCCAGGTCCCAGTCTTAGAAGTCAAAAAAAGACAGGAAGGGACAGAGAGAGAAATGAGAGGAGAGATTATTGCTTGTCTGAGGCTTTTAGTTATCATAGGAGCTCATTTCCCTATTTAGCGGGATATTAAAGAAAAATAAAAACCTAGAAAAGGGCCTTTGATATGCTGTGCCTTACTGTTGCTTGTAGGATGCTCTTTGACTAAGCACCATTTAAGAGCAAAGAACTCCAGAGTCGCTATTCTATGTATAGGCGATGGCCTCTGATGCTGTAGGTATTTAGACTTTAACACTTGATATAGTTCTCAGTGAACACATTGGCCAAACCAGAAGTCCCTTTGCCTTCACACAGTGGAGTGTCACTTATAAATCCCATCATAACATCCTGCTTCTACAGTCCCTGACAGCACTGCTACCCTTGGGTTAGACCCTTTTCAGTCTATTTCCCAACCCCAATCCCTCTTTCTTCTCTACATCATCCCACACAGGAAACTGGATAGAATTGTGTAACTGCTGCTTAGCAAGTTAAATTTGAAGTGAAGTGAAGTCGCTCAGTCGTGTCGAATCTGCGACCCATGGACTGTAGCCCACTAGGCTCCTCCGTCCATGGGATTCTCCAGGCAAGAATACTGAAGTAGGTTGCCATTTCCCTTCTCCAGGGGATCTTCCTGACCCAGGGATCGAACCCAGGTCTCCCACATTGCAGGCAGACGCTTTANACTGTAGCCCACTAGGCTCCTCCGTCCATGGGATTCTCCAGGCAAGAATACTGAAGTAGGTTGCCATTTCCCTTCTCCAGGGGATCTTCCTGACCCAGGGATCGAACCCAGGTCTCCCACATTGCAGGCAGACGCTTTAACCTCTGCACCATCAGGGAAGCCCAGCAAGTTAAATTTAGGCTGTCTAATACAAAACCATTCATAATCCCTGAGAACACAAACCCAGAACTTCCTAGAGGGAGAGGAAAGCAGGGCTACACGTTTATCCTTTTGAGAATAGAGCCTGGCAAGACTAGGGGAAGCATTAATAACTTGATAAATCATCTTGCTACAAACACAGAGTAAATAAGTAGAACAGAGATACCAAGTCCAGATACTATCAACCCAATCTGAAACATTGCTATACCCTACAATATTACCAGAGCATCCTTTCTCAAAGACCCAGAAGAGAAATAAGTAGCAGACCCTGAGTTTCATGCAAGGAGTGTAAAGACAGCTGTGTGAAGATCACAAGGAAGTCCATCAAACTGATGAACAAACTGCACTGAAGACAAGATCCTGCACTTTGTCATGCAGAACAGCTGGAAGAAAGGAAGGCATGGTTACCTTCACAAGAGTAGTTTCATGTTCACTAACATCCTCAAAGACAAGGCTCCTCAATCCATGCTTTGGGTCATTTAAGCTCTTCACCAGCTTGCATTCCTCTTGGGTTAATGTTTAGGGAATCAAAGTGTTAGTCGCTCAATCGTGTCTGACTCTTTGTGACCCCAGGCTCCTCTGTCCATGGGATTTTCTGGGAAGAATACTGGATTTGGTTGCCATTTCCTCCTCCAGGGGATCTTCCTGACCCAAGGATCAAACTAGATATCCCACATTGAAGACAGATGCTTTACCATCTGAGCCACCAGGGAAACTCAGTGTTTAGGGAATCCAGGCTTAAATGGCCAAAGCTGATCCCTCTGTCTTTCTTGTAAACACAGGGCATCTGGGAAGTTGCCATCACCCTACTAGGCACCAACAATGGATGCGACTGCAAGTCATTGCAGGACAAGCTGACAAGGCAAAAGAAACTCAGTGTGATAGCCCTAAAGTGGACCTGTGGCTATCCCTCAAATTTGAGCTCACCAGTCAACTTCTCTTTAAGGCATGCTTATTCAGATCTTATTGTTGTTACTGTTCTCATTCAGTTACTAAGTTGTGGCTGACTCTTTGTGACCCCGTGGACTACAGTACACCAGGCTTCCCTGTCCTTCACTGTCTCCTGGAGTTTGCTCAGACTCATGTCCATTGAGCTAGTGATGCTATCCATAAATCTCATCCTTTGTTTCTCCCTTCACCTCCTGCCCTTGATCTTTCCCAGCATCAGGGTTTTTTACAATGAGTCGGCTCCTCACATTAGGTGACCAAAATATTGGAGCTTCAGATTCAGCATCAGTCCTTCCAATGAATATTCAGGGTTGATTTCCTTCGGGATTGACTGGTTTGACCTGCTTGCAGTCCAGGAAACTCTCAAGACTCCTTTCCAGCACCACAGTTTGAAAGCATCAATTCTTTGGTGCTCAGCCTTCTTTATGGTCCAGTTCTCACATTCACACACATCCATACGTGACTACTGGAAAAACCATAGCTTTGACTGTACAGACCTTTGTCAGCAAACTAATGCTTTTTCTTTTTAATGTGCTGTCTCAGTTCAGTTCAGTTCAGTCACTCAGTCGTGTCCGACTCTTTGCAACCCCATGAATCGCAGCACGCCAGGCCTCCCTGTCCATCACCATCTCCCGGAGTTCACTCAGACTCACGTCCATCGAGTCCATGATGCCATCCAGCCATCTCATCCTCGGTCGTCCCCTTTTCCTCCCGCCCCCAATCCCTTCCAGCATCAGAGTCTTTTCCAATGAGTCAACTCTTCACATGAGGTGGCCAAAGTACTGGAGTTTCACCTTTAGTAGCATCATTCCTTCCAAAGAAATCCCAGGGTTGATCTCCTTCAGAATGGACTGGTTGGATCTTTTTGCAGTCCAAGGGACTCTCAAGAGTCTTCTCCAACACCACAGTTCAAAAGCATCGATTCTTCGGCTCTCAGCTTTCTTCACAGTCCAACTTTCACATCCATACATGACCACAGGAAAAACCATAGCCTTGACTAGGCGGACCTTAGTCGGCAAAGTAATGTCTCTGCTTTTGAATATACTATCCAGGTTGGTCATAACTTTTCTTCCAAGGAGTAAGCGTCTTTTAATTTCATGGCTGCAGTCACCATCTGCAGTGATTTTGGAGCCCAAAAAAATAAAGTCTGACACTGTTTCCACTGTTTCCCCATCTATTTCCCATGAAGTGATGGGACCGGATGCCATGATCTTCGTTTTCTGAATGTTGAGCTTTAAGCCAACTTTTTCGCTCTCCTCCTTCACTTTCATCAAGAGGCTTTTTAGCTCCTCCTCACTTTCTGCCATAAGGGTGGTGTCATCAGCATATCTGAGGTTATTGATATTTCTCCCGGCAATCTTGATTCCAGCTTGTGTTTCTTCCAGTCCAGCGTTTCTCATGATGTACTCTGCATATAAGTTAAATAAGCAGGGAGACAATATACAGCCTTGACGTACTCCTTTTCCTATTTGGAACCAGTCTGTTGTTCCATGTCCAGTTCTAACTGTTGCTTCCTGACCTGCATACAGATTTCTCAAGAGGCAGGTTAGGTGGTCTGGTATTCCCATCTCTTTCAGAATTTTCCACAGTTTATTGTGATCCACACAGTCAAAGGCTTTGGCATAGTCAATAAAGCAGAAATAGATGTTTTTCTGGAACTCTCTTGCTTTTTCCATGATCCAGCGGATGTTGGCAATTTGATCTCTGGTTCCTCTGCCTGTTCTAAAACCAGCTTGAACATCAGGGAGTTCACGGTTCACATATTGCTGAAGCCTGGCTTGGAGAATTTTGAGCATTACTTTACTAGCGTGTGAGATGAGTGCAATTGTGCGGTAGTTTGAGCATTCGTTGGCATTGCCTTTCTTTGGAATTGGAATGAAAACTGACCTTTTCCAGTCCTGTGGCTACTGCTGAGTTTTCCAAATTTGCTGGCATATTGAATGCAGCACTTTCACAGCATCATCTTTCAGGATTTGAAACAGCTCCACTGGAATTCCATCACCTCCACTAGCTTTGTTCTTAGTGATGCTTTCTAAGGCCCACTTGACTCTCTAGGTTTGTCACAAATTTCCTTCTAAGAAGCAAGTGTCTTAATTTTATGGTTGCAATCACTGTCCACAGTGATTTTGGAGCCCAAGAAAGTAAAATCTGTCACTGCTTCTACTTTATCCCCTTTTATTTTCCACGAAGTGATGGAACCAGATGCCATGATCAGAGTATTTTTGAATGTTGAGTTTTATGCCAGTTAACTCACCCCTTTCACCTTCATGAAGAAGAAATCTTTTGTTCCTCTTACCTTTATGTCATTAAAGTGGTATCATCTGCATTCAGACTTCCCTGGTGGCTCAATGGCAAAGAATCTATCTGCAATGCAGGAGATGCAGGTTTGAACCCTGGGTTGGGAAGATCCTTTGGAGAAGGGCATGGCAACCCACTCCAGTATTCTTGCCTGGGGAATTTCATGGACAGAGGAGTCTAGTGGGCTACAGTCCATGGGATTGCAAAGAGTCGGAGATGATTGAAGCGACTGAGTACATACATCCACATTCAGGTCTTGGGCAACCAATATTCTTGTTGATGAAGAATGTTTCTTCTTCATTGGAGACCCTGTGCTACTCAGATCCCCATTCAACTTTTTGGAGTTCCCCAGTGCACTGGCTCCTCAGAAAGTTTCCGGATTGTTGTTTAGGACACAGGGACTCCTCAGCCTTGAATATCTATCAATACTTCATATCTTAAAGGAATTCTTAACATCATCTTCCACTGCTGCTTCACTACAGTCATGTTCAACTCTGCATGACCCCATAGATGGCAGCCCACCAGGGTCCCCCATCCCTGGGATTCTCCAGGCAAGAATACTGGAGTGGGTTGCCATTTCCTTCTCCAATGCACGAAAGTGAAAAGTGAAAGTGAAGTCATTCAGTCGTGTCTGACTCTTAGCGACCCCATGGACTGCAGCCCACCAGTTTCCTCCGTCCATGGGATTTTCCAGGCAAGAGTACTGGAGTGGGGTGCCATTGCCTTCTCTGCCTAACATCATCACCAAAGTTCTTTTTGTAAGGTGACAACTTAGCATAGATAGTATATTCTCCTTCTTAGATGAGCTCTTTTCCGCCAGGACCCCCTGTCTCTTCTGTTCTCTGCCTCTTTTTCTCTCATCCTTTGGCTCATTTCCTACCACTGCATGACTTGTAGTTGAGTCTGAGCTGCTGTCATTGGCCACCTTAAAGTCCCGTCTGCCAGACTTCCTCCATGAGGCAGCATTTAAGTGACTGAGGTTCCAGTCTGCTCCCTCCCAGTGTGGGAGATTGGGAAGCTGTTCCACTTTGCCCCGACTGCTCTAGAAGGATGGGTAGGCATGATTTCTGTGGAAGTGGCACTAAGGTCTTCCTACCTACTTCCTAACTTTTTACCAAAATTACAAAAAAAGTATTTTTTTCTAATTAAACAGTGAACCTCAGCCCAAAGTCTTACTGATACACTGTTGATTTCCATATAGTTTGATTCATATGTAATGAAGACAACTGTGTCTTATAACCAGGTTGGCTTTTTAAGTCATATTTATTAAAGCATAATTTTCATTCAATAAATGCACCTTTTCAGGTGTGCAGTTGTAAGATTACTGGGTTTTGACAAATGTGTATAGTCATGTGAATACCACCTTTGTCAAAAGTAAGCATTTCCATGACTCCTGCATTTACATTCATGCTCCTTTGTAGTTAACCTCATTCCCTTATCTGTTTTGTGTTCAGAATGTCATTTTTCAGCTTCTTTTGGACTGAATATTTTATGAGTCAAGTATCTTATCTCCTTTGCCGGCTTATCAGCTATAATGTTTTATTTTTTTAATGGTCCTCTGGGTTTGAAGCATATATCTTTAACTGATCACAGTCTACCTTGAAGTAATAGTATACCACTTCATATATAATGGGGCTTCCCTAATAGCTCAGTTGGTAAACAATCCATCCACCAGAGAAGGTATAGGCTACCCACTCCAGTATTCTTGGGCTTCCCTTGTGTTTCAGCTGGTAAAGAATCTGCCTGCATTGTGGGAGACCTGGGTTTGATCCCTGGGTTGGGAAGATCCCTTGNGGGGCTTCCCTAATAGCTCAGTTGGTAAACAATCCATCCACCAGAGAAGGTATAGGCTACCCACTCCAGTATTCTTGGGCTTCCCTTGTGTTTCAGCTGGTAAAGAATCTGCCTGCATTGTGGGAGACCTGGGTTTGATCCCTGGGTTGGGAAGATCCCTTGGAGAAGGGAAAGGCTATCCAGTCCAGTATTCTGGCCTTGAGAAGTCCGTGGAGAAGTCCATGGGGTTGCAAGGAGTTGGACACGACTAAGTGACTTTCACATTTTTTTTCATATATAATATTTGAAACTCACAACGGTGTTCTGCTCTTTCCCTTCTCCTGTGCTTTATCCTTTTGTCATAACTTTTACTTCTTTATCTTTTAAAATATCATAATAATTATTAATTTTACTTTAAACAATTATCTTTTAAAGAGATTGGAAAATTAAGAAAAGCATTTTTTTTCACTATTTTAATATGGTGCCATTTTCCTTCTTTTGAAATATTTCTTTTACAACGGTGTTCTGCTCTTTCCCTTCTCCTGTGCTTTATCCTTTTGTCATAACTTTTACTTCTTTATCTTTTAAAATATCATAATAATTATTAATTTTACTTTAAACAATTATCTTTTAAAGAGATTGGAAAATTAAGAAAAGCATTTTTTTTCACTATTTTAATATGGTGCCATTTTCCTTCTTTTGAAATATTTCTTTTAATATTCCTGCAGTGCAGATCTGCTGGTGATGGTTCATTTGAGTTTTATATACTTGGATATATCAGATACATATTACATCAGATATATATCATATTTATATATATTTTATATATCTGAAGTTTTTCATTTCCATTTTGAAAGATATTCTTATAGGTATAGAATAACAGTTGAACTTTTTTTGTTTCCTTTTAAATTTTAAAAAATTGTTTTAGTGTTTCTGGCTTATATTGTCTTCATAAGAAGTCCAATTTCATTCTTACCCTTTGTTCTCCTGTATTAAAATATTCTTCTTTCTGGCTTTTTACAATATCCTCTATTATTTTTAATTTTAAGAAATTTTATTGCATTGGAATAGTTTTCTTCATATTCCTTTGTCTATTAGCAGCAGCAGCATAGAGTTTTATGAACTTCTTGCATCTTTGGGTTATGGTTTCATCAAATTTGGGAAAAAAATAATTAACAATATTTCTTCATACATTGCACTGTTCAGCCCTGACTCTTCATGAACTCCAAGTATAAGTACCTAAAATGCTTCAGGTTTTATCAGAACTCATTTGTGCTTTGTTCATTTAAGAATAGCTCCAAAACCTTGAACATTCTCCAAACAACTCTCTAATCAAAGAGGAAATAGAAAATAAAATTACAGAATATCTAGAAAATAGTGATAATTTAAAGAAAAAAATCAATGTATATCAAGGCCTATGGTCAGTATTATTATAATGAGAAGAAAATAGAGTGAAAATAGTTGATATTACTATATTGTGGTAAGAGAATAATTTATAGACTATTTACATAATTTAGAGCTTATTTAATTTCTGGACTGTAGTATGTTTCTAATTTAAAAAAATATACATATGTTTACAGGATCTTGAATAATGGCTGGTATTACCACTTTTTAGATCTTATGTTTGCTTCTACTTTAAACAACAGTCTTACATACTGCACTTTTTCAGAGCAAATGATTTCTAACTCTTTTCCCCCAAAGTGGTGTGGCACAAATTAAGACTGTGTGTTAGAAGTCTCTTATTACTACCTACACTTGTTGATGTCTTCTTTAAATCCTATAGTTTCCTTTATGTATTTATTATTCTGTTATTTGGCACATAAATGTTCACATTGATTTCTGTCTTTGTTGTTTATTGTTTCTGTATTTAGAAGCTTTTCAAATCCCTCTTTTTTCATTTTTATCCCTTAATATTTTATAGTAACATGTCACTTATCTTTTTCATAGTATGTAAATTCTTTTTAAGATATTTAAAAATTATGTTCTTTTTTGAAAGCTGTGTATCATGGCTAAATACTATTTATATGTCCATATTTATATTTAACTGTTTTTAATTGGTTTCAATATCAACATCAGTGTTTTTATATGGCAAATTTAAATTATGTTTTTCTATTCAATTCATGAAAAAGAAATGCAAAAAAGCAAAATGGCTGTCTGGAGAAGCCTTACAAATAGCACTGAAAAGAAGAGAGGTGAAAAGTAAAGGAGAAAAGAAAAGATATAAGCATCTGAATGCAGAGTTCCAAAGAATAGCAAGAAGAGATAAGAAAGCCTTCTTCAGCAATCAATGCAAAGAGATAGAGGAAAACAACAGAATGGGAAAGACTAGAGATCTCTTCAAGAGAATTGGAGATACCAAGGGAACATTTCATGCAAAGATGGGCTCAATAAAGGATAGAAATGGTATGGACCTAACAGAAGCAGAAGATATTAAGAAGAGGTGGCAAGAATACACAGAAAAACTGTACAGAAAAGATCTTCACGACCCAGATAATCATGAGGATGTGATCACTAATCTAGAGCCAGACATCTTGGAATGTGAAGTCAAGTGGGCCTTAGAAAGCATCACTACGAACAAAGCTAGTGGAGGTGATGGAATTCCAGTTGAGCTGTTTCAAATCCTGGAAGATGATGCTGTGAAAGTGCTGCACTCAATATGCCAGCAAATTTGGAGAACTCAGCAGTGGCCACAGGACTGGAAAAGGTCAGTTTTCATTCCAATTCCAAAGAAAGGCAATGCCAAAGAATGCTCAAACTACCGCACAATTGCACTCATCTCACACGCTAGTAAAGTAATGCTCAAAATTCTTCATTTTTCGCTGCAAAGAATATAATCAATCTGATTTCAGTGTTGACTATCTGGTGATGGCCATCTGGTGAGTCTTCTCTTGTGTTTTTAGAAGAGGGTGTTTGCTATGACCAGTGAGTTGTCTTGGAAAAACTCTATTAGCCTTTGCCCTGCTTCATTTTGTATTCAGAGATCAAATTTATCTGTTATTCTAGGTGTTTCTTGACTTCCTACTTTTGCATTCCAGTCCCCTATAATGAAAAGGACATCTTTTTTTTGTCCTAGTTCTAGAAGGTTTTGTAGGCCTTCATAGAATCATTCAATCCTTTGCCCTGCTTCATTTTGTATTCAGAGATCAAATTTATCTGTTATTCTAGGTGTTTCTTGACTTCCTACTTTTGCATTCCAGTCCCCTATAATGAAAAGGACATCTTTTTTTTGTCCTAGTTCTAGAAGGTTTTGTAGGCCTTCATAGAATCATTCAAATTCAGCTTCTTCAGCATTAATGGTTGGGGCATAGACTTGGATTACTGTGGTATTGAATGTTTTGCCTTGGAAATGAACAGATATCATTCTGTCATTTTTGAGATTGCATCCTAGGACTGCGTTCCACACTCTTGTTGACCATGATGCTACTCCATTTCTTCTAAGGGATTCCTGCCCACAGTTGTAGATATAATGGTCATCTGAGTTAAATTTACCCATTCCAGTCCATTTTAGTTTGCTGATTCCTAGAATGTCGACGTTCACTTTTGTGATCTCTTGTTTGATCACTTCCAATTTGCCTTGATTCATGGACCTAACATTCCAGGTTTCTATGCAATATTGCTCTTTACAACATCGGACCTTTCTTCTGTCCCCAGTCACATCCACAACTGGGTATTCATTTTGCTTTGGCTCCATCCCTTTATTCTTTCTGGAGTTATTTCTCCACTGATCTCCAGTAGCATATTGGGCACCTACTGACCTGAGGAGTTCCTCTTTCAGTATCCTATCATTTTGCCTTTTCATACTGTTCATGGGGTTCTCAAGGGAAGAATACTGAAGTGATTTCCCACTCTCTTCTCCAGTGGACCACATTCTGTCAGTTTTGCTTTGGGTTTATCCTGTTTGGGCTTCTCTGGATTTCTTGGACTCAGGTGATTATTTTCTTCTCCATTTTAGGGAAGTTTTCAATGATTATCTCAAGTATTTTCTCATGTTCTTTCTTTTTGTCTTCTTCTGGGACTGCTATGATTCAAATGTCAGGGCATTTAACACTGTCCTAGAAGTTTCTGAGATTGTTCTCATTTCTTTTAATTAGTTTTTCATTTTTCCTCTGCTATCCATTTATTTCTACTATTCTATCTTCTACGTCACTAATCCTATCTTCTGCCTCCCTTATTCTACTATTTGTTCCCTCCAGAGTGTTTTTGATCTCATTTATTGCATTATTCTTTATATACGTATTCTTTTTTAATTTCTTCTAAGTCCTTGTTAACCTTTCTTTTTAAACCTTTCTTGCATATTTTCAATCCTTATCTCCAGGCTATTTATATGTGATTCCATTTTGGTTTCAAGATTTTGGATCATTTTGGATTATTTTCACTATCATTATTCGGAATTCTTTATCAAGTAGATTCCCCATCTCTTCCCCTTTGGTTTGGTTTAGTGGACATTTATCCTGTTCCTTTACCTACTGGGTATTCCTCTGTCTCTTCATCCTGTTTATATTGCTGTGTTTGGGGTGGCCTTTCTGTATTCTGGAAGTTTGTGGAGTTCTCTTTATTGTGGAGTTTCTTCACTGTGGGTGGAGTTGTACAGCTGGCTTGTCAAGGTTTCCTGGTTAGGGAAGCTCCTGTCGGTGTTCTGGTGGTTGGAGCTGGATTTCTTCTATCTGGAGTGCAATGGAGTGTCTAATACTGAGTTATGAGATGTCAATGGGTTTGGAATGACTTTGGGCAGCCTGTATATTGAAGCTCAGGACTGTGTTTCTGTGTTGCTGGAGAATTTGTGTGGTACGTCTTGCTTTGGAACTTGTTGACCCTTGGGTGGCACTTTGTTTCAGTGTTGATATGGATGCATTTGATGAGCTCCTGTCAATTAATGTTCCGTGGAGTCAGGAGTTCTCTGGTGTTCTCAGGATTTGGACTTAAGCCTCCTGCTTCTGGGTTTCAGTCTTATTTTTACAGTAGCCTCAAGACCTCTCCATCTCCTTTTGAAGACAATGGGCTGCTTTTCTGGGTGCCTGATGTCCTCTGCTAGCATTCAGAAGTTGGTTTGTGGAATTTACTTAGTGTTAAAATGTTCTTTTGATGAATTTGTTGGGGAGAAAGTGGTCTCCCTGTCCTATTCCTCCACCATCTTAGGACCGCCTCTATCACATTCTTTGCATCTGAAGATGGAGAAGCTTTATATAGTCATTATAAATAACCATGTGCTTAGAACTCTTTCTTTATTGTCCCATGACCATTTAGCAAGGTTTAAATTTTCCTTTTATGTTGACATGAAAATGAGGAGCAAAACTCCTAGGTGGAAGCTTTATAATTTTTTGACTCTGTGTCAGTTGTTTCTTGACATTATATTATTTATTTTTTTGAACTCATGACCTTAATAGTGAGTATTAGTAATGACAAATTTTAAACCAAGAATACTTAATATGTTACCACATGGGGATTTTACTAGATTTAAAAAGAAAAAAAAAAACAGAGAGAATGTATACTTTGGGAAAAAAAAATACTGGGTGCCTAATGAACTAATTCAACCAAATGAGTACTATTAAAATGCCATGTAAAATGAAATGAGCATTAATAATGTAGAAGGCGATGGCACCCCACTCCAGTACTCTTGCCTGGAAAATCCCATAGGTAGAGGAGCCTGGTAGGCTGCAGTCCATGGGGTCACCAAGAGTCAGACACTACTGAGTGACTTCCCTTTCACTTTGCACTTTCATGCATTGGAGAAGGAAATGGCAACCCACTCTGGTGTTCTTGCCTGGAGAATCCCAGGGACGGGAGAGCCTGGTGGGCTGCCGTCTATGGGGTCACACAGAGTCGAACACAACTGAAGTGACTTAGCAGCAGCAGCAGCAGCATATCATATTTATTTTTTAATCTATATTTATTTCTGTCTCTATATCAATCTCAGGTCTCTGATTATTTGTTGAAATTTATGGGGTTTTTTTGTTGTTGTTCTTTGTGTACATATGTTTTCTTTGACACTTCTACTGGACGGTTAATATTTTCCCCAGTGTATCACCCTTCTCCTCAAGATAAATCCTGGTTCTCTGAACAACCAAAATGCTAGATATTAGGAAAAGTATATTTGATTCTGCTTTAGTTTAGCTATTAAGGTAGACCCTAATAGGACTCAAGGAAAAAAGTGTGGGAAGCATATTTATTACTTTCCTACTCTCTAAGACATTGGAGATTACCTAATAGAGAAAAACTTGTTGTTATTTTTAAATAAATTGTCTTATTTTTTAGCTTGTTCATTTTTTTCAGGTATTAATAAACTTTATGATTTGTAAATAAAATGCTGACCTGTTCTTCAAAGAGATAGTAAGTTATGAAATGTATAAAATAAGCAAAATAAAATTTTGTTCGGTTTTAGCAATATTTATTCTTGAATATGTCTAGAAGTTTCACAAATACCTGATTATTATAGCATAATCTTATATATTTTAAAAGTTTATATCTGTCTCAGGAGTCATTTTTTATACTTTAATGTGGAAGCTAATTTTGAGTCCATGGTGAACAGTAATGATCTCCTCGACCTTTCTCTTTTCCTTTCTTTGTTTCTTTTCCTTTATTCATGTTAATGACATTGGCACTGCTCTAGAATGAATACAATAAATGACAAAGAATACTTACTATTTATCATGGGTATACATAATATTCACTTTTTAATAACTGGTAGTAGATGTGTAAATCTAGGCAATTAAACTCATAAAAGTTTTTTAGTTATTTCCCTTCCAATTTAGACAGGGAGCAACCAAGAGAACAAAGAAAAATTTTACATAAAAGTTAATGAGACAAATAATCCATCTTCCTTTTTGCTGCAAGAACAAATTTTGCCATGGGATATTGAACAGAGTAGTGTGTAGGGAGATGTGAAGCCAGAATTTTCTCTTTAGTTTAGAATATTTAAAATTTAAAGCTAGATTTTTATCTATAGTTCTCATTATACAGAATTGAAACTTGAAGACAAATAGTACAATTTGTAACAGTTTGACTGCTTTCAAGGGAAATATTTTGCACATTAATTGATTTACTGAATTTCAGATCAAATTTGAATGATTATTATTACTTTGATGAGTCATAGTCCATAAATCATTGACTTCCAAATAACCTGAATGATAAAATTAATATTGAGTAGCATAACCAATGAACTTTACAACCTTTAATTTATTTTTCCTTACAGATTTTTTGGTTTAACTTGCACAATAAACCATTTTCTTTACAGATATATTTTTAAATGCATTTTTTTTCTTATAGAATTTTACCTGATTTTTCTGAGAAATATGATATAAATGGACACATAAAGAGGACATGAAAGTCTGCTAGTCACTCAGTCACGTCTGACTCTTTGTGACCCTGTAAACTGTAGCCTTCCAGGTTTCTCTGTCCATGAAATTCTGGGCAGTCATCATCATCACTTTCATCTTCATCTCCCACTAGAGTTACAGGAGCTGTGAGAGACACAGGAAGGATGGCACCTGGTCTCCACTCTCAAGGAGTCTATGCTTTAGCTATGGATGCTACACTGACTCACCTCAAATACCAAGGTACTGAGCTCCGTATCACTAGTTAAAACTGTGGAGGAATAGGAGGCCAATGTGGGGAGATCTCTTGAGTAGTCAACACAGAAGAGGAGCCACGTGAGTGAGCTTTGAAAGGAACAATAAGAACCTCCACAGAGCTGTGACCCTCCACTTAAATGAGAGCACCACACCATGAAACCTGGTCAGAAGCAGAGTTGCAGGGATCGTATACTCACATCACTTATTTCTGGTGAGTCTGAACCCTGATTCTGAGGGGCTTTCACTGTTCACTTGGAAAAGTACATCTCTGACCAGAATAATATTGCCTGTCATTTTTGTGAAATGTCTTTAAGATTTGGAGTTTATGGTATTTCTCAGGGGGGCAGAATAATCTGACATTTACTTACCTTAAAGATTCATTTTTTTTTAAATTGGAGGATAATTGCTTTTCAATGTTGTGTTAGTTTCTACTGTACAGTGAAGTGAATCAGCTATATGTACACAGATGTTCCTTCCCTCTAAAATCTCCCCCCACCCATTCGATATCCCATCCCTCTAGGTCATCAGAGAGCACTGAGCTGAGCTCGGTGCTATCAAGCTGGTTCCCACTAGCTATCTGTTTCACACATGGTATTGTATACCTGTCACTCCTAATCTCCCAATTTATCCCACCCTCCCTTTCTTCCACTCTGTACCCATGTCACTTCTCTATGTTTGCATTTCTATTTCTGCCCTGAAACTAAGTTCATCTCTAAAAGGTTCAGACAAAGAACAGAAATCACACAGTGGGCGGAGTTCATACCTTCTAAATGTGCAACGTCAGTGCAATCCTAGCTGTGATGTGAGAACTGTAAAACACGTTGTTCCATTGCTCCTACTATTGCTGGAAAACCTGAGCTGTTGTTGAGGATCTCAGTAATGCAGAAGACCAAGAGTCAAGAATGTGTGTTGCTAAAACCAAACATTAGAGCACTCTGTGGCTCTTGAATAGACAGTGAGATTGGCACCTGGAGAAATGCCAATCTGGAGAAACCTTGGAAAGCCAGCCACAGTGTCAGCCCAGGGTCATACCACTTCTGAAATGTTGTGCTGAGGCACTTATCCTTCTTTTTTCTGCAGAAAGCCTTGTTTTTCATGTTAGTATAAATAAGAGGAATCCTGTTCATCAATGGGAAGGGGCTAAAAGGCAAAATTGTTCTTTTAAGAATAGATTCCTTGGGCAAAATAATGTAATTGGCTTTCTTTAATATGAAATGAAAGATAAATTTATTCCATGTAAATATGTTTCACTTTGAGGAGTGCTCCAATGTACTGAGTTGGGGAAAACATAATACAGTCAGAGGTTGTCTAGCGTCCTTAACATTTCTGTGTGAGTTGGCTGCTGGGACTTTTTAGCACTGGCTTCTGGGTTCATATACCAGAACAAAGCAAAAACAAAATAAAACAAAAAGAAATGAAGAAATTAAAAAAATGCAGGTATTTTTTTCCTAATAAAGTATACTTCTGAGTACAATTAAGCTGTCTTGCATATTTTATACTTTTAGGCAAACAAACAAACAAACAAAACAATTTCAAAGTCTCTGTTTCTAGATACTAACAGGCATATCTTGTCATCTTTTATTGCAGGGTTATCGAAATAAAAACACTGTGGGGGAATTTCCTGGCAGTACAGTAGTTAGGACTCTGAGCTTTCATTGTCATGGGCCAAGGTGTGATCCCTGGTCTGGGAGCTAAAGTCCTGCAAGCTGTGTGACACAGCCAAAAGAAAAAAAAAAAAATCCACATAGTATCTTATATTACTTTGGCTTTGCAGACATAAAATGTATTCTGGTTATTTGGAACAGAGTGGATTACGTTATTTTTTTAACTTGAAAAATAACCAATGAAATCATATGTATTCAAATCAAGCAAAGCAATATTTGATACAGATTAGAAACACAGGAACTAGATATAAAGATAGAAGTAAAAATATATCTAGATATATAGTAAGGTTAATAAGAGTTACCACCATCATAACACATGATAACTTGTAAAACACTGCTTAAATATAGTGATTTGAATTATAATAAGCTAATTCTTTCACATTTTGTAACATACATTAATTTAGCAGATTGAACACAGTCATCATATTTTATTATTGCTGTTGTCATGCTATCACCTGACATTTAAGTACCAATTTCTGCATCACTCAGGATAAGCTCTTCCCTGGTGGCTCAGTTGGTAAAGAATCTGCCTGAAATGCAGGAGGCCACCTGCAAAGCAGGAGATATGGGCTTGATCTTTGGGTCAGGAAGATCCCCTGGAGAAGGAAATGACAACCCACTCCAGTATTCTTGCCTGGAGAATTTCATGGACAGAGAAGCCTGGTGGCCTATAGTCCATGGAGTCACAAAGAGTCAGACATAATTCAGTGACTAAACCACCAAACACCACCTGGATAAGCTAGTGCATTAATTTTCTAGGACTGGCATTAAAAAAAAAATTACTGTAGACTTTGTGGCTTTTACAAGAGATACATATCTTGTCACAGTGCTAGAGACTACAAGTCCTAGGTCAAGGTGTCAGCAGGGTGGGTTTCCTCTGAGGCCTCTCTCCCTGGCAGGCAGATGGCTGCCTTCTTGCCATATCCTCAGATGAACTTTCCTTTGTGTACATATGTCCTTGGTGTCTCTTTGTGAGTCCAGTTTTTTCTTCTTCTAAAGACACCACCATCAGGGCTTATTTTAACTTTGTCACTCCTTTGAAAGTTTTCTATCCAAATACAAAGGGTTCCCAGGTGGCACATTGGTAAAAAACACACCTGTCAATGCAGGAGACTCGAGATGTGGATTCAATCCCTGGATCTGGAAGATCCCCTGGAGTAGGAAATGGCAGCCTGCTCTAGTACACTTGCCTGGAAAATTCCAGGCTCTTTCAGTGTCATGTATTTTGTCTTCTCAAGACAGAAGAGCCTGGCAGACTACAGGCCATAGGATAGCAAATAGCCTGACATTGAGCATGCACTGCATGCAAACACAGTCACATTCTAAAGGATTAGGAGTTAGGGTTTTAGCATTTGAATTATGGAGGGTCAAAATTCAGCCCATAACAAACAGTTTAACCTGATGAGGAATAGGTTGATAGTGGCCTGTTACAAGGTCAGGGTCACTGACTACAACAGTACTGGAAGTCAAAGCACACTGGCATAAGTCCTTCTGAAGGAGGTCAACATTACCTCCATTACCCCTACCGTAGTTTGGCCTCAGCCCAAAATATAGGGAGGGAACACTGCCCCACCCATCAGCAGAAAACTGAATTAAAGGTTTATTGAACATGGTCTTGTCCACTAGAACAAGATCCAGTTTCCCCCACAGCCAGTCCCTTCTGTCAGGAAGCATCCACAAGCCTCTTATCCTCATCAATCAGAGGGGAGACAGAATAAAAACCACAGTAGCAGAAAACAAACCACACTGATCATATGGATCACAGCCTTGTTTAATTCAATGAAACTATGAGTCATGCTGTGTAGGGCTACCCAAGATGGACGGATCACTGTGGAGAGTTCTGACAAAACGTTGTCCACTGGAAAAGGGAACGAAAAACCACTTCAGCATTCTTGCCTTGAGAACCACATGAACAGTATGAAAAGACAAAATATATGACACTGAAAGATGAACTCCCCAGGTTGCTAGGTGCCCAATATTCTACTGGAGAAGGGAGGAGAAATAGCTCCAGAGGAATGAAGAGGTTGAGCCAAAGCTAAAACAACATCCAGTTGTGGATCTGTCTGTCAGTGAAAGTACAGTCCAATGATGTAAAGAACAATATTGCATAGAAACCTGGAATATTAGATCCATGAATCACCTAAATTGGGAGCAGTCAAACAGGAGATGGCAAGAATGGACATTGACATTTTAGGAATCAGTGAACTAAAATGGACCAGAATGGGCAAATTTAATTCAGATGACCATAGTATCTACTCCTGTGGGTAAGAATCCCTTAGGAAAAATGAAGTAGCCCTAACAGTCAACAAAAGATTTTGAAATGCAGTACTGGGATGCAATGTCAAAAATGACAGAATGATCTCTGTTTGCTTCCAAGGCAAATATTCAATATCACAGTAATTCAAATCTATGCCCCAACCACTAATGCTGAAGAAGCTGAAGTTGAGTGGTTCTATAAGGACCTACAACCTTTTAGAACTAACACCAAAAAAAAAGTTAGTGGAGGTGATGGAATTACAGTGGAGCTATTTCAAATCCTGAAAGATGATGCTGTGAAAGTGCTGCACTCAGTATGTCAGCAAATTTGGAAAACTCAGCAGTGGCCACAGGACTGGAAAAGGTCAGTTTTCATTCCAATCCCAAAGAAAGGCAATGCCAAAGAATGCTCAAACTACCACACAAATGGACTCATCTCACACGCTAGTAAAGTAATACTGTAAATTCTCCAAGCCAGGCTTCAGCAATACGTGAACCATGAACTTCCAGATGTTCAAGCTGGTTTTAGAAAAGGCAGAGGAACCAGAGATCAAATTGCCAACATCCGCTGGATCATGGAAAATGCAAGAAAGTTACAGAAAAACATCTGTTTCTGCTTATTGACTATGCCAAAGCCTTTGACTGTGTGTATCACAATAAACTGTGGAAAATTCTGAAAGAGATGGGAATACCAGACCACCTGACCTGCCTCTTGAGAAATCTATATGCAGGTTAGGAAGCAACAGTTAGAACTAGACATGGAACAACAGACTGGTTCCAAATAGGAAAAGGAGTATGTCAAGGCTGTATATGGTCATGCTACTTCTTTAACTTGTATGCAGAGTACATCATGAGAAATGCTGGGCTGGAAGAAGCACAAGATGGAATCAAGACTGCCAGGAGTAATATCAACAACCTCAGATATGCAGCTGACACCACCCTTATGGCAGAAGGTTAAGAAGAACTAAAGAGCCTCTTGATGAAAGTGAAGGAGGAGAGTGAAAAAGTCGGCATAAAGCTCAACATTCAGAAAACCAAGATTATGGCATCCAGTTCCATCACTTCACGGCAAATAGATGGGGAAACAGTGGAAACAGTGACGGACTTTATTTTAGAGGGGGCGGCGGGGGGGCGGTCCAAAATCACTGCAGATGGTGATTGCAGGAATGAAATTAAAAGACACTCCTTGGAAGGAAAGTTATGATCAATCATAACTTATTGTTTTTTAACATATTAAAAATCAGAGACATTACTTTGTCCACAAAGATCCATCTAATCAAAGCTATGGTTTTTCCAGTAGTCATGTATGGATGTGAGAGTTGGACTAGAGAGAAAGCTGAGTGCCAAAGAATTGATGCTTTTGAACTGTGGTGTTGAAGAAGACTCTTGAGAGTCCCTTGGACTGCACAGAGATCCAACCAGTCCATCCTAAAGGAAATCAGTCTTGGGTGTTCATTGGAAGGACTGATGCTGAAGATGAAATCCAATACTTTGGCCATATGATACGAAGAGCTGACTCATTTGAAAAAACCTTGATGCTGGGACAGATTGGGTACAAGAGGATAAGCGGATGACAAAGGATGAAATGGCTGGATGGCATCACCGACTCAGTGGACATGGGTTTGGGTGGACTCTGGAAGTTGTTATGGACAGAGAGGCTTGGCGTGCTGTGGTTCATGGGGTTACAAAAAGTTAGACATGACTGAGCGACTGAACTGAACTGATTTGAACTTTCACCATAGGTGACTGGAATGCAAAAATAAGAAGTAAAGAGATACCTAGAATAACAGGCAAACTTGGTTTTGGAGTACAAAATTGAATCAGGGCAAAGCTTAACAGAGTTTTTGCCAAGGAAGTTCACTGATCATAGCAAACACCCTCTTTCAGCTTCGCGAGAAACAATTCTACACATCATCAGATGGTCAATACTGAACTCAGGCTGATTATGTTTTTTGCAGTCAAAGATGGAGAAGCTTTATGCTGCTGCTACTGCTGCTAAGTCACTTCAGCTGTTTCCGACTCTGTGCGATCACATAGACAGCAGCCCACCAGGCTCCCCCGTCCCTGGGATTCTCCAGGTAAGAACACTGGAGTGGGTTGCCATTTCCTTCTCCAATGCATGAAAGTGAAAAGTGAAAGGGAAGTCGCTCAGTAGTGTCTGACTCTTCACGACCCCATGGACTGCAGCCTACCAGCCTCCTCCGTCCATGGGATTTTCCAGGCAAGAGTACTGGAGTGGGGTGCCATCACCTTCTCCACTAGCATGTGAGATAAGTGTAATTGTGTGGTAGTTTGAACATTCTTTGGCATTGTATTTCTTTGGGATTGAAATGAAAACTGACCTTTTCCAGTCCTATGACCTAAATCAAACTCTTATGATTATACATCGGAAGTGATAAATAGATTCAAGAGATTAGATCTGGTAGAGTGCCTGGAATGTGAAGTCAAGTGGGCCTTAGAAAGCATCACTACAAACAAAGCTAGTGGAGGTGATGGAATTCCAATTGAGCTCTTTCAAATCCTGAAAGATGATGCTGTGAAAGTGCTGCACTCAATATGCCAGCAAATTGGGAAAACTCAGCAGTGGCCACAGGACTGGAAAAGGTCAGTTTTCATTCCAATTCCAAAGAAAGGCAATGCCAAAGAATACTCTAACTACCGCACAATTGCACTCATCTCACATGCTAATAGAGTAATGCTTAAAATTCTCCAAGCCAGGCTTCAGCAATACGTGAACCGTGAACTCCCTGATGTTCAAGCTGGTTTTAGAAAAGGCAGAGGAACCAGAGATCAAATTGCCAACATCTGCTGGATCATGGAAAAAGCAAGAGAATTCCAGAAAACATCTATTTCTCCTTTATTGACTTTGCTAAAGCCTTTGACTGTGGATCACAATAAACTGTGGAAAATTCTGAAAGAGATGGGAATACCAGACCACCTGACCTGCCTCTTGAGAAATCTGTATGCAGGTCAGGAAGCAACAGTTAGAACTGGACATGGAACAACAGACTGGTTCCAAATANCCTTTATTGACTTTGCTAAAGCCTTTGACTGTGGATCACAATAAACTGTGGAAAATTCTGAAAGAGATGGGAATACCAGACCACCTGACCTGCCTCTTGAGAAATCTGTATGCAGGTCAGGAAGCAACAGTTAGAACTGGACATGGAACAAGAGACTGGTTCCAAATAGGAAAAGGAGTACGTCAAGGCTGTATATAGTCCCCCTGCTTATTTAACTTATATGCAGAGAACATCATGAGAAACGCTGGACTGGAAGAAACACAAGCTGGGATCAAGACTGCCAGGAGAAATATCAATAACCTCAGATATGCAGATGACACCACCCTTATGGCAGAAAGTGAAGAGGAACTAAAAAGCCTCTTGATGAAAGTGAAAGTGGAGAGTGAAAAAGTTGGCTTAAAGCTCAACATTCAGAAAATGAAGATCATGGCATCCGGTCCCATCACTTCATGGGAAATAGATGGGGAAACAGGGGAAACAGTGTCAGACTTTATTTTTTTGGGCTCCAAAATCACTGCAGATGGTGATTGCAGCCATGAAATTAAAAGAGGCTTACTCCTTGGAAGGAGGATTATGACCAACCTAGATAGTACATTGAAAAGCAGAGACATTACTTTGCCAACTAAGGTCCATCTAGTCAAGGCTATGGTTTTTCCAGTAGTCATGTATGGATGTGAGAGTTGAACTGTGAAGAAAGCTGAGCCCCAAAGAACTGATGCTTTTGAACTGTGGTGTTGTAGAAGACTCTTGAGAGTCCCTTGGACTTCAAGGAGATCCAATCTGTCCATTCTGAAGGAGATCAGCCCTGGGATTTCTTTGGAAGGAATGATGTTAAAGTTGAAACTCCAAAACTTTGGCCACCTTATGCAAAGAGTTGACTCATTGGAAAAGACTCTGATGCTGAGAGGGATTGAGGGCAGGAGGATATGGGGATGACAGAGGATGAGATGGCTGGATGGCATCACCGACTCTATGAATGTGAATCTGAGTGAACTCAGGGAGGCCTGGCATGCTGCGATTCAAGGGGTAGCAAAGAGTCGGACATGACTGAGCGACTGAACTGAACTGAACTGAACTGAGAGTGACTGAAGAACTATGGATGGAGTTTTGTAACACTGTATTGGAGGTGGTGATAAAACTCATCCCCAAGAAAAAGAAATGTGAAAAGGCAAAATGGTTGTCTGAGGAGGCCTTACAAGTAGCTGAGAAAAGAGAGAAGTGAAAGGCAAAGGAGAAGAGGAATGCTACACCCGTTTGAATGCAGAGTTCCAAAAAATAGCAAGGAGAGAGAAGAAAGCTCTCCTAGTAAATAAATAGAGAAAAATAATAGAATGGGAAACACTAGAGCCTTTCAAGAAAATTAAAGATAACAAGTGAACCTTTCATTCAAAGATCGGTATAAGAAATAACAGAAATAGTATGGACCTAACAGAAGCAGAAGTTATTAATAAGAGGTGGCAAAAATACACAGAAGAACTATACAAAAAACTTAATGACCCAGATAACCACGACGCTGTGATTACTCACCTAGAGCCAGTCATTCTGGAATGTGAAGTCAAGTGGGTCTTAGGAAGCATCACTATGAACAGAGCTAGTGGAGGTGTTGGAATTCCAGATGAGCTATTTCAAATCCTAAAACGTGATACTGTGAAAATGCTGCACTCATTATGCCAGCAAATTTGGAAAACTCAGCAGTGGCCACAGGACTGGAAAAGTTCAGTTTTNTCACTATGAACAGAGCTAGTGGAGGTGTTGGAATTCCAGATGAGCTATTTCAAATCCTAAAACGTGATACTGTGAAAATGCTGCACTCATTATGCCAGCAAATTTGGAAAACTCAGCAGTGGCCACAGGACTGGAAAAGTTCAGTTTTCATTCCAATTCCAAGGAAAGGCAGTGCCAAATAATGCTCAAACTACCACACAAATGTGTTCATTTCACACGAGATCAAAGTAAAGCTTAAAATTCTCCAAGCTATGTTTCAACAGTACATTAACTGAGAACTTTCAGATGTTAAAGCTGGATTTAGAAAAAGCAGAAGAACCAGAAATCAAATTACCAACCTCTTCTGGATCATTGAAAAAGCAAGAGAGTTCCAGAAAAAAACATCTATTTCTGCTGTATTGACTATACCAGTCTTTGACTGTGTGTATCACAACAAACTGGAAAATTCTTAAAGAGACAGGAATTTCAGACCATCTCCCCTGCCTCTTGAGAAACCTGTATGCAGATAAAGAATCAATAGTTAGAACTGGACATGGAACAATGGACTGGTTCAAAATTGGGAAAGGTGTACGTCAAGGCTATATATTGTTACCCTGTTTATTTAATTTATATCCTGTGTACATCACACAAATGCTGAGCTGGATGAAACACAAGCTGGAATCAAGATTTCTGGGAGAATTGTGAATAACCTCAGATGTGCAGATGACACCATCCTTATGGCAGGAAGAGAAGAGAAACTAAAAAGCCTTGTTCTGAAGGTGAAAAGAAGAGTGAAAAACACTGGCTTAAAGCTGAACATTCAGAAAAGGAAGATCATGGCATCCAGTCCCATCACTTCATGGCAAATAGATGGGGAAACAATGGATACAATGACAGACNTTCTGAAGGTGAAAAGAAGAGTGAAAAACACTGGCTTAAAGCTGAACATTCAGAAAAGGAAGATCATGGCATCCAGTCCCATCACTTCATGGCAAATAGATGGGGAAACAATGGATACAATGACAGACTTTATTTTCTTGGGCTCCAAAATCACCACAGATGGTGACTACAACCATGAAATTAAAGATCCTTTCTCCTTGGAAGAAAAATTGTGACCAACCTAGGCAGCATATTAAAAAGAAGAGACATTACTTTCCTGACAAAGATCTGTATAGTCAAAGCTATGGTTTTTCCAGTAGTTATGTGTGGATATGAGAGTTGGACCATAAAGAAGGCTGAGCACTGAAGAACTGATGCTTTTGAATGGTGGTGTCAGAGAAAACTCTTGAGAGTCCCATGGACTGCAAGGAAATCAAACCAGTCATTCACAAAGGAAATCAGTTCTGGATAATCACTGGAAGGACTGGTGCGGAACCTGAAGCTCCAATATTTTGGACACCTGATGCGAAGAGATCACTCATTAGAAAAGATCCTGATTCTGGGAAAGATTGAAGGCAGGAGGAAAAGAGAATGACAGAGGATGAGATGGTTTGATGACCTCACTGACTCAATGCACATGAGGACTAGCTCCAGGAGATTGTGAAGGACAGGGAAGTCTGGCATCCTAGCAGTCCATGGGGTCGGACATGACTGAGCAATTAAACAACACCAACTTTGAGATAATAGAAAATACCCACACCTCAGTGACTTATAATAGGTCAGAAACTTTTTTCTTTTTTTTGGAAAGGACCAGATAGTAAGTACTTTAGCTATAGTGGGTTGTAGTAGCTGCCATGTCAAAACCACTCAACTCAGGCATTTTACAATGAAGCTACCATAGACAGTGTGTAACCTAATGGGTGTGACTTGATAAAAACACCTGATGAGCTGAACTGGATCCATGGGCTGTAGTTGCTTATGGTCACAGTTATAAACTCTCATGGTTAATCATGGAGACCCTGCTTTGCATTATCCTCTTTCAGATTCAGACTGAAGTCTCTTCTTTATTCAGCCTAAGCAAATGCTGCACTCTCTTTGACCAAACAGAATACCAGAAAGGAAAAGATGAGCAGCCTGTTCATGTGGGGAGAATGAGTGGAAAGCAGAAATGTTAGTGAAGGACACTGATAACATCACAATCACTATTTTTCTAAAATTGTGTTTCACAGAATAGATTATCACTAGATACTTGTAGAAAGAGTAAGAATCCTTTCTTTCTGAAAATGTCACATATGAACAGGGAAACAAGAATAAGGATGACAGTAGATTTCTCTTTAAAACAGTGAAAAAATATTTAAAATACTGAAGGAGAAAAGTCCACTCAGAATTCTTTACCCAGCAAGTATGTCTTTCAAAAACAAAGAAAATGTAATTAATTTTAGACATACAAATGCTGAAAAAAAATGTATTATCAGCTGACCTGAATAAGTGAAATATTAAAGAAAGTTCTTCAGGGAGAGGAACATGATTCCAGATGGAAATATGGATGTACACACAAAAGACAATTAGGAGCACTGGAAACTGTAACTTGATTAAAAAATAGAAAGAAAGAATCCTTTCTTCCTAAGTGATTAATGCAAGTTCCATGATGTTATGGGCAATATTTTGTTTATTGTTATAACCCACACATCTTGGAAAGTGTGTTGCACATAGTAGATCCTCAGTAAATATTTGCTGAGTAAATAAATGAATACTGAAGTGCATAAAATCTTATTCCATTGAAAACCCACTGCATTTAACTCACTGCAGAAAATGTTAGCTGGGGCATTAGCTTTGAATGTAGAGGAACTGGTTTTAATTATTCACTAAGGAAGATTCTAAATATCTTGACAGAGGAATTTCCTGTCTCCTATTTTAACTTTGTAGATTTTTTTTAATCTTAGGTATATTTTAGTTTTTTTCTACCATACGTTTCCAAAACAATGTTATTTTCAATAACTCTTAATTACTACTCTAAATAGAAGACTCTTGCCTGGAAAATCCCATGGATGGAAGAGCCTGGTGGGCTGCAGCCCATGGGGTTGCTAAGAGTTGGACACGACTGAGCGACTTCACTTTCACTCTTCACTTTCATGCATTGAAGATGGAAATGGAGGCCCACTCCAGTGTTCTTGCCTTGAGAATCCCAAGGACGGGGGAGCCTGGTGGGCTGCTGTCTATGGGGTCGCACAGAGTTGGACACGACTGANGCAGCCCATGGGGTTGCTAAGAGTTGGACACGACTGAGCGACTTCACTTTCACTCTTCACTTTCATGCATTGAAGATGGAAATGGAGGCCCACTCCAGTGTTCTTGCCTTGAGAATCCCAAGGACGGGGGAGCCTGGTGGGCTGCTGTCTATGGGGTCGCACAGAGTTGGACACGACTGAAGTGACTTAGCAGCAGCAGCAGCAAACAGAAGACAACTAGATATCTTAACACATCATATGCATTCAACTTTTAAAAGTATTAAAACATTCATTTCATATTTTTGATCAGGAAGCCTAATGATAACTCTTAGAGAACTGTTGTAAAAAAATAGCCTAACATTCAACTTATTATATTCTTTTCTTCTCTCAATCACATTATTTTGTCTTTCACTAATTTTTAGTTATAGCATCTTATTTCAATCTCAATATAGCTTATTGATATTGGTATATCTTGTTACTTATTCCTTAACATTCAAAAATTTCTCTCTCACATTAGTAAAATTCCAGAATAGCAGAATGAATTTATCCTATCTTGTCAGCCCTTCACCTGTTAACATTTGTTTTCTAATCAACAGAATGAAGGATTACTTTTCTCTTTCTAACTACTACATTTAGGTTTTTGATCTCCAGCATCACTTAAATATTTCTGTGTTTATGGAAGGAAAAGTGTGTGCAATGAGTGTGTGAGTAATTTGATGGCAACCCCTTACACTGGACAGGTCACCAGGACTGAATTTCCTGGTTCTGTTCTTAAGGAGGTGGTCTCTTCTTTACCCTCTAATGGATATTGCACTTGAAAATATTCTAATTATGCAGGTCATCTTTATGCTTTAATGTGAAAGAGTTTTCCCTGTATAACTTTATAGAGTAAACTCAAGATCTTTATAAAGAGAAGTCTTTCTTTTCAAATACCCTGACTTGTTAGTAAAATTATAGGTCAAAATCAACATTTAATGAATACAATTCACCTTTGCAGCTTACAAATATAATAAACATGACAAACTCAAAAATTTACTTCTTTTTTAAACTGCAATTTCAGTGACCTTGAAGAGAGAGATTATATTTTTAGAGAGATGCATATAAAACCACATATACTCAAGGTAAAACATCATTTTTAACATATTTATTATCTAGTTTGGGTCTAGTCTTTCTGGAGCAAAACATATGATTCTTCCATTTGATTAAATTGAATGCTATGCATATCACTGCTGTTACACATTCTTATAGTACTGTATTAAATACTATGAAATATGCAAGGCTGCATAAGACTGGTTATGTTACCTTTGCCTTTAGAATCCTCATCATTCTTGCCTTCAAGAATCTTCACTTTCCTCTAGCCTAAACATACAGTTACAATTAAAATTCAAGATTAACAATTATAGCAATAGATAAAGTTTGGATATTTTCCAAATGCCTGCTAACTCTTTATTCCTGCCTTGATTAGACCATATACAACTCATCAATGTGGTGAGTCAAATTGAGAATCTGGCTTTCTCTAAATAAGAGATTGACAAACATTTCTTTAAATGGCCAAGTAATGCATATTTTAAATTCTGCAGGTCCTATGGTCTTAGTCACAACTACTAAGTCTTGAAGTCATTTTAAGGAGCACAGATCATATGTAAACATATGAGTGCACATGTAAATAAAGCAAAATAATATTTTATTTAGAAAAATGGGTGGTGGGTCAGATTTGGCCTATGGGTGACAATTTGCTGACTCCTTGCTGTGGACCTGTACTGTTCAGTGAGGTAGTCTTTAGACACAGCTATTTATATTCAAATGAAATATAATTAAATAATGCTAAGCATTCAGTTCCTCAGTCATACCACATTTCAACTGCTCAATAGTCATATATGGTTAATGAGTCTCATATTGGGTAGTGAATTAGAGCATTTCCATCAACACAAGACTTTCTGTTAGACAGCTCTGTGGTCTAGACCAGCTTAGCTGAGATCACCAGGAAGGCTGTATGCTATGCACTCAGTTCCTAAGCTAATCCTGACCTCAGCAGAAAATTTTAACCACAGTCTAGGTTGACCATTGTGTGAAGTCTTGGATTAAAGTTGCTGACAGTAACTCTGTATTTAGGGAATTAATTCTAAATAAATCCATAGCCTTAGAATAATAGTTTTTTAACACCTCTAGCTATGTGCCTGGGTGTTTTCTTTAGTTTTTAAGCTACAGCAGCAGCATGCTGTTCTTAATGGCAGTTGACTCTCCCCAGAGTTCTTGGTCAGACACTATTTTTAGTTCTTCTAAGTCTTCTTATTTCAGAAGCTAGACAATATCATACTTCCTGAGTACTATTAAGATTCTTACTCATGATGATATTTGCTTGAATTGGAATGTTATTGTATCCCTCTCTATGACTCCCATAACTCATCATCTGAATTGGACTCCTTTTGTCATGATTTTGGAACCAGTCTATTGTTCCGTGTCCAGTTGTAACCGTTGCTTCTTGACCTGCATACATATTTCTCAGGAGGCAGGTTAAGATGGTCTGGTATTCCCATTTCTATAAGAATTTTCCAGTTTGCTGTGATCTACACAGTCAAAGGCTTTGGCATGATCAATAAAGCAGAAGTAGATGTTTCTCTGGAATTCTCTTGCTTTTTATATGATCCAACAGATGTTGGCAATTTGATCTCTGTTTCCTCTGCCTTTTCTAAATCCAGCTTAAACATCTGCAAGTTTGTGGTTCACATACTGTTGAAGACTGGCTTGGGCAATTTTGAGCATTACTTTGCTAGTGTGTGAGATGAGTGCATTTGTGTGGTGGTTTGAACATTCTTTGGCATTGCCCTTCTTTAAGACTGGAATGAAAACTGACCTATTTCACTTCTGTGACCACTGCTGAGTTTTCCAAATTCGCTAGCATACTGAGTGCAGCACTTTCACAGCATCATCTTTCAGGATTTGAAATAGCACAACTGGAATTTCATCACCTCCACTATTTTTGTTCATAGTGATGCCTCCTAAGGCCCATTTGACTTCACATTTCAAGATGTCTGGCTCTAGGTGAATGATCACATCATCATGGATATCTGGGTCATGATGATCTTTTTTTCTTTGTATACTTCTGCATATTTTTGCCCCCTCTTCTTAGTATCTTCTGCTTCTGTTAGGTCCACACAATTTCTGTCCTTTATTGTGCCCATCATTGCATGAAATGTTCCCTTGGTGCCTCTAATTTTCTGGAAAAATCTCTATTCTTTCCCATTCTATTGTTTTCCTCTATTTCTTTGCATTGATCACCAATGAAGGCTTTCTCTCTTCTTGATTATTTAGAACTGTGCGTTCAAATGGGGGTATATCTTTCCTTTTCTCCTTTGCCTTTTGCACCTCTTCTTTTCTCAGCTATTTGTAAGCTCTGCTTAGGCAACCATTTTGCCTTTATTCATTTCTTTTTCTTGGGGATGGTCTTGATCACTGCCTCCTATACAATGTTATGAATATTTGTCCATAGTTCTTCAGGCACTCTGTCTATCAGATCTAATCCCTTGAATCTATTTGTCACTTCCACTGTGTAATCTTAAGNCTATTTGTAAGCTCTGCTTAGGCAACCATTTTGCCTTTATTCATTTCTTTTTCTTGGGGATGGTCTTGATCACTGCCTCCTATACAATGTTATGAATATTTGTCCATAGTTCTTCAGGCACTCTGTCTATCAGATCTAATCCCTTGAATCTATTTGTCACTTCCACTGTGTAATCTTAAGGGATTTGATTTAGGTCATATGTGAATTATTTAGTGCTTTTCCCTACTTAGTCTGAATTTGACAATAAGGAGTTCATGATCAGAGCCACAGACTGGTTCCAAATTGGGAAAGGAGTACAGCAAGGCTGTCTATGGTCACCCTGCTTATTTAAATTATACACAGAGTACATCATGCTAAATGCCATGCTGGATGAACCACAAGCTGGAATAAAGCTTGCCTGGAGAAATATCAATAACCTCAGAAACACAGATGACACCACCCTTATGGCAGAAAGTGATGAGGAGATAAAGAGCCTCTTAATAAATGTTAAAGAGGAGTGTGAAAAAGTTGGGTTAAAACTCAACATTTAAAAAACTAAGATCATGGCATCCAGTCCCATCACTTCATGGAAAATAGATGGTGAAACAATGGAAATGGTGACAGACTTTATTTTCTTGGGCTTCAAAAATCACTGCAGTTGGTGACCATAGTCATGAAATTAAAAGACGCTTGCTCCTTGAAAGAAAAGCTATGACCAACCTAGATAGCATATTAAAAAACAGAGACATTACTTTGCTGAAAAAGGCCCATCTAGTCAAAGCTATGTTTTTTTCAGTAGTCATGTATGGATGTGAGAGCTGGACAATGAAGAAGGCTGAGCGCTGGCAAACTGATGCTTTTGAACTGTAGTGTTGGAGAAAACTCTTGAGAATCCCTTGGACTACAAGGAGATCCACCCAGTCCATCCTAACAGATTTCAGTCCTGAATATTCATTGGCAGGACTGATGCTGAAGCTGAAACTCCAACACTTTGTCCACCTGATGGAAAGAACTGACTTACTGGAAAAGACCTTGATTCTGGGAAAGATTGAAGGCAGGAGGAGAAGGAGATGACAGAGGATGTGATGATTGGATGTCATCATTGACTCGATGGACGTGAGTTTAAGCAAGCTCCAGGAATTGGTGATGAACAGGAAAGCCTGGCATGCTACAGTCCGTGGGGTTGCAAAGAGTCAGACACCACTGAGTCGGACACAACTGAGCTGCTGAACTGAACTGTGGTGATTTTTGCCAAAATGATGCGTCAGCTGGCAAAGAATCTGCCTGCAATGTGGGAGACCTGGGTTCATTCCCTGGGTTGGAAAGATCCCCTGGAGAAGGGAATGGCTACCCACTCCAGTTTTCTGGCCTGGAGAATCCCATGGACTGTATTATCCTTGGAGTCTCAAAGAGTTGGACACAACTGAGCAACTTTTGCCAAATCTATATCAGAATAATGAAACTTCTTTCTGGTTCCAAAAAACATGCTAGGATTTAGACATTCAAATGAATGCTGCTCATGCCAAAAGTCAGTTTGAAATTTTTGTATTTTTTCCAATGATTCTGCCATTACTTTAAACAGTTTGGAATTTGTCTATGAGAATTGCTTTCACAGCTTGAACAACTCAAGATTTAGGAAGTATTTATCCAGTGTTTTCCCTGTACACTACACAAAGATATTGTATAGCATATTTGGACTTGAGAAGAGCAGTTTCTATTCTTAATGAGATTTCAAAGTAGGGCTAATACACACATATTACCAAAACTCTCTTCAGTGGAGCAGTACATTTTAGCAATGATAAAAATATAACTCAAAGTTATCTGTTGACTATGAAGATGAACATATACCTTGGTGTGTGTTAAAATGTCAAGTGTGACAATAGTACAGGCATTTCAATGTCTCTGAAAATAATTTCCAAACATTTAACAGTATGCTAAGATACACTATTGACATACAAGATAACAACATTCATTACATACATTCCAACACACATTCCAGATAACAACATGCATTCCAGATAACAACCTTGAGAGACATTACTAATGTACAGTATAACTTTTATGTATTTGTATTAAGATATTTTATTGTTTTATAATTTTGAATACATGGACATTGGCTCTAAGATATAGAGCAGTAAAATTTATCACCTTGTTACTCTCTGAATATTAAAACATCAGTCAACCAGCAGCATTGTTTTAACATTATCTTCAGTTCATCAAAGGTAAGTGATTTTAAAAATATTTAATTGTTACTGGAATGATTGAACAGTACAAGGAAAGACAGTACACACACACGCACATAGACACACACATACTGAAGGAGAAAGAGGGAGACATAGAGAACACAAGAATGAATGGCTTCAAAGGACTCCCAAAATATTCACTTATTTTCTGTATTCTAGGCAGATTAAAATTAATTAATTAAAAATTGCTACATCTGACCTCCATGCATGAAATTATACAGAATTTGTGTACACCCTCTAAAAGAAAGTGATTTATACAATGTTATTTCTAAAAATAATTTAATCTCCACTACAAAATAAAAACTTAAGGAATGAGAATGACATATTTGTTGATGTGTGAAGAACAATGCCATGGTTTAGAAAGAAAAAACAGGTTATACCAGGATACAATGTCCTCAGTTCAGTTCAGTTCATTTCAATCACTCAGTCGTGTCTGACTCTTTGTGACCGCATGAATCGCAGCACGCTAGGCCTCCCTGTCCATCACCAACTTCGGGAGTTCACTCAAACTCACGTCCATTGAGTCGGTGATGCCATCCAGACATTTCATCCTTGGTCGTTCCCTTCTCCTCCTGCCCCCAATCCCCCCCAGCATCAGAGTCTTTTTCAATGAGTCAACTCTTCGTGGGAGGTGGCCAAAAAACTGGAATTTCATCTTCAGCATCAGTCCTTCCAATGAACACCCAGGACTGATTTCCATCAGAATGGACTGTTTGGATCTCCTTGCAGTCCAAGGGACTTTAAAAGTCTTTTCCAACACCATAGTTCAAAAGCATCAATTCTTTGGCGCTCAGCTTTCTTCACAGTCCAACTCTCACATCCATATATGACCACTGGAAAAACCATAGCCTTGACTAGATGGACCTTTGTTGGCAAGTTGATATCTCTGATTTTCAATATGCTGTCTAGGTTGGTCATAACTTTCCTTCCAAGGAGTAAGCGTCTTTTAATTTCATGGCTGCAATCACTATCTGCTGTGATTTTGGAGCCCAAAAAAGTAAAGTCTGACACGTGTTTCCACTGTTTCCCCATCTATTTCCCATGAAGTGATGGGACCAGATGACACAATCTTAGTCTTCTGAATGTTGAATTTTAAGCCAGCTTTTTCACTCTCCTCTTTCACTTTCATCAAGAGGCTCTTTAGTTCCTCTTTGCTTTCTTTAACACACCATAATGGTGGTGTTACCTGCTTATCTGAGTTTATTGATATCCCAGCAATCTTGATTCCAGCTTGTGCTTCACCCAGCCCGGCATTTCACATGATGTACTCTGCATAGAAGTTAAATAAGCAGGGTGACAGTATACAGCATTGATGTATTCTTTTCCCAATTTGGAAGCAGTCCATTGTTCCATGTCTGGTTCTAACTGTAGGTTCTTGACCTGAATACAGATTCTTCTCAGGAGGCAGGTAAAGTGGTCTGATATTCCCATCTCTTTAAGAATTTTCCACAGTTTATTGTGATCCACCCAGTCAAAGGCTTTAGCATAGCCAGTGAAGCAGAAGTACATGTTTTTTCTGGAATTCTCTTGCTTATTCTATGATCCACTGGATGTTGGCAATTTGATTGCTGATTCCTCTTCCTTTTCTAAATCCAGCTTGAACATCTGGAGGTTCTTGGTTCATGTACTGTTGAAGCCTGTTTTGGAGGATGTTGGGCATTGCTTTGCTAGCGTGTGAGATGAGTGCAGTTGTGCAGTAGTTTGAACATTCTTTGGCATTGCCTTTCTTTGGGATCGGAATGAAAACTGACCTTTTCCAGTCCTGTGGCCACTGCTGAGTTTTCAAATTTGCTGGCATATTGAATGCATCACTTTAGCAGCATCATCTTTTAGGATGAAAGCTCAGCTGGAATTCCATCACCTCCACTAGCTTTGTTCATAGTGATGCTTCCTAAGGCCCACTTTACTTCCAATTCCAGGATGTCTGGCTCTAGGTGAGTTATCATACCATCGTGGTTATCTGGGTCATGAAGATCTTTTTTGTATAGTTCTATATATTCTTGCCACCTGTTCTTATGTCTTCTGCTTGGTTAGGTCCACACTGGTCTTGTTCTTTATTGAGCCCATCTTTGTATGAAATGTTCCCTTGGTGTCTCTAATTTTCTTGAAGAGATCTCTAGTCTTTCCTGTTCTATTGTTTTCCTCTATTTCTTTGCATTGATCACTGAAGAAGGCTTTCTTATATTTCCTTGCTATTGTTTGGAACTCTGCATTCAGATGGGTATATCNGTGTTTTCCAAATTTGCTGGCATATTGAGTGCTGCACTTTCACAGCATCATCTTTCAGAATTTCAAATAGCTCAACTCGAATTCCATCACCTCCACTAGCTTTGTTCATAGTGATGCTTTCTAAGGCCCACTTGACTTCACATTCCAGGATGTCTGGCTCTAGATTAGTGATCACACCATGGTGAGTATCTTGGTCATTAAGATCTTTTTGTACAGTTCTTCTGTATATTCTTGTCACCTCTTCTTAACATCTTCTGCTTCTGTTAGGTCAATACCATTTCTATCCTTTATCGAGCCCATCTTTGCATGAAATGTTCCCTTGGTATCTCTTATTTTCTTGAAGAGATCTCTAGTCTTTCCCATTCTGTTGTTTTCCTCTGTTTCTTTGCATTGATCACTGAGGAAGGCTTTCTTATCTCTCCTTGCTATTCTTTGGTACTCTGCATTCAAATGCTTATATCTTTCCTTTTCTCCTTTGCTTTTCACCTCTCTTCTTTTCACAGCTATTTGTAAGGCCTCCCCAGACAGCCATTTTGCTTTTTTAAATTTCTTTCCCAATGTCCTAATATAGCCGTATTTCATATGCTTCCGTTTTATTTTGTCTATGTAAATATGCTTATATCATTCTTCAGAAAAGACATCTGCAGCATAAATGGTTTTTAAAGATCTAATATTTTTGAATATCCTTCCATATTTAAAAGAAAAAGGCAGATGTTAGAATGAAAAAATGGCAAAGGGTCTGAAATAAGCATGTCAGAAAGAGGAACCTTTCAAATGATTAATGTGGAAATAAAATACAGAAGCTTAAACTGCTATCTTCAAGGAGGTAAGGATGACAACGTGAGATCAACATTTTTGTTTATCAGATGTTTGATAACTTTCAGTTCTGGCATATGTGTGGTGAAATCAGCTGTTTTTGTGTGTTCTCAGTTGCTTCGCAGCTGGCCAGACTTCCAGGAAATAATACTGTGTTGCCACTTCCTTTTCCAGGGGATCTTCTTGACTCAGGGATCAAAACTGCATCTCTTGCATCACCTGCACTGGCAGGTGGATTCTTTATACTGCACCACTGGGGAAGCCTGAGTACTTGGTCACAGTTACTATTCAACAAACTTGCACTTGTTTCAAACTGGGGAAGAGATATACCAATAGTCATCTTTATCTTTAAAATTCACCTTTTGCCTTTTTGTCCTTCCATGCATCCAGTCTGGTAATAGCAGCTATGTGAGTGGTAAAGGGACCCCAATCAACTTACATGACACTTTTCAGGAAACTCACTGTTTGTCTGTTGGAGTCTACTCAAGTCCCATTTATTTTATTACTTAAGTTCCCATGATTTTAGCTCTTCTATTTGCATTTGCAGAATCTCAGATCTCTAGGCAATCCCTTCAACTTTCAAAGAAATAATTGGGTAATATTTAAACTTAAAAATGCATCTGCTTGGACTCACCTAAATATTAAGTAAATAGAAGTGGGAACCATGGGATTATTTGATCTTTTTCCATATACTTTGTTACTTCAATTATTACCATGTTCATGAGTAAGATATTAAAGCTGAATAAATAATGAATCCTAAAAAGTGATTAATTTAAATTATATTGACTATAATTTAAATGAGGCCCTTTCCTCAATCAAGATGGGCCTTGACCCAGGCTAGGTAATGCTTCGGTCTCTGTTATTGTCACAACTACATAAAGGCAACACTGAGCATGTGTAATTTTGCTTTAAACTGTGTGGTCAGTATAGGATGATGTTAATATATAACAACCATTAAATAATGGGATTTTTACGGCCAGGATATGTAATTAGTAGCAAAAATACCACATTTCACTTAACTTTTTCATCCCCCACCCCCACCGCCGAAAATAAGTTTTAGGCATTAAAAAACAACCAATTAGTAGGGCTTTGGTTCTTGATATAGTGTTTCAGATAATTGCCCACTCACTTCTCCTTTCAATTTTCTTTCAATTCTTTTGATTAAATTGAGAAGAAAACCTCAGTGGGTATAATCACGGCTTATAGGCTTGATTGGTAATAGCAGCTTGTTAAAATCGGCTTAGTACTGGTTGCAATGAAAATACCAAACTCATGAATCCAGATTCCTGAATCAGAATTTCTATAAAGTCATATAAATTCAAATCAAACCTTAAAGGTGTGCAAACATAGAAATATCTTTTTCTTTATGTTATTGAAGTAGTTAATGTTAAGAGATATACAAGGAAAAGAGCAAACTCAAACACAACAGGTACTTAAATATTTGTTGATTTGAAATGCGAGTTGACTTCTACTTAATTTTACTTAGAAATACTGTCAAACTTAAGAAAAAAAAAAAGGATATTTTTTCAAACAATATACCATTAACTGCCTACATCTTATTGAGTAGATTTAGCTTTGAGCCATCTGGTTGGCATTTAGTTAAAACGTGCATAAATTCTCACAATATCGAGCTTCATCTTTGTTAAACAAAAAAGGCAGAAGACAATTCAGGACACACACCAAGCATGGAACTCTGTTGATCGATTTTCCTGGGGAAACACAGAGAAAGAAGTGGTGGCTGTTGTGTGGTTACCTCACTATCCATGGAGATCTGAAGGATACATACATTAAGACTTCAGGAAACTGATTCAAATGCATTCTTTTTAATGGCTGAGTAATACTCCATTGTGTATATGCACCACAGCTTTCTTATCCATTCGTCTGCTAATGGACATTTAGGTTGCTTCCATGTCCTGGCAATTATAAACAGTGCTGCGATGAACACTGGGGTACACGTGTCTCTTTCCATTCTGGTTTCCTCAGTGTGTATGCCCAGCAGTGGGATTGCTGAGTCATAAGGCAGTTCTATTTCCAGTTTTTTACCTGGAGTCTATTATACAGAGTGAAGTAAGCCAGCAAGAAAAACACCAATACAGTATACTAACAAGTCTGTATGGAATTTAGACAGATGGTAATGATAACCCTGTATGTGAGACAGCAAAAGAGACACAGATGTACAGAACAGTCTTTTGGACTCTGTGGGAGAGGGAGAGGGTGGGATGATTTGGGAGAATGGCATTGAAATATGTATAATATCATATAAGACATGAATTGCCAGTCCAAGTTCGATGCGGGAGACAGGATGCTTGGGGCTGGTGCACTGGGATGACCCAGAGGCATCGTAAGGGGAGGGAGGTGGGAGGGGGGTTCAGGATGTGGAACACGTGTACAGCCGTGGCAGATTCATGTTGATGTATGGCAAAACCAATACAATATTGTAAAGTAATTAGCCTCCAATTAAAATAAATAAATTTAAGGTAAAAAAAAGAAAGACTTCAGGAAAGAAACTTGTCTTTGTGCAAAGAGTCTATACACTGCATGACTGGGGGAGCCGCAGTCCTTACCCTGGTGTGGTCAGGAACTGAAGTTCTAGCTTTGTGGTTGTAGGAGAGACTGGAGGTTTCCAGGGCTGATTCCCCACATTAGCATCCTTGCCAATATTGATTGTTGCAGCACTTAACTCTAGCTGGTCTCTGTGAGTTTTACCAGAGGACAGACTTCTCTCTAGAAGACCTTCTTGCTGAGATCATCCTTGGAAAAGTGAATACTTCTGCCATGTGCTAATAAGAGCTTATTGTTGTTCAGTTGCTGCGTTGTATCTGACTCTTTTTGACCTCACAGACTGAGCACATCAGGCTCCTCGGTCCTCCACTGTCTCCTGGAGTTTGCTCAGATTCATGTCCTTTCAGTCAGTGATGCTATTAGGTATCAGCAATTGCTTAAAATAGTAAGAAAATAATTTTAATAGTATGGAGGGTATGCCACTTTCAGAGCTCTCGGAAAAATTACAAAGGGTTAAAGTATATGCTTTATTCCTTGCTGTCTCCCTCACTTCATTCTGTCCTCAACCTTGATAGGCATCCGATATTTACATAGATATTCCTGTCCTTAATTTGTCCCACAGTGCAGATGACCTCCACTCAAAATCCATTTCCCTTTCTAAATAACTGTCCTATTCTTTCAATATAATTCAAAAAATAGGTAGGAACTCTACCAGACACCAGGGAGACAAAGCTAAATAAGATACAGACTCTTTCTTAAATAACTTCAGTTTTGTGGGAAGAAACATACAGTTATAGAACACCAGTGTAAGGCAATCTGAAAAGGAGATTAGAATAATTCATATTAAGGTATAAATCAGTCTAGTACACCAGACTTAAGTTGTGTAGGATATTTATAGGTTCAAAAATTCTGGTAGTTCAAATTAATTTTTGTTGGATAAAAAATAGATGTTAAAATTTTAGATTGAATTTAAATAGTGCAATGTAGTTCAGTCAGTTTTTCAAAAAGTAATTTCCTAATTATGCTAATTGTAAGACTTGAAGGCCAGTTTATCACTTACCAAGAACCAAATGGATGAGAAACAAAGTGTCTTGATTTAAAGGCCAGGAATTCAAACACAGTAAAATATCTAGGCCATGGGTAGCCTTATTGCACTGATTACTGATGCTATAATTCTCTCTGAAATGTCTTCTTCAGTAGAGATTTTTAGGTAAATTCTCCACAGACATTGCCTGAAGTATTCAACCTAGTAACATGAGCTACATGAGTAGAAAAAGATCTCCATTCACTTTTCTAGCTACATGGAACCCTTAAGGAAACTTAAGGCTTATTTTAGGGGAACTCTGAAACAAACCCATTTAAATTCCAGTGACTATCGGGTTAGGAAGTTTAGACAGGATTAGAACCCCAGTAACTATTAATATTGGGAAGGAAGTCTTTCCCAGTATTTCTGAAAGTCTTTGAGGTCTCACAAAGGAGTCAGCCAGGTTCCTGCAGAATATTGTTTTGTCTGCTGGATTTCCATTCTTTCCACAAAGCCACTTAGGTTACATCGGGGTTTTTCAGGTGTAACCTTGGGGAAAAGCCAATGGCACACTAGAGTATTGACACAATGTCAGCATGATGCTATTTTCTAAATTAAANGTATACTAACAAGTCTGTATGGAATTTAGACAGATGGTAATGATAACCCTGTATGTGAGACAGCAAAAGAGACACAGATGTACAGAACAGTCTTTTGGACTCTGTGGGAGAGGGAGAGGGTGGGATGATTTGGGAGAATGGCATTGAAATATGTATAATATCATATAAGACATGAATTGCCAGTCCAAGTTCGATGCGGGAGACAGGATGCTTGGGGCTGGTGCACTGGGATGACCCAGAGGCATCGTAAGGGGAGGGAGGTGGGAGGGGGGTTCAGGATGTGGAACACGTGTACAGCCGTGGCAGATTCATGTTGATGTATGGCAAAACCAATACAATATTGTAAAGTAATTAGCCTCCAATTAAAATAAATAAATTTAAGGTAAAAAAAAGAAAGACTTCAGGAAAGAAACTTGTCTTTGTGCAAAGAGTCTATACACTGCATGACTGGGGGAGCCGCAGTCCTTACCCTGGTGTGGTCAGGAACTGAAGTTCTAGCTTTGTGGTTGTAGGAGAGACTGGAGGTTTCCAGGGCTGATTCCCCACATTAGCATCCTTGCCAATATTGATTGTTGCAGCACTTAACTCTAGCTGGTCTCTGTGAGTTTTACCAGAGGACAGACTTCTCTCTAGAAGACCTTCTTGCTGAGATCATCCTTGGAAAAGTGAATACTTCTGCCATGTGCTAATAAGAGCTTATTGTTGTTCAGTTGCTGCGTTGTATCTGACTCTTTTTGACCTCACAGACTGAGCACATCAGGCTCCTCGGTCCTCCACTGTCTCCTGGAGTTTGCTCAGATTCATGTCCTTTCAGTCAGTGATGCTATTAGGTATCAGCAATTGCTTAAAATAGTAAGAAAATAATTTTAATAGTATGGAGGGTATGCCACTTTCAGAGCTCTCGGAAAAATTACAAAGGGTTAAAGTATATGCTTTATTCCTTGCTGTCTCCCTCACTTCATTCTGTCCTCAACCTTGATAGGCATCCGATATTTACATAGATATTCCTGTCCTTAATTTGTCCCACAGTGCAGATGACCTCCACTCAAAATCCATTTCCCTTTCTAAATAACTGTCCTATTCTTTCAATATAATTCAAAAAATAGGTAGGAACTCTACCAGACACCAGGGAGACAAAGCTAAATAAGATACAGACTCTTTCTTAAATAACTTCAGTTTTGTGGGAAGAAACATACAGTTATAGAACACCAGTGTAAGGCAATCTGAAAAGGAGATTAGAATAATTCATATTAAGGTATAAATCAGTCTAGTACACCAGACTTAAGTTGTGTAGGATATTTATAGGTTCAAAAATTCTGGTAGTTCAAATTAATTTTTGTTGGATAAAAAATAGATGTTAAAATTTTAGATTGAATTTAAATAGTGCAATGTAGTTCAGTCAGTTTTTCAAAAAGTAATTTCCTAATTATGCTAATTGTAAGACTTGAAGGCCAGTTTATCACTTACCAAGAACCAAATGGATGAGAAACAAAGTGTCTTGATTTAAAGGCCAGGAATTCAAACACAGTAAAATATCTAGGCCATGGGTAGCCTTATTGCACTGATTACTGATGCTATAATTCTCTCTGAAATGTCTTCTTCAGTAGAGATTTTTAGGTAAATTCTCCACAGACATTGCCTGAAGTATTCAACCTAGTAACATGAGCTACATGAGTAGAAAAAGATCTCCATTCACTTTTCTAGCTACATGGAACCCTTAAGGAAACTTAAGGCTTATTTTAGGGGAACTCTGAAACAAACCCATTTAAATTCCAGTGACTATCGGGTTAGGAAGTTTAGACAGGATTAGAACCCCAGTAACTATTAATATTGGGAAGGAAGTCTTTCCCAGTATTTCTGAAAGTCTTTGAGGTCTCACAAAGGAGTCAGCCAGGTTCCTGCAGAATACTGTTTTGTCTGCTGGATTTCCATTCTTTCCACAAAGCCACTTAGGTTACATCGGGGTTTTTCAGGTGTAACCTTGGGGAAAAGCCAATGGCACACTAGAGTATTGACACAATGTCAGCATGATGCTATTTTCTAAATTAAAATAGCGAAAATATTTGGTAACCACCAGCCTGGACACAGCTTATCATATAGAGACCAAAGATGAACATTTTTTTTTTAAAGGGAAAGGTGCTATTTGTTACAATCACCAATAAAACAGGGCCACGATTACAAAAGTAATTTAAAATAGAAATTATAATTCTGCTAGAATTGTGGCCTCTCTGCTGACCTTGAGTGTTTTGAACAGAATAGTACAATAAACAGAATGCCTTATCCACCAAAGTGTTAGCCTTCCAGTTTCAGAAGGTTCCTTTGACTCTCATGTTGCATTTTCAAGGTGCACATTTTTTAAAGGAATAATGAAAAGCTTACTAAATTTCACAAGGGTAAATGATTTGTACAAATATAGTTAGCTAGTGTGCAAAAACTGACTTAATCCAAGCCCTTCCTTTGGAGCTTTATGCTCATTCCACACAGCATATTTGAACCATTTATCAGCTTTTGTGAACTGAGGTTCATTATGGTAATAACGGTTCTTATTAAATTCCAAGAGGTGCAATTTGTCTCTGGTTCAAAAATTTATGATTTAAGAATCATTATTCTTAGGTCGTACTTTATTTTTATCTAAAATCATTAGGAGAAGATACTTAGTTTTTAATGGTTTTGACATAAAAGCATGTTTTACAGCTGTATGTTTCCCTTTTAAAAAAAGGTTTATTTTAGAAACCAAGCACAATGATACACATGTCAATGTATAAATCATTTAATAAATGATTAGTTAATATGTTTAATGATGACTTGCAAGGTTTCTTTTTGTTATAACAGAAGTGGTGACTAATTTTGTTTGTTACTATAGATTAGCCCCTTGATTTATTCTGTTGCTAAAATTCACTTTTAACAGTTTTTATTTCCTTAAAAAAGCCCAACATGGTCTTACAAAGTTTATAATGGACTCTCTAATGAGACATTGATTACTGTTTCCTGAATCCATCTTCTGATGGCAAGGTGTTGATTACTGTTCATTGAATAATTTGCAGATTGCCTCGCATGTACCTAAAATTGCTTCAATAGTGATCTCATAAAACTCTCATTTTTAATTATTTATAATAATATTCAAGAGAAAGTAAAGTATGGTTCTGTTTTTAAAAACACAGACAATGGCAACATGCAAAGACATATGGTGACATCTGTAAAAGATGCTATTGACTTCACAGTGTTCAATCATTCCTATCATTAGAATATGCTCCTTGGGGAATCACAGAATGAAGATTATGTGGGTAGGGAACGTTAATAAGACCAAATGGAACAAAGTATTTCCTGACTTCCAATGATCTGATCTAAGTAATGACCTAACAAAAATTTCTTCTAAACTTGGTGCCGTTTGGCTTTGTTAGGCTACACTGTCCCTCCATATTTAGGGATATATTGATTCTCATTGCCATGGTACCTGTAAATACATGCTTATATGTCCAAATGCTCTTCCTCAAGTCCAATCATTCTATTGCCCACCCAGGGTGGTGGGGGAGCTGCTGAACAGCCTGTAGTTTTCATTTTTATTTAATTATATTGTCAAGCATTCTCAGAAAAGAAACAAAGCTTATTCCTATTGATAAAAATTTCCCTCTTATTTCTGATACAGAATTTTAGTCTTTAATTCAAGTCTGAGCATACCAGCTAATAACCACAAAATCACATAATTATAAAATCCTTTTATTTTATAAGTTGGTAAGCTTAAGCAGAGACATTACTTTGTCAACAAAGGTCCAACTAGTTAAGGTTATGGTTTTTCCATTAGTCATGTATGGATGTGAGAGCTGAACTATAAAGAAAGCTGAGTGCCAAAGAATTGATGCTTGCAAACTGCAGTGTTGGAGAAGACTCTTGAGTCCCTTGGACTGCAAAGAGATCCAACCAGTCCATCCTAAAGGAGATCAATCCTGGGTGTTCATTGGAAGGACTGATGTTGAATCTGAAACTCCAATATTTTGGCTACCTGATGNAAGACTCTTGAGTCCCTTGGACTGCAAAGAGATCCAACCAGTCCATCCTAAAGGAGATCAATCCTGGGTGTTCATTGGAAGGACTGATGTTGAATCTGAAACTCCAATATTTTGGCTACCTGATGTGAAGAGCTGACTCATTGGAAAGGACCCTGATGTTGGGAAAGATTGAAGGTAGGAGGAGAGGGGGAATACAGAGGATGAGATGGTAGATGCCATAACCAAGTCAATGGACATGGGTTTGGGTGAACTCCTGGAGTTGGTGATGGACAGGGAGGCCTAGTGTGCTGCAATTCATGGGGTTGCAAAGAGTTGGACACGACTGAGCGACTGAACTGAACTGAAGTTTAAATATCACATTTGATATTGAGAAGGAGGTGTCTGTAGTTTAAATAAACTCTAGTGAAATAAAATATATTATTTTTCATTCATGTTTTTATTACTATAAAGATTATTTTATAAGCAATTTCTTCTATTTTATATTGTATTACATTCTATATCCATACTAATTGCNTGAGCGACTGAACTGAACTGAAGTTTAAATATCACATTTGATATTGAGAAGGAGGTGTCTGTAGTTTAAATAAACTCTAGTGAAATAAAATATATTATTTTTCATTCATGTTTTTATTACTATAAAGATTATTTTATAAGCAATTTCTTCTATTTTATATTGTATTACATTCTATATCCATACTAATTGCCAAAACTATCATGTAATTTTTTTTTAACTTTGGTGGAAGGTGTTAAAAAAGTATTTTATCATATCATCTTTTATCCCCAGTGAAATTTCTTAATTTTAAACAGTTTGAGATTTAGTCTAGAAAGACAATTCTTCTTCCTAAATTCCACTAATCACTGATGGAGATTTTTATGATTTTCCATGGAAGAAATTACCTCCTTCAAAATTACTCTTAGCATATGAAATGAAAATGAGGGTCGTTTATTTTTCTAGAATTGAGCTGTATAAGTTGCTTGTATATTTTTGAGATTAGTTGTTTGTCAGTTGCTTCATTTGTTATTATTTTCTCCCATTCTGAAGGCTGTCTTTTCACCTTGCTTATAGTTTCCTTTGTTGTGCAGAAGCTCTTAATTTTAATCCGATCCCATTTGTTTATATTTGCTTTTATTTCCAGTATTCTGGGAGGCAGATCATAGAGGATCCTGCTGTGATTTATGTCGGAGAGTGTTTTGCCTATGTTCTCCTCTAGGAGTTTTATAGTTTCTGGTCTTACGTTTAGATCTTTAATCCATTTTGAGTTTATTTTTGTCTGTGGTGTTAGGAAGTGATCTATTTTCATTCTTTTACAAGTGGTTGACCAGTTTTCCCAGCACCACTTGTTAAAGAGATTGTCTTTACTCCATTGTATATTCTTGCCTCCTTTGTCAAAGATAAGGTGTCCATATGTGTGTGGATTTATCTCTGGGCTTTCTATTTTGTTCCATTGATCTATATTTCTGTCTTTGTGCCAGTACCACACTGTCTTGATGACTGTGGCTTTGTAGTAGAGCCTGAAGTCAGGTAAGTTGATTCAGCC
>SJYX01018502.1:225746-236995 GCA_006410675.1 Oreotragus oreotragus
TCCACAGTGATTTTGGATCCCAAGAAAATAAAGTCTGTCACTGTTTCCATTGTTTTGCCATCTATTTGCCATGAAGTGATTGGACCATATGCCATGATCTTAGTTTTTTGAATATTGAGCTAAAAAATGAATTATATTATACATATATTTATAATGTGTATATATGTATTATTAACAGGTAATCTACTATTTGCTTGATCTAGTTAGAATGATTCATATTCTAGGCAAAAATCTCCCTGATTTAAAGTAAGTCAGACTGATTGTAGATAAGTGAAAAAGTGAAAGTGTTTCACTCACTTGTGTTCGATTCTTTACAACTCCATGGACTATAGTTTTCCAGGCTCCTCTGTCCATGGGATTCTCCAGGCAAGAATATTAGAGTGGGTAGCCATTCTTTTTTTCCAGGGATCTTTTCAACCCAGGGATCAAACCCATGTCTGCTGCATTGGCAGGCAGCTTCTTTACCATTTCCAAGAATTTGGACTTTATGCAGTGACAAATCGGAATATCATTTACTGAAAAATATCATTACTGATATTTTATAAGAAACTAGAGTATGTTAACTTATGTTAAAAATATTTTGTTTACAAAGAAAGGTGATCTATTCATAGATTTCCAGTTAATACCCATGGGATATATATCCTAGGATCTGGTATTAGANCAGTGACAAATCGGAATATCATTTACTGAAAAATATCATTACTGATATTTTATAAGAAACTAGAGTATGTTAACTTATGTTAAAAATATTTTGTTTACAAAGAAAGGTGATCTATTCATAGATTTCCAGTTAATACCCATGGGATATATATCCTAGGATCTGGTATTAGAGTTTGGGTTTTGATCATGTGGAGAACTCAATTCTGCAGCCTAGCATTCTTTACTGACCATCTTTGATTCATATATGAGCTTATTCAGCAGGTTTTCATGACACTGTCTCTATGTGTGGAAGATATACAGATTAGCACTGACAGAAGTCAGTATGTGCATCATGATCAGAATAACCTATAATATTAATAGCAAGATAGTAACATGATGTTTTCAAACTGTGGTGCTTGAGAAGACTCCTGAGAGTCCCTTGGACACCAATGATATCAAACCAATCAATCCTACAGGAAATCAACTGAATATTCATTGGAGGGACTGATGTTTGAGCTGAAGCTCCAGTATTTTGGCCACCTGATGTGAAGAGCTGACTCACTGGAAAAGACCTGGATGCTGGGAAAGACTGAGGGTGGGAGGAGAAGGGGAAAATAGTGGATGAGGTGGTTGGATGGCATCGTTGACTCAGTGGACATGAGTTTGAGCAAACTAGGAGACAGAGAAGGACAGGGAAGCCTGGCACGCTGTAGTCCATGGGGTCCCGTGACTCAACAACAACTGCATGTACTTTGCTACAGCATAATAATGACTCAATATTTTCCTAAGAAATCAACTGAATATTCATTGGAGGGACTGATGTTTGAGCTGAAGCTCCAGTATTTTGGCCACCTGATGTGAAGAGCTGACTCACTGGAAAAGACCTGGATGCTGGGAAAGACTGAGGGTGGGAGGAGAAGGGGAAAATAGTGGATGAGATGGTTGGATGGCATCGTTGACTCAGTGGACATGAGTTTGAGCAAACTAGGAGACAGAGAAGGACAGGGAAGCCTGGCACGCTGTAGTCCATGGGGTCCCGTGACTCAACAACAACTGCATGTACTTTGCTACAGCATAATAATGACTCAATATTTTCCTAAGCGATAACTTGATTTTCTTGCGGTGACACTCAGTTACCCTATAAAAATGTCCCTCCACCATCTCTACCATCTTACGTGTACTTATCAGCATGTGTATACTGTTCTGTGGCTCTTAGCAGACTCTATTCTTCCTGTGATGCAGTATTAGTCTGTGCTGTGTTGTAACTCAAAGCTCCACAGGCTCCTCTTGTTTTGAGAAGCATCTGCGGAATAAATGTGCATTTGTGTTTCAGCTAACACCCTCATGGACATGGAAAGCTAGTTTCTATAATACCTGGGGAGATCTGAATCACAATGTAACACAATTAAATTGTGACAGGGAATACGTCTAAAGAAACAGGAGTTCACCACAGATACAGTATGAGACATGTGAGCTGAGATACAAGGATTGTGATATGTGCTTTGATGAACACTGTGTTCATGTTTTGATGCTTTATATCACTTTTGTATGGACTAGTCTCTGAAAGCACAGGGTTCTGATCAGATGCAATAAATTAACAAGCTGTGATAGAGCTTTTTAATGAGGAAGGAACCTGCTGGTCTCTCAAGCAGCTGCCAAGGTGAGAGGAACCACTAATTTTGAACACCTACACAGTGCTGGATATTGTGAGATGCTTATTGGCATGCATTATTGGGACACGCCTAGAAGGTAGGATCACTATCCCAGGTTTAGTCATGTATAAATTGAGGTTCAAGTTAAGTCACAGAGCAACCAGGGAAAGCATCTGTAATTTAAGTGCAGTTAGAACTGAGTTCAAGGTCTATCCAGTTAAAGATAATAGTGTTGCCAAAGCAATAATTAAATTAAGAATCAGAGTCCACCCTTTTCTCTGTATTGAGATCTCCTAGGAGTACTCTCAAGAGACTGATAAAAGCGACAGATGCTATTCCTGAAAATAAAAATAAGTTCACTTGTGGCCATTCTTTTAAGAAATTTGCAGACCCTGAAACTGATCCACAGACACCTGGATTTTAGAATAAAGACAATCTACAGGGAAGAAACCCAGACTTATTAACCTTTGCTTTCACCTTGGTGTATAGGATCCTTGCAAAGCACAGAATGGTGATAAATAGAGATTGCTAAAGACAATAAATGAATTAAAAAGTGAATTAATAAAAAAGTATCTCTCTTCATTCTTCTCTGTTAACCTAAATTATGTCTATGGGTATTTGGCTTATTTCTATATCACTGTATCATATGTTTTAAAATTTATTATCTACTAAATGCTGGGTCCTTGCTCTTTACTCTGTATACACTATTTAATTTAATACTGATCATAGTTGATTTTCAATTATATAAATCTTACATTGAGGCACTAGGACAGTGCCTGAAGTCGAGTGAGCAAAATATAAGTGATAGGAAAAATGCAGTATGTGTGAACACTAAAGCTAATATTTATTAAGAGCTTGTTATGTTCAATGCACACATCCAAATGCTTACATATATTATCCTAACTTAATCTTCACAACCCCATGAAGCAAATATTCAGACTAACTTTTCTTTTTACTAAAGATATAACTGACAGAGCAAATAGTAGATCTTATGTAAGAACAGAAAGTTATTGTAGAACAAAGCCAAGATCTGAATCTGGGGCTTTCTAATCTTATATCTCATGGAAAATGAGACACAAGAGAAAGTAACTTGTCTGAAGCCTTAAAGACACCAGGTGATAAAGCAGAGAAATTAACTCCGTTATTCTTTCTACTATGCGATTTTAATTCTTAATATCATTTAATACCAGAAAACTGACAGGCATCACCCTCCAACTAGCCCTGATTTATAATTTGTTGCCATTTTAGCTGTGGTGTCTGCAGGTACAAGACAGGAAAAAAAAAAAAAAGAAAGAAACTAACTTGTCTGACAAAACTTGGTAGCTTCATTGATCTTGTGATGCTTCCAACATTTTCAGAGCAGGATGATCAAATATGCTACAAATAGTTAACCTAGATTCACAATTTATTTAGGCTAGAGAAATTCCTACACAATTTTCATTCTTAGCTTGGATCATATTTTATTTTCCTTAGATTTACACTTTACTTTTAAGTGCCATTTATAGATCTATCTGAAACCACAACAACTGTATCCCATAGTAACCATTTAGAAGAATTATCAACAGAGGGAGAATGTGGCTCCTAGAATCTTATTTTATGAGATTTTATTAACTATAATAGTACATATTAGAATGTCCATTCTTTTACCTACTTCTAGACTCCTGTAATATCTAATTATACCACTTTCATCTATGTGTTCTTTCCCCATAAACCAGCAACCATATAGCAAATACTAGGTTATATATCTCACTTAACAAATTAAGGGTAAATTAAGAAATGCAGTATAAAATACAGGCTACAAAAAAAAAAATACAGGCTACAATTCTGGTTTTTAAACTCAGAAAGATATGGACCTAAATCTTGTCTCCATTCATGCACTGTTGTGGGACTTCTGGCAAAATATGTATTAGTTCTACCCTCAGGGAAATTGCTGCTGCTGCTGCTGCTGCTGCTGCTGCTGCTGCTGCTGCTGCTGCTGCTGCTGCTGCTAAGTTGCTTCAGCCATGTCCGACTCTGTGTGACCCCATAGACGGCAGCCCACCAGGCTCTCCCATCCCTGGGATTCTCCAGGCAAGAATACTGGAGTGGGTTGCCATTTCCTTCTCCAATGCATGAAAGGGAAAAGTGAAAGTGAAGTTGTTCAGTCATGTCCGACTCTTAGTGACCCTATGGACTGCAGCCCACCAGGCTCCTCTGTCCATGGGATTTTCCAGGCAAGAGTAGTGGAGTGGGTTGCCATTGCCTTCTCCACAGGCAAATAGAGATAATAAGATATTCTAAAGGAAATAAACCCTACATATTCACTGGAAGGACCGATGTTGAAGGTGAAGCTCCATTACTTTGGCCACCGGACACGAAGAAATGACTCACTCTAAAAGACCTTGATGCTGGGAAAGACTGAAGACAGGAGGAGAAGGGGATGACAGAGGATGAGATGGTTGGATGATATCACCAATTCAATGGGCATGAATTTGAGCAAACTCTGGAAGATAGTAAAGGAAAGGGAAGACTGATGTGCTGCAGTTCATGGCATTGCAAAGAGTCAGACACAACTTAGTGACTCAACGACAAGATATATGTTTCATAGGATAATGAACACTAACATAAATAATATAGATAAAGCACTTGGAAGAGGCCCTCCATATAAGTGCCAAATAAATGTTAACTTTATTAAACTTGCATGTATTTTCTTTAGATTTATGCCTCACTTTAAAGTACCATTTATAGTTCTATCTACATATCTATCTAAATCACTGGCTCACTTAATCTTCATCACAATTCCATGATATTTGACTGTTAGCCCCATTTCCTGAAAGAGTAGACCAAAGCTCAGAAAGCTTAAGTAACTTTCAAAAGAAAACCACGTATTTAGTAAACTTTAACTTTCTTCAATACGTCTTTTCCTATCTTTCTCTATCTGTAGCGCCATAGTAATAGAACAACAATAAACAGCACCAGTGAAAAAACTGAAAATAATATATGCACGATGACCTCTAACCTGATTCTATAAAATTTCAATAATAGTCTTTAACAAGGAGTATAGGCTCAAAAAAATGCATCTAACTATGAGAACAAAGAATAAAGACTACTAGCTTGAATACATTTTTTTAAAGTATTTGTTTCCCATAAAATACATATCCAGTACTATTTAACCCAATTATTTTTATGCAATCCCATATTAAAAACTCTTCAACATTATGACTTTAAATCTATAGTATTTCTTTATTCTTTAATGTTTAAAAGATTATTTGGGATAAAACCAGTTACACTGAGAAGAATTAAAACTTGGAATGTGCCAGTTGTATCAAACAGCTCTGCTTAAAAGAGAAACTAACTCTTTGACTCAGTGATAAGCAAAGGAATGTAACAATAATATAATAGAAAGGAAAAAGTACACAATATCTATAAGCCTAAATTCAAATCCTGCTGACCTTGGTCTAATTCACCTAACCTCTCAAAGACTCAGGTGTTTGTTTTTTTTTTCTGAACTATAAGGTGGAAATAAAAATAAAACAAGGATTTTTGCTTCTATTACATTTTTTTGTGATAAAATATACTATGATGCTTCCCAGATGCTGCAGTCATAAAGAATCTGCCTGCCCGTGCAGGAGAGGCAAGAGACTTGGGTTCCATCCCTGGGTTAGGAAGATTCCCTGGAGAAGGAAATGGCAACCCTCTCCAGTATTCTTCCTGTTGGGAAAAGCCCAGGTACAGAGGGACCAGGTGGGCTACAGTTTGTGGGGTCGCAAAGAATCAGACACAACTAAGTAGGCATGAACTGTACTATACACAGTATAAATGCGAGGAAGAGATGGCTTTGTACTCTTGTTCAAAAGCCTACCACAGAAGTATGCGTTTTAGGTTATCAAAGGCCTCTATAAGCAACAAGTACAAAATAGATATTTGTTGATTGGTTTAAGAAAGGACTTTGGAAACAATTTACAAAATACTATGTATATAGATTTAGATCTTTCAATCTCAAGGTTTATTATGTACGTGGCTCCTGCCTTGCACTGAATTTCTCTTTCAGCACCCTGTGGCCCCAGATCCAATACTCAATTCACTTAACTCTTTTCAACTAAATGTCTTCTGTGTAAGGTTATGACGATGGATTGTTATGGTCAATCTATGTAGTTCGACAACACCTAGAAATTACAATGGAGATTCAATAAGCACTGCTATTTTAGTTTATTAACATTTGTGAGAAAATAATGCTAAATAAAATTTACAGAAAATGAAGGACTTTTGAGCAGCATTATAAATCATGTTTTTTTGTGTGATTATTTTCAGTGTTTTTCCACTTCAGTACAGACATGATTTAGAAGGCACCTGTCAATTTTTATCATGCTATATGTAAAAAATTATTATTGATTACAACTACATTTCTGAATTTATCAAATTATTAGCTTTAAGTTCTAATGACATTTTTTTAGAGTAGGACTGATGTATGGAGACCAGGAAAAAAAGCTTCATGAATTACATTGCTGTTTACATTTCCACCAACAAGTCTAATGATTTGTTTAAATACAAAATCCTATTCTTATTGAATAAGTTAGGGCTAAGCTAAGAAATTCAAATAACAGTTTCTTTGGATTACACATTATCATGCCATCTGTCACTAAACTATACAAATTATCTGCTTCACTTACTTCCTGTATTCAGTTTCTGCCAGCTTCCAGAAGTTCCATTCAAATGTTTATAAAGTATGCATACTCCTCTTCCACTATAAGATTTGCTCTCCTAGTAAAGGAATTTGCCATCTGGGCAGTTATTCTAGACTCTTACACAGTCCCTCTAGCCTCTCACCCTCCTGACTGTCTATGAATCACATGACTAACAAATCCTTACCCTGGGAATTTGCTTTTTGACTACTGGATAGCATTCAAGCTGGTCCTTCTGTGACCCCCGGGTATAGGTGCTCATTAAGCATTAAGGTCTTATAGCTTTGCAGGTGACCACTGAACCTGACACAGTTCCCATGGCTGAAGTTTGACTCCAACTGAGGCAGCTACACCTACTCCATCCTCAGCAGTGGAATGGAATATCTACACCATCATACCTTTCTGAAAACAGCTGACTCTGTTGCATAGCTCATTAATGATGCTTTCCACTGCATAATGTAGCATGTAATCATGTGGCAACAAATACATATTTTCATCTCCTATCACCTGCTTCTCTCTATGGATTTGCACATGCTGTTCTCTCTCTGTAGATTAATTGTTTGCCTGTCCGCTGCCTAGAAAACACTTGATCATTCTTCAGAGTCCATGGGAACTCACAGTCCAAAGAGAACAGACTTGTGGTTACTATGGGAAAGGTGCGGAGGAGAGTGACTGAGTGGGAGGCTGAGGTTAGCAGATGAAAGCTATTGTATGGAATGGATAAACAGCAAGATCCTACTGCATAGCACAGGGAACAATATTCAATTTCCTGTGACAAGCTGTAATGGAAAAGAATATGAAAAATAACATTATATATATATAACTGAATCACTTTGCTGAACAGCAGAAATTAATACAACATTGCAAATCAACTATATTTCAATATTAAAAAAAAGTCCACTGGAAAGAACCGTTACTATCTGAATCCTCTGTTAATGCAACTCATCTGCTTCCTAACAGGGGAGTTGATTACTCCATCCTCAGTGCCCACAAAGTAGTTTAACGTCAAGAATTTCTCTTAACCAAAACTACCTGTGCTGTATTTGAGTTTCACATGCAAACCCCTGTCTCCCCAACAAGGCTGTAAATTTCCTGAGAGAACAGGTCATCATGTTGTACTCATTTCTGTGTCTCAAATGCATGTTCCAGTGCTTTCTTCAATAAGTTTGTTGTTGTTGTTCTGTTACTAAGTCCCATCCAATTCTTTGCCATCTCATGGACTGCAGCATGCCAGGCTCCTCTGTCCGCCTCTGTCTCCCAGAGTTTGCTCAAATTCATGTCTATTAAGTCAGTAATGCCATCTAAACATCTCATCCTCTGCCTCTCTTTTCTCCTTTTGCTTTCAATCTTTCCCAGCATCAGGGGCTTTTCCAATGAGTTGGTGACACAAAAAAAAGTCTGTGCTCTTGAATCCCTATTTAAAAGATGTCTTTTAGCTAAAATGAAACAAATGGAAGGGATAATATAGTTAGGAGAGATAGGTCAAAGAGAGAGAAGATGAAACTTGCCCTATTCTAAATTAATGTTAAGGTTAAAGATTGGAAGCAAGATGATAGCCACAAGTGGACCGAGTGGTTCATATCACATTTATATACACTAAGCAGCAAGGCAAGAAAGCTACCATTTATTAAGCACTTACTGTATGCCAGTCAGTATACCAGGCCCTTTCATGGTTTTATATAAGTTAATCTGTACAATGTTATATGCAGAGTGTTGGTGAAGAAACTGATGTTTGGTAAGATGAAACAGCTTGCTTGTGATACCATAGATGCTAGTATTATTGCTAAGAGATCTACCCAAGAGTGTGAAACTCTGGAGTCATTTTTTTTTCTTCTTTAAATGATCATTTCAGAGTCTCATACACAGTAGGAACTAGATGAATGATAACAATAATAATATTCATTAAGGAAATTCCTAACATTTACTATGTGTCATGTACAAGGCTGAGCCCTGGGGAAAAAGTGGTAAATTAGACACATCTTCTTCACAAAGGTTTTTAAATGTATTTGAAGGAAATTGAATTGAACCTAAAGCTTAGTGTGCCCAACCTTAAAGTAATTCTGAGGTTTATCAAACAAACAGAAAGTGCTCAGTTCTGTTTGGCCCAGTTTTGCTTCTGTGATTCCAGAAAGAGGAAAAAGAGTCTCTTCATCAAATTGTGGAGGCAGGAGGCTCTCTTCCAAGGCAGGAGAGTGCCTTCAGTAATTACAAAGGAGCTGGAGACCTACAGCTCCTTCCAATTAACTTCTGTTCCTGAGTGCTGTTAACTGCCTGCCTGACAGCCACACACAGACGGGGGAGAGGAGTGTGCACAAGAATTCGTAGTTCACAGATTAAAGGCAGTGTCAAGAGTAACTCAGAGTTGAGGGATTGATTTTTTCAGTACTGAGTGTGCAGGGAAGGGCCACTTTGGAGTCCATTACAAACAAGGCTGGGCTGCTTTCATAGAATGTTCTACCTCTTGGTACACAAATCAAACTTTTTTTTTTTTTCCCCCATCTAGATGCATTTACTCTGAGTTTCACTGCCAGAAAATGTGGCTAGTATCAGCTTTCTTAAGTCTCAGCACTCATAACCATAATGGTAGCTGTTGTAACCACTCTGCCTCAAGCTCAAGACTTGCCAGGGGGGCTGCTGATAGTGGGAACAAGCAGCTGCTAGACAGGTTAGAGAAGATTCTGGAGGACTTGATCTAGGCAAAGTTCCAGACTGCCAGACACAAAAAGATATCATAGCAGCACATTAGCTATAATAACAGTTATGCCATAATGGCATCCACTGAAATATCATCTACAAGTGTTAGGCCTTTCCAGAGCTGTGTGTATGTGTGTGTGTGATAGGCAGACTGTGCAGATTTCCCACACCTCATCAAAATTTCTCCCTGGATAGGAATCCATCGATGATTATTTTCTAATCCAGTCTTTAAGGGTACAAAATGTTAACTTTCTAACACAAACACTTCTTTCATATTAAACAACCAGCCCTTGACATTTTACTGTAAGCAAGAGGCCTCCCTATTCCTCTACTGGTTGAATGATTTGACCTGTTTATTGTCAGATATGGTGAAATTAATACAAAATTTCTATTTTTCAATCAGCTCCTTATTGCACTTCATTATATTCAAACTGTTGTGTTCCAGTTGTTCCAGCTTTGTTGAATAGAAGCCCCGTCATGAGATTTTCTGTGTTATTGTGATGTTTTCATCTTTTTTGAAGCATTCCCTAGTTTCCTATTAATATCGTAATAAGATATTATATCTCCTACCGTGGGCAGGAATCCCTTAGAAGAAATGGAGTAACCATCATGGCCAACAAAAGAGTCTGAAATGCAGTACTTGGATGCAATCTGAAAAATGACAGAATGATCTCTGTTCATTTCCAAGGCAAACAATTGAATATCACAGTAATCCAAGTCTATGTCCCAACCAGTAACGTGGAAAAGCTGAAGTTGAATGGTTCTATGAAGACCTACAAGACATTTTAGAACTAACTCCCAAAAAAGATGTCCTTTTCATTATAGAGGACTGAAATGCAAAAGTAGGAAATCAAGAAACACCTGAAATAACAGGCAATTTTAGTCTTGGAATATGGAATGAAGCAGGGCAAAGGCACATAGAGATTTGCCAAGAGAATGCACTGGTCATAGCAAACACCCTCTTCCAATAACACAAGAGAAGACTCTAGACATGGACATCACCAGATGGTCAGCACTGAAATTAGACTGATTATATTCTTTGCAGCCAAAGATGGAGAAGCTCTATACAGTCAGCAAAAACAAGACCAGGAGCTGACTGTGGCTCAGATCATGAACTCCTTATTGCCAAATTCAGACTTAAATTGAAGAAAGTAGGGAAAACCGCTAGACCATTCAGGTATAACCTAAATCAAATCCCTTATGATTATACACTGGAAGTGAGAAATAGATTTAAGGGACTAGATCTGATATAGAGTGCCTGATGAACTATGGATTGAGGTTTATGACATTGTATAGGGGACAGGGATCAAGACCATCCCCATGGAAAAGAAATGTAAAAAAGCAAAATGGCTGTCTGGGGAGGCCTCACAAATAGCTGTGACAAGAAGAGAAGCGAAAAGCAAAGGAGAAAAGGAAAGATATAAGCATCTGAATGCAGAGTTCCAAAGAATAGCAAGAAGAGATAGGAAAGCCTTCTCCAGCGATCAATGTAAAGAAATATAGGACAACAACAGAATGGGAAAGACTAGAGATCTCTTCAAGAAAATTAGAGATACCAAGGGAACATTTCATGCAAAGATGGGCTCGATAAAGAACAGAAATG
>SJYX01018502.1:239357-262789 GCA_006410675.1 Oreotragus oreotragus
TGTGCAGAGTACATCATGAGAAAGGCTGGGCTGGAAGAAGCACAAGCTGGAATCAAGATTACAGGGAGAAATATCAATAACCTCAGATATGCAGATGACACCACCTTTATGGCAGAAAGTGAAGAGGAGCTAAAAGGCCTCTTGATGAAAGTGAAAGAGGAGAGTGGAAAAGTTGGCTTGAAGCTCAACATTCAGAAAACGAAGATCGTGGCATCTGGTCCCATCACTTCATGGGAAATAGATGGGGAAACAGTGGAAAGAGTGTCAGACTTTATCTTTTGGGCTCCAAAATCACTGCAGATGGTGACTGCAGCCATGAAATTAAAAGATACTTACTCCTTGGAAGGAAAGTTATGACCAACCTAGAGAGCATAATGAAAAGCAGAAACATTCCTTTGCCAACAAAGGTCCGTCTAGTCAAGGCTATGGTTTTTCCAGTAGTCACGTATGGATGTGAGAGTTGGACTGTGAAGAAAGCTGAGCACCAAAAAAGTGATGCTTTTGAACTGTGGTGTTGGAGAAGACTGTTGAAGAGTCCCTTGGACTGCAAGGAGATCCAACCAGTCCATTCTAAAGGAGACCATTCCTGGGTGTTCTTTGGAAGAAATGATGCTAAAGCTGAAACTCCAATACTTTGGCCACCTCATGCGAAGAGTTGACTCATTGGAAAAGACTCTGATTGCAGGCAGGAGCAAAAGGGGATGACAGAGGATGAGATGGAAGATGGCATCACTGACTCGATGGACGTGAGTCTGAGTGAACTCTGGGAGTTGGTGATGGATAGGGAGGCCTGGTGTGCTATGGTTCATGGGGTCACAAAGAGTCAGACACGACTGAGTGACTGAACTGAACTGAAGATATTTTTTCAGGCTCATCTTGTACCTACCTTGCTCAGCCCTGAAATCACTTTGTTGTGAATCTCTGCCTCATGTTAGTGAAGAACTGCATTAGATATCAACATCTGTGAATCAAGTTTACTTATTACTATGGGGATATGTTTGATTCTTGGCCCTGTCATCAGATGGAGCTAGGAAACATATGCATGCATAAACTATACAGAGAAATACACATACACATATGCATATAAAGGTACAATGCACAGATACAGGCACATGCATATACACACATATAAAATATATATTAGAAATAAATAAATTCACAATGATATTTCAAATTCCAGTCTCCAAGATATTTTTGTTTGTTTTTTTGCCATATATGGTTTTACATTTGTATTACACTTCAATCACAATGAAAATTCCATCTTCCTTTAATATCAATATGCTTATTGATTAGCTCAATCCCATAATACATGGAAAAGAATTTCAGAATGACTTTACCCGTACTAAACAATCAAAAAAAAAAAAAAAGAAAATGCATACTACTAATCCAAAATAAAGTAAAGAGTTTGGTGTTGGTTGGCATTTCCTCCGATTCCTCCCTCACACAGCCTGTGAATGAGGGTTCATAGTACAATACTATGAAAATGTTGCTTTGAAGGAATCTTTCCTTCCTTTCTCTTCAGTTTCTTTTTCTTGCACTCATTAATTTTATTTTTTTGAAAATGTAGAACATTAACATACTTTCATGCATTTGCTGTTCCAAATTTGTTCTTTTTTTTTTTAAATTTTTTTTGTATGTTTATGTAGGTTTTTAGGCATATGGATTTTCACTCTGACTTCAAAAGATTTTCCTATACCTATGCTTAACGGTTGAATTCACCAACATTTTCTTCTTCTAGGACTCATGTGTTTTTATAGTTAGAATTCTCTAGTTGCTCTGGCTTGTTTATAGCTGCAGTTTCCAAACAGTTCTACAGAACCTTATGTATCCTCAGAAGTGATTCAGGAGGACTGAACATAATTAATTTAAAATATATTTTATCAGTTAAAATCTTTAATTAAAAGCAACACACCTACCTAGATATGTCAAATAAAAAATTTAACACACTGAAGACCATTAATACACTAAAATTTGCTGCCAAACAAAATCTTTCAGTAAAGCAATCACAATATAGTTTCTCCTTTCATATCTGGATATATATTGAACCTTTGAGAATATATTATTGATAAACACGGTTTTCCTCTCATTTGTTTTTAAATTCATGCCTATATATGTCTGCTAAAAATAAAACAAAGCCAAAGAAGCAAAACCTCTATAAAGCAATAATCAGATGTGCCGTGCTTAATTAAGACTACACGAAGTGTAGGTACATCTGCTTGGTGCATGTTTTTTATATACTGCAAAAGTGAGTTGTGTGCAGAAGCAAGTAAACATTTAAAACATTACAGTGGGGAATGGCACAGTGTTGGTATTTGGGAAACTCAATGGGAAATTTAAATCTTTCTTGCCTTATTCATTCCAAAATAATTTCTTAAAACCCTATGTTATCTGTTAGGCCCTGGACTGGGTTTCAGATATAAAACATGAACATGACCCTTGCCACTTCAGAAACTTGAAATTCTAAAAAGCCTTTTATTTGAAAGAGATCCTTGCTGGGTACAGTAATCTGGGCTGTAGGTTATTTTCGTTCAACACTTTAAGTATGTCTTGCCATTCCCTCCTGGCCTGAAGAGTTTCTATTGAAAGATCAGCTGTTATCCTTATGGGAATCCCCTTGTGTGTTATTTGTTGTTTTCCCCTTGCTGCTTTTAATAGTTGTTCTTTGTGTTTGATCTTTGTTAATTTGATTAATATGTGTCTTGGCGTGTTTCGCCTTGGGTTTATCCTATTTGGAACTCTCTGGGTTTCTTGGACTTGGTTGGCTATTTCCTTCCCCATTTTAGGGAAGTTTTCAACTATTATCTCCTCAAGGATTTTCTCATGGTCTTTCTTTTTGTCTTCTTCTTCTGGGACTCCTATAATTCGAATGTTGGAGCGTTTCATATTGTCCTGGAGGTCTCTGAGATTGTCCTCATTTCTTTTAATTCGTTTTTCTCTATTCCTCTCTGATTCATTTATTTCTACCATTCTATCTTCTATTTCACTAATCCTATCTTCTGCCTCCGTTATTCTACTATTTGTTGCCTCCAGAGTGTTCCTGATCTCATTTATTGCATTATTTATTGTACAATGACTCTTTTTTATTTCTTCTAAGTCCTTGTTAAACCTTTCTTGCATCTTCTCAATCCTTGTCTCCAGGCTATTTATCTGTGATTCCATTTTTATTTCAAGATTTTGGATCATTTTCACTATCAATATTCGGAATTCTTTCTCAGGTAGATTCCCTATCTCTTCCTCTTTTGTTTGGTTTGGTGGNAATTACATGCAATAAAAAAAGATGAGTGTTATAAAAGAAACAGTACAATGTGATATTTAACTTAAGTACAAAACAGTTAAGTCACTCAAACATGTCCCACTTTGTGACCCCATGGATTGCAGCGTGCCAGGCTTCCCTGTCCATCACCAACTCCCAGAGCTTGTTTAAACTCATGTCCATCAAGTCGGTGATGCCATCTAACCATCTCATCCTCTGTCGTCCCCTTCTCCTCCTGCCTTATATCTTTCTCAGCATCATGGTCTTTTGAAATGAGTCAGTTATTTGAATCAGGTAGCCAAACTATTGGCATTTCAGCTTCAGCATCCGTCTTTTCAATGAATATTCAGGACCAATTTCCTTTAGGATTGACTGGTTGGATCTCCTTGCAGTCCAAGGGACTCTAAAGAGTCTTCTCCAGCATCATAGTTCAAAAGCATCAATTTTTGGCACTCAGCTTTCTTTCCAATTCAAATCTCATACCCATACATAACTTCTGGAAAAACCATAGCTTTGACTAGATGGACCTTTGTTGATAAAGTAATATCTCTGCTTTTTAATATGCTCTCTAGGCTAGTCATAGGTTTTTTTCCAAGGAGTAAGCATCTTTTAATTTGATGGCTGCAATCACCATCTGCAGTGATTTTAGAAGCCCGAGAAAATAAAGTCTCTCACTGTTTCCATTGTTTCCCCATTTTTGACATGGAGTGATGGGATCAGATGCCATGATCTTCGTTTTCTGAATGTTGAGCTTTAAGCCAACTTTTTCACTCTTCCTCTTTCACTTTCATCAAGAGGATCTTTAGCTCCTCTTCACTTTCTGCCATAAGGGTGGTGTCATCTGCATATCTGAGGTTATTGATATTTCTCCTGATATCCTGATTCTAGCTTGTGCTTCATCCATCCCAGTATTTTTTATGATGTACTCTGCATAGAAGTTAAATAAGCAGGGTGACAATATACATCCTTGACATATTACTTTCCTGATTTGGAACCAGTCTGTTGTTCTATGTACGGTTCTAACTGTTGCTTCTTGACCTGCATGCAGATTTCTCAGGAGGCAGGTCAGATGGTGTAGTATTCCCATCTCATTAAGAATTTTCCACAGTTTGTTGTGATCCACAGTCAAAGGCTTTGGCATAGTCAATAAAGCAGAAGTAAATGTATTTCTGGAACTCTCTTGCTTTTTTGATGATTGAACAGATGTTGGCAATTTGATCTCTGGTTCCCTCACCTTTTCTAAATCCAGCTTGAATATCTGGAATTTCATAGTTCACAGACTGTTGAAACCTGGCTTGGAGAATTTTGAGCTTTACTTTGCTAGCATGTAAGATGAGTACAATTGTGTGATAGTTTGAGCATTCTTTGGCCGTGCCTTTCTTTAGGAGTGGAATGAAAACTGACCTTTTCCAGTCCCATGGCCACTGCTGAGCTTTCCAGATTTGCTGGCATATTGAGTGCAGCACTTTCACAGCATCATCTTTTAGGATTTGAAATAGCTCAACTGGAATTCCATCACCTCCACTAGCTTTGTTTGTAGTGATGCTTCCTAAGGCCCATTTGACTTCCAGGATGTCTGGCTCTAGGTGAATGATCACACCATTGTGGTTGTCTGAGTCATGAAGATCTTTTTTGTACAGTTCTTCTGTATAGTCTTGCCACCTCTTCTTAGTATCTTCTGCTTCTGTTAGGTCCATACCATTTCTGTCCTTTATTGTGCCAATCTTTGCATGAAATGTTACCTTGATATCTCTAATTTTCTTGAAGAGATCTCTAGTCTTTCCCATTCTATTGTTTTCCTCTATTTCTTTGCATTGATCACTGAGGAAGGCTTTCTTATCTCCCCTTGCTATTCTTTGGAACTCTGCATTAAAATAGGTATATATTTGCCTTTAGCTTATCTTTTTTCTCAGCTATTTGTGAGGCCTCCTCAGACAACTATTTTGCCTTTTTGCATTTATTTTTCTTGGAATGGTCTTGATCACTGCCTCCTGTACAATGTCACAAACCTCCATCCATAGTTCTTTAGGAACTCTGTTTATAAGATCTAATCCCTTGAATCTATTTGTCACTTCCACTGTCTAATCATAAGTGATTTGATTTAGATCATACCTGAATAGTCTAGTGGTTTTCCCTACTTTCTTCAATTTCTGTCTGAATTTGGCAATAAGAAGTTCATGAACTGAGCCACAGTCAGTTTTCCATCTTGTTTTTGCTGAGTGTATAGAGTTTCTCCATCTTTGGCTGCAAAGAATATAATTAGTCTAAAGCCAATTTCATTCTTTTGTTTGTGTATATCCAGTTTTATCAACACCATTCATTGAAAGGATTATTTTCCCCACTAAGTACTCTTGGCTTCCTTGTCAAATATTGGTTGACCTTGTATGTAGGGGTTTATTCCTGAGCTCTCTACTCTATCCCATTGATCTATGTGTCTGTTTTATGTCAGTACTAAACTTTTTTGATTACTATAGTTTTGTATAATAGTTTGAAATCAAGAAGTATGATACCTCCAGAATTGTTCTTCTTTCTCAAGTTTGCTTTAACTATTTGGGACTTGTCATTGTTTCATATAAATTTTACGATTATTTTTTCTATTTATTTTTAAAATGCCACAGGGATTTTAAAAGGAATTGCACTGAATCTATTGAAAGTTTTGGATAATACAGACATCTTAACACTATCAATTTTTCTGATGCACAAACATGAAATATCCATTCATTTAATATGTGTCTTAAAGAAGACATTGCTTTCATCAGAATACAGATCTTTTATCATCTTGGTTAAATTTATTCTGAAATTTATATGACGCTAGTGTAAATATGACTGCTTTTTCATTTCTTTTTTAATAGAAATTTATTTATTTTAATGGGAGGCTAATTACTTTACAATATTGTATTGGTTTTGTCATATATCAACATGAATCCACTACGGGTGTACACATGTTTTCCATCCTGAACCCCCCTCCCACCTCCCTCCCCATACCATCCCTCTAGGGCATCTCAGTGCACCAGCCCCAAGCATCCTGTATCCTGCAAGGATCAGGTCCTAATCCCTGGAAACTGTAAATGTCAGCTTAAAAGAGATAAGTTTTTGCAGATGTGATTATGGATCTTTAGAAGAAGAAACAGATTATCCAGGATCAATGAGATTAACATAACATGCAATCACATGTATCCCAACAAGAAGGCAGCAGAAAAATTGTTGACACACAAGGGAGAATATAATGTGAAGACAGAGCAGATGAAGATTTGATGATGCTCATCTTGAAAATTAGTGTGATATGACTACAAGCCAGGGAATGCTAACAGCAACCACAAACTGGAAGATGCAAAGCACAGATTCTCATAGAGACTCACGAAGTTGTGTGGCCTTGCTGACACCTTCCTTCCAGCTTGGCATCTTCCTACTAATTTAGGACTCCTGGTCTCCTGAACAGTGACAAAATCAATTTCCATTGTTTAAAGTCACCAAGTTTATGTAATTTGTTACAGCAGCCACTGGAAACTAATACAGTTTGAATGAGTGAAAGATTAGAAAATTACTTATTTGTAACAGAAGATTTTCATTAGTGAAAAAGAAAGTCTGGGAAGGGAGCTGCAGGAGCAGAACAGGAGGCCAGTTGGGAGATGATGACATTAATGCAGGGCTTCCCAAGTGGCTCAGTGGTAATGAATCTGTCTGCCAATGCAGGAGATGTGGATTCAACCCCTGGATCAGGAAGATCCCCTGGAGAAGGGAATGGCAACCTACTCCAGTATTCTTGCCTGGGAAATCCCACGGACAGAGGAGCCTGGTGAGCTAGAGTCACATGGAGCCACAAAGAATCAGACATGGCTGAACATTACATTAATGTGGGTAAATCACTAAGGGAGTCTACAACAATGTGACAGCAGCTCTGAGAATGGCAAAAAGGGAATGAAAATTCATTTGTAAAACATACGTAGTTACAAATATTGTGCATGGTGAAGAAATTACATATGTGATTACATATTGTATATTTCTTACATATATTGTGTACGTGTGTGTGTGTGTGTGTGTATATATATATATATATATAGTCTGATGGTGGTTAAAAACTCTGAAATGCATATATTTAAAACCTTTTAAACAGAATAATTATTGCTATAATACGATATACTGGGATGCATTATAATTAAAATTTTTCTTTCAAATAGGAAACAAAGGACTTTTCTTACTCATAGAAACAGTCTTAATTTCTTTGTATCATGGAAACCCTAGGCTAGAAGGGAAGTCAAAGGGTCTGACATAGTCTCTGTAGCCTTTTCTCCAGCGTTCTAGATGAATGATCACTTGACTTTTGCCTAACAAGCAACTCACGATGACCAGAGGCAGCAGGCAGCCCAGACATGCAGCTCTGCCTAGTATGCACTCATATACCAAATATTTGTCAAATTTCACTCTATATCTTTATGTGCTTTTCCAGTATAGAAATTCATTAGCCCATAAGAAAGACTCACAGAGCTTCCATTCTAACAGGAAATATATAAGAACAAAGAACCAAATATATTTAAAAAATATTAATCAGGTACAATTAAGGCTAGGAGGAAGACAAAATATAGTAATAGGATATTGAATATTACGATTTTGGAGTCAAGGAAGGCATCTCAGAGGAGGCAACATTTGATCTGAGACCTGAATGGTAGGTTGGAGTCAGCTGTACAAAGGTCTGGGCCAGAAAAACCAGGAAGAAGTAATAGAAGTGTAGAGGCCTGAGGGTGGGGTGAGCTTGGGGTGTTTGGAGAATAGAAATCTTCTGCCACATAAAGAAGAGCAGAATATCTGAAAGTTAAAATTCTGTGTTGCCCCAGAGCAACTCAGAGCATGGGTAAAGTGGTGTGTTAACATGAAAAAGTTTTGTTTAGGTATTTAATGGCCTGTTTTAATTCCTGGTTTTCATTTGATCAGGTGTGTGCCCTGAGATTTTTCTTTGCCTCACTAGATTTCCATCATCTGATATTTCTGATAAGTCACAGTGTCAGACTAAATCACTGATATTCAAATTGTACTCCATGAGGCCCCCTCATTGATGGGGTTCGGCACTCACCGCCAGCTTCAACAAGAATAAGGCTGTATTCATCGCTTACATTTTCCAAAACAAGCGTATCTAAACAAAAAGAATCCTTCAGGTCAAAAAAGTTTATAACTCATTAGCCAAAACTATCAGTTTAATTATTCAAAACCTCAGAACTAGTGATTCTAAGCTATAGATAATTTTTCATCAGTAAAATGGAAGAAAAAAAAACAAAACACTGCAATCTAAATATGAAAAGGATTACCTGGCAAAAGAGTAAGGTATAAAAGTTTTGCAAAAATAAAAACAAGAACAAACAAAAAAGCCCTATGTTTAGGAAGGTTAGATGCCTATAATAGAAAAGGAAATACTTAAGAAATAGTGTCCTTTGGCCTATGACTTAGTGATTCTTTAAAAAAAGAAAGAGGGAAACAGAACAAAGTCAGGTGATACTCCTCTGCCCCTTGTGACGGATCCTTAGCCAATCTAATGGTCTACCGTGATGCTGTTGCTGCTATTTAATCTCTAAATCATCCGATTATTTAGGGACCCCATGGACTACAGCCCGCCAGGCTCCTCTGTCCATGGATTTCCCAGGCAAGAATTCTGGAGCGGGCTTCCATATCCTTCTCCAGGGATCTCCATTGGCAGGCGGCTTCTCAACCACTGAGCCACCACCCGTCTAACCCTACAGTGTCCCTAGGTGGGCCTCTGGGAACCCAGGTAGAGCTAGGGGAAGATCAGAGGCTGCCTTTTTTTCTGTTAATCTGTGAGGAAAAGGGAGGAGGCCAGGACTCTCATTCCACATCTTCCCTCACCGTGAAACTTTAGGCAAGGACTCTCATTCCTCTGAGTTTCCGCCTCCTCACTTATAAGACAGAACACTGGCGTTTTCCCTATAGAAGAGCCAGAGAGGGAACAGGTATCCTGTGCTCTGAATTACCCTGTTTTAATATTTGCATCATGATTGTAATTTATCAAATGTCTTTTACATTCAAAATGCCTGATATAAAACCTGCCCAAGATAGTGGTGAAGGATCTCAAATGATTATGACTTTAGTAAATGGTTTATGGAGCGCTCGATGCCTTCTTTAAAAAATAGAAGTTGTTTTTGTGAGTACAGGCCTTCAGATAGACAATTTCAGGATGCTTAAAAGTAACAATTACCACCTCTTTCTTTTCTAAGTCATCAGAAGTGATCATTGTATCCACAGTGAAATTGATCACTAAAAACTGAATAACATATCTGGGAGACAGATAAACCAAATGTTGATAGTTTGGATGCTTTCAATCAACTAAATGGAAGTAGTTTATTAGAGGAAAGAGTTATCACTTTATTGGTGATGAACATTAGCCTTTAAACTTGAGACACCCTTGTCCACTTGGCCAACATTTTAAAATTTAAGCAAAAAATGAAAAAGGCTTGGGAGTGCAATTCCAAGCTCTCAACCTAACCATGGGGCTTTCATCCTTTGCCAGGCCAGAGTGACCACAGAGCTGCTGGATGAGCCCTCTGAAATCCTTTTTTGGATTACTATCACATTTTCCAGACAGCAGGAGCTTGGCTGTATGACCAAATCTTCTCAGCTTTCATGGGGTTCCAAGACTGCTTTGTTTATAAAAGAAAAAGAAAATCTGGGTAGAAATTTACTTTTCTACTTGGCATACTGGCCCCACAGAACAGGAAACTACTTTGAGATTAACAGACACCTACAGTGGCTTTCTTAGTCATCTTTGTCTTCCATAAGGATAAAATATGTCTCACTGTTTTCTTCTATTTATCTATCCATTTTTATGACACATTTAGTATGTCAAGTTTTTTTTGTTAGACATCAGATGTATAAGGAAGGATCCCCCGATAAAACAAATGACAGGATCTTAGAAGCGACTCAGATTTTTTATAACTCTTTAAGAGTTTAATAAAGAGACTATTTACAAGGTGGACAGAGTAAAGGAAAACTCAAGGAACAGTATAGATCCCAGCCCACCAAGCTCCAGGTACTAGTAAGAAAGGGGTTGGTACAATTTCTAGGGTTGAAGAAATAAAAAGAGGAGAGAATACTCCACATTCATTTACTCTCCTCTCCATGCCTCAATCCCCTGCCATGGTTCCTCATTAGTTAAACCCAACAAAAGCCAGAAGCAAAGGCATAAAGAAAAAGAAAATCTGGGTAGAAATTTACTTTTCTACTTGGCATACTGGCCCCACAGAACAGGAAACTACTTTGAGATTAACAGACACCTACAGTGGCTTTCTTAGTCATCTTTGTCTTCCATAAGGATAAAATATGTCTCACTGTTTTCTTCTATTTATCTATCCATTTTTATGACACATTTAGTATGTCAAGTTTTTTTTGTTAGACATCAGATGTATAAGGAAGGATCCCCCGATAAAACAAATGACAGGATCTTAGAAGCGACTCAGATTTTTTATAACTCTTTAAGAGTTTAATAAAGAGACTATTTACAAGGTGGACAGAGTAAAGGAAAACTCAAGGGATAGTATAGATCCCAGCCCACCAAGCTCCAGGTACTAGTAAGAAAGGGGTTGGTACAATTTCTAGGGTTGAAGAAGTAAAAAGAGGAGAGAATACTCCACATTCATTTACTCTCCTCTCCATGCCTCAATCCCCTGCCATGGTTCCTCATTAGTTAAACCCAACAAAAGCCAGAAGCAAAGGCATTCTCTTGGTATAGTCTTACAAGTCAGTCTCTTCTCACAGAAAGCAAGGGGAAGCAGGTAGAGAGTGGATCTAGAAGGGAAAATAGAAGACATGTGGCAGCCTGGGAGGACAAAGATAATTTAAGCGATATGTTTCTACTTTGATTTTCATCTAAAGTGTGAAAGTGAAGTTGCTCAGTCATGTCTGACTCTTTGCGATCCCATGGACCGTAGCCTACAACGCTCCTCCGTCCATGGAATTTTCCATGCAAGACTACTGGAGTGGGTTACCATTTCTTTCTCCAGAGGATCTTCCCAACCCAGGGATCAAACCTGGGTCTCCTGCATCATAGGCAGATGCTTTACCATCTGAGAAACCAGGGAAGTCCAATCACAAGGAAAGTCACTGAGGAAGCAGAAGTCTGAATTTTTCTGCCTATTTACATGTGGAAAATAAAACAAACAATTGAAAAAACTCATAGTGAATTGGGTTCAATCACCATGAATTGGTGTTCTTTTTCTAAATTTTTAAGTTGCATTTCTTCTCAGAGGCAATATATTATAATGGAAAGAACAAAAGCTTTATTCCTGGGTAAGATAAATTCAAATATTCACTTTGACTTTACATTCTCTATGTGACTTGGGGTAAGTTATTTCACCTTTCCCAAGATTAATTTCCTCACTGGTAAATATGAGACTAGTTACATCTACCTAGTACTATGCATGACACATAGCAACAGCTCAGAATAATTTATCTTTCATAACAACTAATAATATTATGATTGTATAAGTATCAGTTCTAAAACATCAGTAATTCTATGTTTCAGCTAAAAAGTAGGTGTCTATTGCAGAAAGCAAATATTTAAGAAGCAGTATCCTTTGGCCTATAACTTAGTGATTTTTACATTATCTGTTTTCTATTATTGGTTAAATTGGACCCTTCATCAGAAGCTCTGTGCATTACAGGCTATAACTCCACTGTGCCAAAGATTGAATTATAGTTCAGATCAGTTAGAAAATATCCTTAAGATTATGTCATTTATAAGTCAGACAATTCTGGTGGGCCCCAAAGTTCATATCATAGTATATTATGTGATCTATGACTTTACATTCTCTATGTGACTTGGGGTAAGTTATTTCACCTTTCCCAAGATTAATTTCCTCACTGGAAAATATGAGACTAGTTACATCTACCTAGTACTATGCATGACACATAGTAACAGCTCAGAATAATTTATCTTTCATAACAGCTAATAATATTATGATTGTATAAGTATCAGTTCTAAAACATCAGGAATTCGTTCTAAAACATCAGGAATTCTATGTTTCAGCTAAAAAGTAGGTGTCTATTGCAGAAAGAAAATATTTAAGAAGCAGTATCCTTTGGCCTATAACTTAGTGATTTTCAAATTATCTGTTTTCTATTATTGGTTAAATTGGACCCTTCATCAGAAGCTCTGTACATTACAGGCTATAACTGTACTGTGACAGAGATTCAGATCAGCTAGAAAATGTCCTTAAGGTTATGTCATTTATAAGTCAGACAATTCNTTAAGAAGCAGTATCCTTTGGCCTATAACTTAGTGATTTTCAAATTATCTGTTTTCTATTATTGGTTAAATTGGACCCTTCATCAGAAGCTCTGTACATTACAGGCTATAACTGTACTGTGACAGAGATTCAGATCAGCTAGAAAATGTCCTTAAGGTTATGTCATTTATAAGTCAGACAATTCTGGTGGGCCCCAAAGTTCATATCATAGTATATTATGTGATCTACCATGGCCTAGAATTCCATCACACAGAAGCCTTGCTCACATGCGAAAGACAGAGATGACAATTGTCAAAAATATCATAAAGTGTGAAGGAAAATACACTTTTAAAATGGCAATGCCTTATTTTGGGTGGGCATGCAAGATAGTAAGATTCAGAAAAAAAAATGAAAAATCATACCTGAAATTATTGACTAATTAGCCAGTGTTGTTCTAGGATAGTGAAGACAAGAGGAATGCTGCAAATATATTCATTTATTGAAGACTACATAAAAAAGAGAAAGCATACAAACTAAACTGCAGAGAGCTATCATATGAGAAATATCCTGTTCACTGGAGGTAAACAAAAATAGAATAAAGGAAAATTAATAATACTGTTATGCTAAGCCTTTTATGAAGAAGAAATTGACCTCAAAATCTCCTAAAATGTTCCCTGACCATCAAGTTCAGTCTTTCTCTGTAATTATGCATCCAAACAAGAGTCCTATATAAACCAAGTGCAGATTATTTAGTGACTATTATATATTGTCTTAACCTGGAATCTTTTGAGTGCACTAAAAATAGAACTCACTCAAACTAGTTTCACGGCAAAGGGTAATAATTTGAAAACATACAGATATGTCATGGGGAAGTTTTCACAAAACCTGGTCTCAGGAATCAGAAAACAAGTGCTGGGGATCCTCCTGCCATGTTTCCTCTCTGCTTTGGCCCAAGTATTTCACTCCCTCTCCTTCTCTGGACACACACCTCTCCTCCATTTGAGCATGTACTCCTCCACCATACTTCTGGCTTCACATTCAAACCATCACACACAGACTGGAGGCCAAATTAGCAAAAAAAGAGAATCTACCTGGCTCAATTTATTTCAAGTGCTTTCTCCAACCCCATTTTCTATTGGGAGGTGGTGTCACTGAATTGCAGTCCAGAGATCTATGGAAACAGGCTGTATAAAAGGGGGTCATGATCGAATTAGAAAGGGTAGAGCAAAAACTAAAAGATTGTTCAGAAAAGAAATGAAATATCGAGTGTGTGCAGAAGATGAAGATGAAAGATGAAATTATATGAAGATGAAATTGTTTTAAAAGGTCTTACTATGTTTTAACAGGTATTATTATTTCAGGATATTAATTTTCCTATTCAAATGTCATTAAAACACTATTAGACTTCATACCATATAACTGCTTTATCATTCACCATCTAGCCCCTATGCACCAAGCATGATTTCTAACCAAGAACTATTTTAGCTTTCATTTTGCATTCTTGTATTGTTCATTGAACAAAAGTGAACAGTGTGTAGAAAATTGTGGGTGGGGTGTCTAAAGCAGTAAATCAAAAGCAAACAATATCCCATACAGCAAAAACCAAAATGTAAACAGTTTTGGTGTATGGCCTTCAACTTTAACTCTACACACAAATCTATTCATAAACTTGATCTTATATGACTTTATAATTTATGTACTAGTTTAAAGTGTTTTCTATAAATTTATTTTTTGTACTTGCTTTTTGTAATAGATATTTCTTTCCATTTTAATAATGGCTATAACAGTTTCATAAATATCTGAACAAAATCAATTTACTCAAATTTGTCACTATAAATATATAAACAGAATATATAGACATATAGATGTCAAAGTATGCATATATAGATATTTATGCATATATAATCTAATCATCAGATGGTCAATACTGAAATCAAATAGATTACATTCTTTGCAGTCAAACATGGAGAAGCTCTATACAGTCAGCAAAAACAAGATCCAGAGTTGACTGTGACTCAGATCATGAGCTCCTTATTGGAAAATTTAGACTTAAATTGAAAGTAGTGAACACTATTAGGCCATTCAGGTATGACTGAAATCAAATCCCTTATGATTACACAGTGTAAGTGACAAATAGATTAAAGGGATTAGATCTGGTAGACAAAGTGCCTGAAGAACTATGGATGGAGGTTCATAACACTGTACATGAGGCAGTGATCAAAATCATCCCAAAGGAAAAGAAATGCAACAAGGCAAAATGGTTGTCTGAGGAGGCCTTACAAATAGCTGAGAAAAGAAGAGAAGCTAAAGGCAAAGGAGAAAAAGAAAGATATACCGAACAGAATGCAGATGCAGAGAATAACAAGGACAGATCAGAAAACCTTCTTAAGTGAACAATGCAAAGAACTAAAATAAAACAATAGAATATGAAAGACTAGAGATCTCTTCAATAAAACTAGATATACCGGAGGAATATTTCAGGCAAATAGGAGCACAATAAAGGACAAAAACCACAGGGACCTAACAGAAGGAGAAGAGATTAAGAAGAAGAGGAAAGAATTAAACAGAAGAACTGTACATAAAAGGTCTTAATGACCTGGATAATCACACTGGTGCGGTCACTCACCTAGAGCCAGACATCCTGGAATGTGAAGTCGAGTGACCCTTTGGAAATATTACTACAAACAAAGCTAGTGGAGCTGATGGATTTCCAGCTGAGCTATTTCAAATCCTAAAAGATGAAGCTGTTAAAGTGTTGCATTCAATATGCCAGCAAATTTGGAAAACTCAGCAATGGCCTCAGAACTGGAAAATGTCAGTTTTTATTCCAATCCCAAAGAAAAGCTATACCAAAGAATGTTCAAACCACCATACAGTTTTAGTCATTTTACATGCTAGCAAGGTTATGATCAAAATCCTTCAAGCTTGACTTTAACAGTATGTGAACCAAGAACTTCTAGATATACAAACTGGATTTAGAAAAGGCAGACGAACCAGAGATTAAATTGCCAACATTCACTGTATCATAGAAAAAGCAAGGGGATTCTAGAAAACCATCTACTTTTGCTTCATTGACTATGCTAAAGCCTTTGACTATGTAGATCACAAACTGTGGAAATTCTTAAAGAGATGGGAATACCAGACCCTTTTACCTGCCTCCCTAAGAAACTGTATGCAGGACAAGAAGCAACAGTCAGAACTGGACATGAAACAATGGACTGGTACAAAATTGGGAAAGGAGTACATCAAGTCTGTGTATTGTCACTCTGCTTATTTAACTTCTATGCAGAGTACATCCTGCAAATGCTGGGCTGGATGACTCACAAGCTGGAAACAAGATTACCAGGAGAAATATCAACAACCTCAGTTATACAGATGATACTATTCTAATGGCACAAAGTGAAGAGGAACTAAAAGAGCATCTTGATGTGGGTGAAAAGAGGAGTGAAAATGCTGGCTTAAAACTCAACAGTCAGAAAACAAAGATAATGGCACCCAGTCCCATCACTTCATGGCAAATAGAAGGGGAAAAAGTGGAAGCAGGAACAGATTTTATTCTCTTGGGCTCCAAAATCACTGCAGATGATGCCTGCAATCATGAAATGAAAGACAATTGTTCTGGAAGGAAAGCTATGACAAATCTAGATGGCATATAAAAGGGAGATACATCACTTTGTTGACAAATGTCTAAAGTCAAAGCTCTTTTTTTTCCCAGTAATCATGTACAGATGTGAGAACTGAACCATAAAGAAAGCTGAGCACCAAAGAACTGATGCTTTCAAACTACAGTGCTGGAGAAGACTCTTGGGCGTCCCTTGGACTGCAAGGAGATCCAACCAGTCCATCCTAAAGGNTGGGAATACCAGACCCTTTTACCTGCCTCCCTAAGAAACTGCATGCAGGACAAGAAGCAACAGTCAGAACTGGACATGAAACAATGGACTGGTACAAAATTGGGAAAGGAGTACATCAAGTCTGTGTATTGTCACTTTGCTTATTTAACTTCTATGCAGAGTACATCCTGCAAAATGCTGGGCTGGATGACTCACAAGCTGGAAACAAGATTACCAGGAGAAATATCAACAACCTCAGTTATACAGATGATACTATTCTAATGGCACAAAGTGAAGAGGAACTAAAAGAGCATCTTGATGTGGGTGAAAAGAGGAGTGAAAATGCTGGCTTAAAACTCAACAGTCAGAAAACAAAGATAATGGCACCCAGTCCCATCACTTCATGGCAAATAGAAGGGGAAAAAGTGGAAGCAGGAACAGATTTTATTCTCTTGGGCTCCAAAATCACTGCAGATGATGCCTGCAATCATGAAATGAAAGACAATTGTTCTGGAAGGAAAGCTATGACAAATCTAGATGGCATATAAAAGGGAGATACATCACTTTGTCGACAAATGTCTAAAGTCAAAGCTCTTTTTTTTTCCCAGTAATCATGTACAGATGTGAGAACTGAACCATAAAGAAAGCTGAGCACCAAAGAACTGATGCTTTCAAACTACAGTGCTGGAGAAGACTCTTGGGCGTCCCTTGGACTGCAAGGAGATCCAACCAGTCCATCCTAAAGGAAATCAATCCTGAATATTCATTGGAAGAATTGATGCTGAAGCTGAAGCTCCAATACTTTGGCACCTGATGCAAAGAGCTGACTGACTGGAAGAGAAACCCTGATGCTGGGAGGGATTGAGGGCAGGAGGACAAGCTTGTGGCAGAGAATGAGATGACTGGACGACATCACTGGCTCAATGCACACAAGTTTGAGCAAACTCTGGGCGATAGTGAAGGACAGGAAAGTACAGTGTGGTGCAATCCATGGTGTTGCAGAGTCAGATATGCCTTAGTGACTGAACAACAAAACATATGTGTGTGTGTGTGTATATATATATATATATGTTATCTTAGACTGAATTTCTGGAAACAGATTACTTGGTAAATGATTGAGATGAACTACCCATATAGCAATCTGAAAAGACTGCCAATGTCCATTCTCTTCAGTGTTCAAAATATCAGTGTTTAGACGGTCAAAAAAAAACAAAACACCACTACGAACAACAAAACCTCACAACTGGAAAGAATAAGTCACCACGCTGTTTCCACTGACATTTTTCACAATTACAGAAGTTAAGCAATTTTAAATTCCTATAGCTGATTGTCCATATTCTAATTCATATGCTGTTGTATAAACTCTTTGAAAGTTTTCCCCCTAACCTTTCATAGTTATTACCTTATATAAACTAGGTTTTCCTTTCCTATAATCTTTCTTAAAAGTAAACAGACTCTGCTATAAAATTCAGTTTAGATGATAATTGTGGGATTGGTAAAATTGTTGCTAATGGAGTCATAAAAACTTGGTTCAAATGTAGGCTTCAATGTCTAAACCTTAGTTAGACACCGTGTAATCACTTACAAAATGGAGACAAGAAACCCTACCTTCTGGAATAAAATTAATTTCTGCTCAGTGCTCTAAAAGCCTATGCTGTAAAGGGTCATCTCTCTTTCATGACTTAAACTTTCTTGTTTACTCTCTGAAGAGTGATGGATTTGTTGAACATTTTTGAATTGCCTTGCTCTTCCCATTCTCAGGAATTTTAGTATGATACTGCCTCTGCCTACAATAATTTCCTCATCTTCCTGGCTTCTACACATCTTTATGACTTTAAATACTCCATTCAAATGAAAACTTTTCTTTAACTCCACTCATGTTACTTGAGGTGCATCTGGTTATATGTCCTAAAAGGTCCCTTACAGTAATCACTGCATGTGGCAGTTCTCATTTTAACATTTGGGTTTCTTTCTAAACATTTATGTTCTTTGAAAGTATGACCCATTTATATCTCGTTCACTACTGCATCTTCAGAGTTCTTAAGAGCTGTACTTAACCAGCGATAAATTCTGTGTAAATTTATGAACGAATGAACCAATTTTGCCTTCTGATGAATAATTCATCTTCATTCAAGTTTCATCATTCTTTTATCAATTATTGAAAGTTTTGTGTTTGTTTAGTTAGAGGTAACTAGAATGAAATCTAATACAATAGAGTGGACTCGTTTTCTCAAGCATAAAATGATATTTTACTAAAGACAGCTTGTGGTGACAGCGAAGGTGATTTTAGGTAGTTAAAATTATTTAGAATACTGGTATGAGTACTTTTGTTGAATCTATAAAGTGATCTTGGTCTCCTGTTTTTGTAGAAATGAATAATGAGCATTCCATCTGTCATTCTCTTCTTCTGGATACATAAATAAGAAGACTTATCCCCCACCTCACCCCTACTACCCTTTGGAATTTGTCAGGTCCTTGTGATGTCTCTTCCAACAACACAAGAGATGACTATACACATGCATATCCCCAGATAGTCAATATCAAAATCAGATTGATTATATTATTTGCAGCTGAAGATGGAGAAGCTCTATACAGTCAGCAAAAACAAGACTGGGAGCTGACTGTGGCTCAAATCATGAACTCCTGATTGCAAAATTCAGACTAAATTAAAGAAAGCAGGGAAGACCACAAGGCTATTTATGATCTAAATCAAATAACTTATGATTGTACAGTGGAAGTGACAAACAGTTTCAAGAGATTAGATCTGATAGACTGCCTGAAGAACTATGGATGGAGGTTCCTAACATTGTACAGGAGGCAGTGATCAAAACTATCTCCAAGAAAAAGAAATGCAAAAAGGCAAAATGGTTGTCTTGGAAGTCTTTACAAATAGCTGGGAATACAAGAGAAGTGAAAGGCAAAGGAGAAAGGGAAAGATATACTCATTTGAATGCAGAGTTCCAAAGAAGAGCAAGGAGAGATAAGAAAGTCTCCTAAGTGATCAATGCAAAGAAATAGAGGAAAACGACAGAATGGGAAAGACTAGAGATCTCTTCAAGAAAATTAGAGACACCAAGGGGATATTTCACGCAAATATGGGTACAATAACGGACAGAAATATACCTGACAGAAGCAGAAGATATTAAGAAGAGGTGGCAAGAACACACAGAAGAACTACACAAAATATCTTAAAGACCCAGAAACCACGATGGTGTAATCACTCACTTAGAGACAGACAAGTGACCCTTAGGAAGTATCACTATGAACAAAGCTAGTTGAGGTGATGGCATTCCAGATTAGCTATTTCACATCCTAAAAGATGATGCTGTGAAAGGGCTACACTCAATATGCCTGAAAATCTGGAAAACTCGGCAGTGGTACAGGACTGGAAAAGGTCAGTTTTCATTTCAATCCCAAAGAAAGGCACTGCCAAAGAATGTTCAAACTACCACACAATATCACACTTATTTTACATACTAGCAGGGTAAGGCTCAAAATTCTCCAAGACAGGTTTCAACAGCGCATGGATTGAGCAATTCCAGATATTGAAGTTGAATTTAGAAAGACAGAGGAACCAGAGATCAAATTGCCAGCATCCCTCGGATCATAGAGAAAGCAAGAGAATTCCAGAAAAACATCTGCTTGAACATTGACTATGCTAAAGCCTTTGACTATGTGGATCAGATTAAACTGGGGAAAATTCTTCAAGAGGTGGGAATACCAGACCACCTAACCTGCCTTCTGAGAAGGCTGTAAGCAGGTCAAGAATCAACAGTTAGAACTGGACATGGAACAACAGACTGGTTCCAAATAGGAAAAGGAGTACGTCAAGGCTGTATATTGTTACCCTGCTTATTTAACGTCTATGCAGAGTACATCATGTGAAATGCCAGGTTGAATGAAGCACAAGCTGGAATTAAGATTGCTGGGAGAAATATTAATAACCTCTTATATTCAGATGAACCCACTCTTATGTCAGAAAGTAAAGAGGAACTAAAGAGCCTCTTGATGAAAGTGAAAGAAGAGAGTGAAAAAGCTGGCTTAAAACTCAGTATTCAAAAAATGAAGATCATAGCATCTGGTCCCATCACTTTTTGGCAAATAGATGGGGAAACAATGGAAACAGTGACAGAATTTATTTTCTTGGGCTCCAAAATCAGTGCAGATGGTGACTGCATCCATGAAATTAAAAGACACTTGCTCCCCAGAAGAAAAGCTATGACAAACCCAGACAGCATATTAAAAAGCAGAGACATAGCTTTTCTGACAAAAGTCTGTATAGTCAAAGCTATGGCTTTGCAGTAGCCATGTATGGATGTGAGAGTTGGACCATAAAGAAGGCTGAATGTTGAAGAATTTATGCTTTTGAACTATGGTGTTGGAGAAGACTCTTGAGAGTCCCTTCAATTGTAAGGAGATCAAACCAGTCAATCCTAAAGTAAATCAATCCTGAGTATTCACTGGAAAGACTGATGCTAAAGCTGAAGCTCCAATACTTTGGCCACCTGATTGGAAGAGCTGACTCATTAGAAAAGACCCTGATGCCAGGAACAACAGAAGGCAGGAGGAGACGGGGACAACAGAGGATGAGATGGTTGGATGGTATCATCAGCTCTATAGACATGAGTTTGAGCAAATTCCAGAAGATGGTGAAGGACAGGGGAAACTCAGTGTGCTGCAGTCCATGGGGTCATAGACTCAGACACGACTGAAAGACTGAAAAACAACAAATATGTATAAAACAGTTCAACAGAAATGTGCTTTAACAAAGGTAGAGGGAAAAAAGAATAAAATTTTAATACATGTTACCACACGGATAAGTCTTGAAAACATTGTGCTAAGTGAAATAAGCCAGTCACAGAATACAAATCATATTATGTGATCCTGCATATATGAGTTACCTAAGTCAGTTGAATTCACAGAGACAGAAATTAAATTTGTGTTCTCCAGGGATGAAGGGTAGGAAGCAATGGGTAGTTAGTGCTTAACAGGTATCAAGTTTCAGTCTGGAATGATGAAAAAGTCCTAGAGATGGATGGTGATGGTTGCATAATGATGTGATATATTTATCTCACTGAATTGAATACTTTAGAAAGGTTAAAATGGTAAATTCTATGTCACATGCATTGTATCACAATTTAAAAAAAGAGTCCAGATAGTATTCAGATATTTTAAGTCAGTCTGCTGTGTTAGTCAATCAGTCTTATCTGACTCTTTGTGATCCCATGGACTGTAGCCCACCAGGCTCACTTATCCATGGAATTCTCCAGGCAAGAATACTGGAGTAGATGGCCATGCCCTCCTCCAGGAGATCTCCCCAACTGCGGGATTGAACTCGAGTCTCCCGCATTGCAGGCTCTTTATTGTCTAACCCACTAGGGAAGCCTGATAAATAATGTCAGTTTGGGAATTACTGACACAGGGAATACACACGAGCTTTCAGATCAGACAGACCTTGGATTTCAAGTAGAGCTGTCTTGTACTTGCTGAGAACCTTGGGCATTTGTTGATCTTTGTCAGACTCACTTTCATTGCCTGTGAAACCAAGGCGCTGTAAAGATATGCAAGGGAACATGCAAAGCACTTAAACAAACGTAGGCACAGTGCAGAAACCCAATTAGTGCTTCCAATTGTTATAGTGCCATTGTTTTTGTCATGGTTTAAAACGAAGTAGGAGAGTGCAGTGTTTTCTCTGCAGTATTATTTTTTTCACAGAACATAAATTTGATTAGAAATCAAGTTATGAAAAACAAGATTTTGTTCCAGTAGAGTTATTGAATATTTTATCATTTTAGAAGTCCAATTTTCTTCATTCATTCTCAGTGTATTCTGCCTTTATAAGATAAGGGACAGATTCAATTTATGCTGTCAAACACTAGCTACCTAGCTATCTAAAAGACTGTTCCTTTTAACCTTCTTTTATGTTTACCTTGCTGAAATATAGTTAAATGCTTTTAATAAAACATAAAACCACCAACAGTCAAAATCTAAGAAAGATTTCTATTCCTATATTAAGCTAAGTAGTTCACTTGCCTGAAAAAATATACATGAACTATTTAGCTTAATAAAATTTTACACTGTTGCTTTGTAAACAGCATGTAAATAAGAATGATCATTTTCAGTCTGATGAATGAATTTTTGTCAAAAGGCCATTATGTAACCATAATATTCAGGGTCATGGGAGAGCAGAAATAAGGATATTTCCATAGACTCTAATCACAAGGAACTATAAATCTTACTAATTAATAATATGAATGATCATCTCTGGACAGTTTCCAGTGGTAGAGTTTAAAGCAGGTAATAATGAGTCAAACCTTATGCTGCTGCTGCTGCTGCTAAGTCACTTCAGTCGTGTCCGACTCTGTGTGACCCCATAGATGGCAGCCCACCAGGCTCCCCCATCCCTGGGATTCTCCAGGCAAGAATACTGGAGTGGGTTGCCATTTCCTTCTCCAATGCATGAAAGAGAAAAGTGAAAGTGAAGTCGCTCAGTCTGTCCGACTGTTAGCGACCCCATGGACTGCAGCCCACCAGGCTACTCCGTCCATTGGATTTTCCAGGCAAGAGTACTGGGGTGAGGTGCCATTGCCTTCCCCGAACCTTATGCTACATTTCCTAAAATAAAATGTATGCTATCTCATGAAGCCCCCTTAAAATAATAGTGTTTAGCATGTTATTTCTTAGCTCTGCTTCTGTCCATACTGTGTCACTGTCCAAGGGCCGTTTTCTTGTATACATGCCTGCTTACATCCTATTCTGTCTCTAAAGTCCTCCCTCTCTGAAATCACCCTCATCTACTTCACTCTACAATGTGTGTGTGTTCAGTTGCTCAGTGGTGTTTGACTCTTTGGGGACCCATGGACAGTAGTAGCCTGCCAGGTTCCTCTGTCCATGGAACTTCCCAGGCAAGAACACTGGAGTGGGTTGCCATTTCCTACTCCAGGGGATCTTCCCGACCTAGGAACTGAACCTGCGTCTCCTGCATTGACAGGCAGTTCTTTACCAATGGGGCCATGGTAAAGAAGCACTCTATAATAGTGTTTCAGAAATGAGTATGACTTTGAACATAATCAACTTACCTGACTTCAGGCTCTACTACAAAGCCACAGTCATCAAGAC
>SJYX01018502.1:266531-281270 GCA_006410675.1 Oreotragus oreotragus
GACACAACTGAAGCAACTTAGCAGCAGCAACAGCAGGCATTCAATACCTGCTAATATGATTTAGTTAAGAAAACTGCATACAAGAAGCTATGATCAGTCTTTCTAGTTACCAAGTATAATGATCTTTTCATTAAAGACATTGCAAACACCCCACAGGTATTTAAGTTTATTGGTATCACTCACAGGAAACTAGTTTCCAAGATGTCTTATGAAACTTGGGCATTTCGGCCTTATTGTTCTCATCATTCCATCTTAAGAGGATACTGTGAAATGTATGCAACCTCACAAACAAAATTAAGACAAAGAAATCAACCAAATCAGTCAAACTACTCATATATTTATAGCGTAGAATAACTACATTACAGGGTTAAATTAACATTATAATTTAGGGAAATGTCCTCATCAGATGAGAAGTAAACCATACATTTTTTAATGTAGCAACCAGGCCATTAGACTTTTTCAGTTTCCTGAGTATCTAACTTGATCACTTTGCTATCGAATGCTAATCCTTTGTCCACATTATTATATTCCTTTTTAAAACCTCCAAGTAATGAGTATATGGAAATTGGTGTAATGAATAAATTAAGTTAATAAGGTAAATTTAGATCTAGTACAAGAAAAGAGAAAAATAAATGACCAGTCTTCCCAAATCCACTGTTTTCAAAATCTATGAGGACTGTCAAAAAGAAAAAAGTCCAGGAGCAAAACAATCTAATTTTTTTCATTTCTTTTTTCTCTCCTTTATGCCATCAGGAAAAGGTCTCGTTTAAATTAATAACTCAACTACATGCAAGAATTTTCACAATTGGTTGACTTCAAAATTGGTGTTTGAAATGAGAGAAAAGGAAAAAAAAAGATTATTTTAAACTATATCTAACATACAATTAAAAGGCCCTAGATACAGACCTGAGTTTGTGATTGTTACACCTTAGGACTCTTATTCTCTCACTCTAGAAAGTTAATTACTCCACTGTTTATGATATCCTAAGTCTTAGTTACATATCTATATTCAATTGTATTCTAATTTATTTATTTACTCTATTTGATCATTACATCCTTATATAATGTATACACATATCTATATCTGTATCTATATCTAAAACTATATATATATGCTTCCTACCTACAAACTGGGCTTCCCCGTTTGCAATAGTGATAAAGAACTGGCCAGCTAATGCAGGAGATGCAGGAAACTCAGGGTTTGATCTCTGGGTCGGGAAGATCCCCTGGAGAAGGGCATGGCAACCCACTCAAGTATTCTTGCCTGAGAATTCCATGGACAGAGAAGCCTAGCAGGCTACAGTACCTAGGATTGGAAAGAGTCAGACATAACTGAAGCAACTTAGCACATATGCAACAGTAAACTGGGACTGTTTACGTCATAAGTCAAGCAGTTAGGTAATTTTAAAGCAAATTAAACTAAGTGAATAGGAAGAGACATCAAGTGATGGTGATAATTATGGTCTCCCCCAGTAATATTTTTATTAATAACAATATAACAACAACAATAATAATAATAAACTATAGTAGTTACGACTGAACTGACTTAGCAGCAGTAGTTACCATGTGATGAAAATGACCATGCTAAGTATTTTACGTGTCATCTTATTGAATTCCCAAATAAGTCTGAAATTAGGCACCATTCTCTGAGTTTCAAATGTTCAATGCAGGATGCAGGATGCTTGGGGCTGGTGTATGGGGATGATCTGGAGGGATGATGTGGGGTGGGAGGTGGGAGGGGGGTTCATGTTTGGGAGTTCGTGTAAAAAAATAAATAAATACAAAAAAAAAAAAAANTGAGATGTGTATAAGAGACAGGTGGGAGGGGGGTTCATGTTTGGGAGTTCGTGTAAAAAAATAAATAAATAAATAAATAAATAAATTAAAAAAAAAAAAAAAAAAACAAAGGTGAAGTGACCACAGCTTAGACTAAGTAACCAGCTTGCCTAAGGCTGTACAGCTTGCTGAGTGGCAAAGCTGAATTCCAACCTCCGGTTTGTCTGACTGCCTCCCAAGCACAGCCATATCAGGGGACGCCCTGATCAAGGCTTATTTCTGGTCATTAGTCACTCCATTTACTCTGCTGAGGGTCCCTAAAATTGGACTGTCCTAGCTTCTCTGTTTGCCACCTTTGTTTCATTGCTGGGCAATGCTTCTGTGCATACAACTGACACTTCCACTGTGCATGGTCAGATCTGCCTCTGTTTAGCTAAGTGTAAACTCAGGCCTGAAAGGACTGGCTCAACATAGGCAATGCTAAGTCACTTCAGTCGTGTCCTACTCTGTGCAACCCCACAGACGGCAGCACACCAGGCTCCCCCGTCCCTGGGATTCTCCAGGCAAGAACACTGGAGTGGGTTGCCATTTCCTTCTCCAATGCATGAAAGTGAAAAGTGAAAGTGNTACTCTGTGCAACCCCACAGACGGCAGCACACCAGGCTCCCCCGTCCCTGGGATTCTCCAGGCAAGAACACTGGAGTGGGTTGCCATTTCCTTCTCCAATGCATGAAAGTGAAAAGTGAAAGTGAAGTTGTTCAGTCGTGTCCAACTCTTCACAACCCCATGGACTGCAGCCTACCAGGCTCCTCTGTCCAAGGGATTTTCCAAGCAAGAGTACTGGAGTGGGGTACCATTGCCTTCTCCGAAGATAGGCAATAGACTGAGCTTAAAAACTCCATTTGATAGTCTTATACGGCACAAGTTTTAGTTAGTCCCTTATATACTCTCTTAGAACAGATTTAGATCAGGGAAGATGGGACATGGGGAGTCAATTAATACAAAAGACCACATGGCATAATTTTCAAATGGATAGTATTGTCCAGATATTCTAACCACTCACAAAGCCAATAGTTGGGACCACATTGTTGTCCCACATTTATGCATCTATGTTAAGTCAGTATTTCTGCCTGTCTGGAAATTATCCAGCTATTCTCTTTGGAATGGACCAAGTATTTAAAGAAAAACAGAGAAAATCTTTTTATCTCTCTGGCTTGGGAAAAGTAAAATAAGTCCTGTCAATAAATATCTTTGGACTTCACAAATTTCCATCATCCTCGATTATTCATGTCTTTTCAAACCTCAAACATACACCATGGGGATTTGATAGTATACAATTTTCAGTCAAATTGCCACAAATACCCATGGAGAATTCAGTTTGATGTGGGGATTATCCCTTATTTTTCTTTGATCAAAGTTGCAGCTTGTGGATGTTTTTGGACCACTTCAAACGGTTGCTTTGGAAAGAGTTCATGTGTGTGTTTCTGTGCTCCAGTCTCTGATCGTATAGCTCCCCTTAGTTCATCCAGACAGGATCTTGGACTCTTTTCACAGACACTCTTAATTAAAGGAAATGAAATTGACACCCCCATGGGAAAACTAGAACGCTTTAGTTTAGAACAGCCATTCAATTTGTTGGAAGTAAATACTAATCCCATGTTATAATTCTAATTTTAAAGATTCTGTGACATGTATGCCACTTGGGAGATTTTCATATGCAATATGAGCTTGTAGGGAAAACTCAGATGTGCTTCTATGTGACACACACTTTTCTTTCCAAAGAATATCTTGGTAGAAAAGAACTGGTTAGCTCAGAAAAATAGCAAGATAAAAATAACTCCCTATACTTAACAATTACTTAGTATCTGCTATGTGTTATGATTTAAGTATTGGCTGATGATATACCATTGTCAACATTGATTCATTCTTTTCAATTCATAGAGTTTGCCTCCCCACTACTCTATCACCTTCAATCCCCACCATGATTTTTTCTTTTTCTTTTTCTGGTTTTCTGAACATGGAGTGTTTGTCCTTACCTCCAGGACTTTAGATGTACTGATTCTTCTACTAAGAATTATCCTCTACTATTACTTTCACCTTTTGACTGTTAGAATTCTACTTATGCTTGGTCTCTTAAAGGTGTTTTCCCCAGTAAGACCTCTCTGATTTTCTAATTCTAGGTGCAGTGACCCTTCTACTAATATATACTCCTACAGCACTTTGTTTTTATCACCTCAAAGCCTTTTTTACACTGTCGGGATTGCCTCTTTGTTACTATTCCTCACCCCACAACATCATAAGCTTCTAGAATGCAGAGACTGTCTATTTACCATCCCATGGTTCAGCATCTAGCATACTCATCAACACGTTACTGTTGTTTAGTCACTAAGTTGTGTCTCACCCTTTTGTAACCCCATGGACTGCTGCCCACCAGGCTCCTCCATCCATGGGATTTACCAAGCAAGAATACTGGAATGGATTGTCCTTTCCTTCTCCAGGGGATCTTCTCAATCCAAGGACCAAACCTGTGTTTCCTGCGTTGGCAGGTAGATTCTTTATCACTGAGCACTTGGAAAGCCCTAACACAAAGCTAGTGAAGGTGATGGAATTCCAGTGGAGCTATTTCAAATCCTGAAAGATGATGCTGTGAAAGTGCTGCACTCAATATGCCAGCAAATTTGGAAAACTCAGCAGTGGCCACAGGACTGGAAAAGGTCAGTTTTCATTCCAATCCCAAAGAAAGGCAATGCCAAAGAATGCTCAAACTACCGCACAATTGCACTCATCTCACATGTTAGTAAAGTAATGCTCAAAATTCTCCAAGCCAGGCTTCAGCAATATGTGAATGGTGAACTTCCTGATGTTCAAGCTGGTTTTAGAAAAGGCAGAGGAAACAGAGATCAAATTGCCAACATCCACTGGATCATGGAAAAAGCAAGAGAGTTCCAGAAAAACATCTATTTCTGCTTTATTGACTATGCCAAAGCCTTTGACTGTGTGGATCACAATAAACTGTGGAAAATTCTGAAAGAGATGGGAATACCAGACCACCTGACCTGCCTCTTGAGAAATCTGTATGCAGGTCAGGAAGCAACAGTTAGAACTGGACATGGAACAACAGACTGGTTCCAAATAGGAAAAGGAGTACGTCAAGGCTGTATATTGTCACCCTGCTTATTTAACTTATATGCAGAGTACATCATGAGAAACGCTGGACTGGAAGAAACACAAGCTGGAATCAAGATTGCCGGGAGAAATATCAATAACCTCAGATATGCAGATGACACCACCCTTATGGCAGAAAGTGAAGAGGAGCTAAAAAGCCTCTTGATGAAAGTGAAAGAGGAGAGTGAAAAAGTTGGCTTAAAGCTCAACATTCAGAAAACGAAGATCATGGCATCCGGTCCCATCACTTCATGGGAAATAGATGGGGAAACAGTGGAAACAGTGTCAGACTTTATTTTTTGGGGCTCCAAAATCACTGCAGATGGTGACTGCAGCCATGAAATTAAAAGACGCTTACTCCTTGGAAGAAAAGTTATGACCAACCTGGATAGTATATTCAAAAGCAGAGACATTACTTTGCCGACTAAGGTCCGCCTAGTCAAGGCTATGGTTTTTCCTGTGGTCATGTATGGATGTGAAAGTTGGACTGTGAAGAAAGCTGAGCGCCGAAGAATCGATGCTTTTGAACTGTGGTGTTGGAGAAGACTCTTGAGAGTCCCTTGGACTGCAAGGAGATCCAACCAGTCCATTCTGAAGGAGATCAACCCTGGGATTTCTTTGGAAGGAATGATGCTAAAGCTGAAACTCCAGTACTTTGGCCACCTCATGCGAAGAGTTGACTCATTGGAAAAGACTCTGATGCTGGGAGGGATTGGGGGCAGGAGGAGAAGGGGACGACCGAGGATGAGATGGCTGGATGGCATCACTGACTCGATAGACGTGAGTCTGAGCGAACTTCGAGAGGTGGTGATGGACAGGGAGGCCTGACGTGCTACGATTCATAGGGTCACAAAGAGTCGGACATGACTGAGCAACTTAACTGAACTGAACACATAGTAGGCACTTAATAAGGCAATACTTTTTTTAATAACTATGACCACCATTCATTGTATCTACTGTTTTCAATGCATTAAAGTTGTACACCTGACTTTTTATATCTACTGTTTCCATCAACCATGGAGTGATCATGTTATTGTTTTCATTTAAGATATAAGAAAATGCAAGTTTAAGTAAGTTAGACTCTTCACAATGTGAGTCTTCAGCAACAAGGCCTGTGCTCACTCTCATTTTACCATAACATCATTTAGAAGTTAGTTTTCCAGTATATTTTCGACCTCAAAACAAACAAAACTACTTCCATGTGAAGCACATAGAGATTTTTAACTAGTTTGCTTCGAAATATTTTAAATTAGATAAAAAGATATTTATAAGACAAAGCAGTGCTTATCTACAGGCCCCTTTTAAGCATAATTATTTCTGCCCTTTCATTTTTGCTCTGTGAAGAAGTATTTTCTTCCTCAAGACTGATAATCTAGGGTAAATCACCTTGAAAGAAATAGGCAAAAAGGAGTCAGAGATAACTTCAATAAAGATGTTTCCACAAGGCGGCACAGAAAAACCCAAATGAACTTTTTTGGCCAACCCAATACTATGTGGTGAATAGATCCACACTCCTTAATTCTTGTCAGTTTAGCACTGTGATCAATAATACAGTCTCTATAACTAGATTACTGGGTTCAAATTCTGGCTCCTGGGCAAACATAGCCTTGGGCTAGTTACTTAGTATCTTTGGATTCAGTTTCCATATCTGTAAATTGGGAACAAAAAGAATAGCACATGCAGGAATAGGTTGTTTGGAGGGTTAAAAAAATCATGGTCACTATATAAAAGCTATTTCCAGTATCAACANTAGTATCTTTGGATTCAGTTTCCATATCTGTAAATTGGGAACAAAAAGAATAGCACATGCAGGAATAGGTTGTTTGGAGGGTTAAAAAAATCATGGTCACTATATAAAAGCTATTTCCAATATCAACATCATTAGTTTTAAAGCTTCCTCTGACTTAGAGCTTCCTCATCTGAACTTATATGATTGTTGGCAAGATTTGATATGCAAAACTTTCATTGGTTCCTATAACATAAACATCTTTCAACAAAGGTAATTATTATTCCTAAAATAGGGGAGAGAGGTGGTTAAGTTGGGTGGTCCAATACAAATCTCAGATTTCCACCCTTAGAGCCAAGCTCTCAGTATCTTCAGAAAGCCATCTTTCTCCTTGTGTGCTCTAAATTTCATTGCAAAGGCAATTTTCAAAACAGTTGATCAGGTCAGGCTTATGCATATAGCTTGAGATTCACAGGTGGCCAATGGATTCCCTAATTTAGGTCCAACTCTCTAACATTTCCATCTGGTTTAAAAGCATTTATTTTCTTTAACGATCTTGCTGGAGACAATGGTTCCCCATAAATGACTTTGCTCTTTGGCCATATTAGTCAGGCAGTACTCTATCTGTAGAAAGTAACACCCATTTCCCACCATTTTGTCTTTTTGTAGAGTGTCTTTTAAACTGAAAGCAAAAGAGTTGCAATAATTGTCCCTAGACACTATCATGTTCCTTCCTGATTCTTTGATTGTCTAAAAGTGAACCGGGAAAAATATAATAAAGTTCTCTTCAATAATTAGTTCACTGGTCAAGGAAAAATTGGCTAAGGAAAAAGAATTAGCAATTCTGTTCTGTCATTAAAGCCTCATTATTCAGGGGTCCGGTTAACACAGTTTTACAAATTAGAACTAAGAACAGCTGGTGGATAAGATGAAAGAAGCCAAGTGCATTTGATTTTCTCTGCACTCTGCCTCTTCCATTATTAAAGAAAAACATTAAATTTTATTGTTGCAAATGCAGTGATCAAATTAAAATTTGGATGTATATGTTGATGTCATATAATAAAATAATACTAAATTAGGGGATTATACATGAGCTCTGTTATCACTTCTGTGATTAACTCTGACCTCAGACAAATTACTTAACCTTTTGGCTTTCAGCTTTCTCATCACTCAAATTGGAATAACAGAAAATCACTTAACTACATCATCATTCAATAATAATAATAAAATGTATAAGTTCCTGTGAAGATACTTTGAAAAGCATAAAAATTATATATATTCTATGTACTTTTTGTGTTTATTATCCCTACTATTTGTAAAAATAGCATTTACATTAGTCATCTGGAAAGTTTTTGAAGATATTAGGCAATTATATTATTCCCCAAATTTATATTTTCTTTATAAAATCTAGCAAGCATTTTCTGAATAATAAGTAATTAAAAGGTAGAAAATAAAGACAGGTAAACTTGGAAAGCATTATCAAATAGGTAGATTTGGCTAAATAGAAAAGGCTCTTGCTTGATTTAGAAAGATGTAAATGATGTTGATGATGATGATAGTGAAGGTGATGATAAGATCATGATAATGATAATAATAAAAGTCATGTATATGCAGCATAGAAGATTTTTATAATGCACTTCTTTTGCCGCTGCTAAGTCGTGTCAGTCGGGTCCGACTCTGTGCGACCCCATAGACAGCACCCAACAGGCTCCTCCTTCCCTGGGATTCTCCAGGCAAGAATACTGGAGCGGGTTGCCATTTCCTTCTCCATTATAATGCACTAGTATATCTTAAAGTACTTGGGTTTTTATGAAACCTCAGAAAAGAAATAAAAGTATATATGCATTATTCTTATATCACAGTGAGGAAACTGATAGTCAAACAAGTTAAATATCTTGCCAAGGTAAAGTAACAATTAAATGGGAAACAAGAATCATCATTCATTCATTGGCTTATTTATTCAGTCATTTAGTCAACAAACACTATCTGCAACTTACTCTGAAGTATGACAAACACTACTTATTCAAGAATGAACATAATGCAGTGGACCAAGTATATTAATATGACAAGGAAAGATAAATAATTCAATGAATAATTATAACATAAAAGAGTGAGGACAATAATAATAATATTCCTAAAATATCATGAATGTGAAAGATAGCCATTCTGCTGTCCCAGTTTATTCCAACGTGATTTTTAATAATGAGACTATTGACTTCATTTGCTTCCTTATGCCAGGGTAGATGCACTTGATATAAAAATTACTGCTGTCATTTTCTTATTTAATATTTTCAACCTATTATATCCCATCTAGTACAGCTTCTCTAGGTCAGTTAGAAGAGCTATAAGCCTACAGAACATTTCAAGTATTTGGACTCTGGAAGTGCTCTTTAAAAAGATCAAGTCCTAAAGCTGGAAAAACAGGAATAATTTTGACTACAAATTTTTCTTTCAGATTTTCTAGTTGACTAACCTACTATTTCCCTGAACAATAAACTGCTCCTTTTAAAAATGTGTCTTTGGAAGTCATAAAGAAACTGAGTCTTAAGAGACCAATGTAGCTGGAAAATGGCCTTAACAATTTAATAGCAATGGAAACTCACAATTGAATGTGAAGAGAGTACCACAAATTGCTATGTTTATGAGAAGATTAAGTACCTTAGAAAATGACCTAAAAATCTAAAACAGAAATATATACTTTCATAAAGAAAAAAGAGAGAATTCAAAACAATAAGAAAAGGGAGGGAGGTTCAAAAGGGAGGGGATATATATATATATACCTTTGGCCAATTCATGTTGAGGTTGGACAGAAAACAACAAAATTCCATAAAGCAATTATCCTTCAATTTAAAAATAAATAAAATTTAAAAAGAACATTCTAATTAATATAGCCAGGGGGANAAGAAAAGGGAGGGAGGTTCAAAAGGGAGGGGATATATATATATATATATATACCTTTGGCCAATTCATGTTGAGGTTGGACAGAAAACAACAAAATTCCATAAAGCAATTATCCTTCAATTTAAAAATAAATAAAATTTAAAAAGAACATTCTAATTAATATAGCCAGGGGGATTCGTGAAGATACTTTACACATAAAGTAGGGATTCCTGTGAAGGAGTGTAAAAAAAAAAAAAAAAGTACAAGAAATCACTCCTAGAGATTAAAGATATAATTACAAGCATTTAAAAACTATCAATAGGAAATCTAAAATATAAAGTCAAGGATATAGCTCAGAATATTTAAGAATAGCAATAAAAATAAAAACAAAATAATAGGAAAGGAATGAGATAATGAGGCTCAAATCAAAAGATCCAAAATTTTACCAGTAGGATTCCTTGAAAGAAGTAACAATAAAATTAAAAGAAAAATTATTAAACCAGTAAAGGACAACTATTTTCTTGTGGCTGAAAAAAAGACATGTTATCAGATGAATGGGACGCCTAAATATCCTGTGCATGGCTAATAAAAATCATAGAAAACAATCCAAACTTAACAGCACCCTTGTTAATTTCAATACTCAGCTACTCAACACTCCCAGAGAAAGGAAATAAACTGACACTGAAAGAAAGAAGAATAGACATTCACTAGCTTCTAATCAGTGACCTGATGTCAGAAAACAATGGTGGCTAATACCATTAATATTTTTAGGAAAAAATAATTTTCAACTAGTATTTGAAACAAAGTAAGTGTGTCCATCAAGTCTGATAAAAAATCAAGGTACTTTAAAGCATAAGATTATTTCAGAAAGCGTGTGTGTGTGTGTGTGTGTGTGTGTGTGTATGTTGTCGCTTAGTAGTGTCCGACCCTTTATGACTGCAAAGATAGTAGCCGGACAGCTTCCACTGTCCATGGAGTTCTCAGAAAGCTTATGGTGCACATATTCTTACTTGAAAAGTCACTGCAGGTTATACTCTATTAACAAAAATGAAACACGTAAGAGTAAATAAAACGTGGAGTAGGAGAACAAGCACACTCAGCCTAGCAGATCAGTGAAGGGAAGTTCTGAGATTAAGGCTGGGTAGTAACTGCGAACAGCCCTAGTCCAGACAGGAACAGGAGTACACAGGTTTCTAACGGAAAAAACAGAGGATAGAAGGTTAAGGAGGAAAGAGGGAGGGCGTCACTTGACTGAGTTGCACTTAGCAATGAGCTCTAAGAGAAAGGATTTAAAAACTGAGGCCAGACGAAAAGAAAAGCAATTAGAGACCCTGAAAAAATACAGTTACTATGCAGGAATATAATGGCCTAAACGTGAAGCAACTTAAATTACTGGTGGATTTTAGGAAAATGATCGACTATAACAAAAAAAATATTTAATGTGACTATGATACCAGGAACATTCCCAATTAAATGGCCTGAGACGTTTTGACAATGGATTCAGACACAAGAAAATTCACTTTTGGTCCAACACTGAACAGTCAGTTCGGTCACTCAGCTGTGTTCAACTCTTTGTGACTCCAAGGACTGCAGCACACCAAGTTTCCTTGTCCATCACCAACTCTCAGAGCTTGCTCAGACTCATGGCCATCAAGTTGGTGATGCCATCCAACCATCTCATCCTCTGTCATCCCCTTCTCCTCCTGCCTTCAATCTTTCCCAGTCACACCAAGTTTCCTTGTCCATCACCAACTCTCAGAGCTTGCTCAGACTCATGGCCATCAAGTTGGTGATGCCATCCAACCATCTCATCCTCTGTCATCCCCTTCTCCTCCTGCCTTCAATCTTTCCCAGCATCAGGGTCTTTTCTAGTGAGTCAGTTCTTCGCATCAAGTGGCCAAAGTATTGGAGTGTCAGCTTCAGCATCAGTCCTTCCAATGAACACTCAGGACTGATCTCCTTTAGGATGGACTGGTTGGATCTCCTTGCAGTCCAAGGGACTCTCAAGAGTCTTCTCCATCACCACAGCACAAAAGCATCAATTCTTCAGCATTCCTCTATCTTTATGGTCCAACTCTCAGATCCATACATGACTACTGGAAAAACCATAGCTTTGACTAGACAGACATTTGCCAGCAAAATAATGCCACTGTTTTTTAGTATGCTGTCTAGGTTTGCCATAGCTTTTCTTCCAAGGAGCAAGTGTCTTAATTTCATGCATGCGGTCATCATCTGCAGTGATCTTGGAGCCCCCAAAAAATAGTCTGTCACTGTTTCCTTTGTTTTCCCATCTATTTGCCATGAAGTGATGGGACCGAATGCCATGACATTTGTTTTTTTAATGCTGAGTCTTAAGCCAGCTTTTTCACTCTCCTCTTTCACTTTCATCAAGAGGCTCTTTAGTTCCTCTTCACTNATCTGCAGTGATCTTGGAGCCCCCAAAAAATAGTCTGTCACTGTTTCCTTTGTTTTCCCATCTATTTGCCATGAAGTGATGGGACCGAATGCCATGACATTTGTTTTTTTAATGCTGAGTCTTAAGCCAGCTTTTTCACTCTCCTCTTTCACTTTCATCAAGAGGCTCTTTAGTTCCTCTTCACTTTCTGCCATAAAGGTGGTGTCAGCTGCATATGTGAGGTTATTGATATTTCTTCCAGCAATCTTAATTCCAGCTTGTGCTTCATCCAGCCCAGGTTTTCGCATGATATACTCTGCATATAAGTAAATAAGCAGGGTAACAATATACAGCCTTGACATACTCCTTTCCAAATTTGGAACCAGTCCCTATTTTCATGTCTGGTTCTAACTGTTGCTTTTTGACCTACAAACAGCTTTCTCAGGAGGCAGGTTAGGTAGTCTGATATTCTTATCTCTTTAAGAATTGTCTACGTTTGTTGTGATCCACACAATCAAAGGCTTTTGCAAAGTCAGTAAAACAAAAGTAGATGCTTTTCTGGAACTCTCTTGTTTTTCTGTAATACAGTGGATGGATGTTGGCAATTAATATCTGGTTACTTTTTCTTTTCTAAATCCTGCTGGAAAATCTGGAAGGTCTTGGTTCACATGCTGTTGAAACCAAACTTGGAGAATTTTGAGTATTCCTTTGCTAGTGTGTCTGAGGTCAGGGGTGGCAGCTGAGAGGAGCTACCCTGCACCCAAGGTAAGTGGACGAAAGGACCAAACCCACATCCAAGGAGCAGTGGCTGCACAGGCACAGGAGGGCCAAGAGGAACTACTCAATGTTCAAGGTCGGGAGGGGTAACCTCGTCCAAGGTAAGTAGCAGCAGCTGCGCTTTGCTAGAACAGCCATGAAGAATACCCCGTGTCCAAGGTAAGAGAAACCCAAGTAAGACGGTAGGCGTTTCAAGAGAGCATCAGAGGGCAGACACACTGAAACCATAATCACAAAATACTAGCCAATCTGATCACATGGACCACAGTCTTGTCTAACTCAATGAAACTAAGCCATGCCATGTGGGGACACCCAAGACAGACGGGTCATGGTGGAGAGGTCTGAACAGAATGTGGTCCACTGGAGAACGGAATGGCAAACCACTTCAGTATTCTTGCCTTGAGAACCCTGTGAACAGTATGAAAAGGCAAAATGATAGGATACTGAGAGAGGAACTCCCCAGGTTGGTAAGTGCCCAATATGCTACTGGAGATCAATGGAGAAATAACTCCAGAAAGAATGAAGGGATGGAGCCAAAGCAAAAATAATACCCAGTTGTGGATATGACTGGTGACAGAAGCAAAGTCCAATTCTGTAAAGAGCAATATTGCATAGGAACCTATAATGTCAGGTCCATGAATCAAGGCAAATTGGAAATGGTCAAACTGGAGATGGCAAGAGTGAACATCGACATTCTAGGAATCAGTGAACTAAAATGGACTGTAATGGGTGAATCTAACTCAGATGACCATTATATCTACTGCTGTGGGCAAGAATCCCTTAGAAGAAATGGAGTAGCCATCATAGTCAACAAAAGAGTCCGAAATGCAGTACTTGGATGCAATCTCAAAAACGACAGAATGATCTCTGTTTGTTTCCAAGGCAAACCATTCAATATCACAGTATTCCAAGCCTATGCCCCAACCAGTAATGCTGAAGAAGCTGAAGTTGAATGGTTCTATGAAGACCTACAAGACCTTGTAGAACTAACACCCAAAAAAGATGTCCTTTTCATTATAGGGGACTGGAATGTTAAAGTAGGAAGTCAAGAAACACCTGGAGTAACAGGCAAATTTGGTCTTGGAATACAGAATGAAGCAGGGCAAAGGCTAATATAGTTTTGCCAAGAGAACACACTAGTCATATCAAACATCCTCTTCCAACAACACAAGAGAAGACTCTACACATGGACATCACCAGATGGTCAACACCGAAAGCTGATTGATTATATTCTTTGCAGCCAAGATGGAGAAGCTCTATCCAGTCAGCAAAAATTAGACCAAGAGCTGACTGTGGCTCAGATCATGAACTCCTTATTGTCAGGTTCAGATTTAAATTAAAGAAAGTTGGGAAAACTTCTGGACCATTCAGTTACCTAAAATCAAATCATTTATGATTATACAGTGGAAGTGAGAAATAGATTTAAGGGACTAGATCTGATAGAATTTAAGGGACTAGATCTGATAGATAGACTGCCTGATGAACTATGGATGGAGGTTCATGACATTGTACAGGAGACAGGGATCAAGACCATCCCCATGGAAGAGAAATGCAAAAAAGCACAATAGCTGTTTGGGGAGGCCTTACAAATAGCTGAGAAAAGAAGAGAAATGAAAAGCAAAGGAAAAAAAGGAAAGATATAAGCATCTGAATGCAGAGTTCCAAAGAATAGCAAGAAGAGATAAGAAAGCCTTCTTCAGCGATCAATGCAAAGAAATAGAGGAAAAGAACAGAATGAGAAAGACTAGAGATCTCTTCAAGAAAATTAGAGATACAAAGGAAACATTTCATGCAAAGATGGGCTCGATAAAGGACAGAAATGGTATGGACCTAACAGAAGCAGAAGATATTAAGAAGAGGTGGCAAGAATACACAGAACTGTACAAAAAAGATCTTCAGGACCCAGATAATCATGATGGTGTGATCATTCACCTAGAGCCAGACATCTTGGAATGTGAAGTCAAGTTGGCCTTAGAAAGCATCACTATGAACAAAGCTAGTAGAGGTGATGGAATTCCAG
>SJYX01018502.1:286799-300286 GCA_006410675.1 Oreotragus oreotragus
GTTTTCTGAATGTTGAGCTTTAAGCCAACTTTTTCACTCTCCTCTTTCACTTTCATCAAGAGGCCTTTTAGGTCCTCTTCACTTTCTGCCATAAGAGTGGTGTCATCTGCATATCTGATGTTATTGATATTTCTCCCGGCAATCTTGATTCCAGCTTGTGTTTCTTCCAGTCTAGTGTTTCTCATGATGTACTCTGCATAGAAGTTAAATAAGCAGGGTGACAATATATACAGCCTTGACGTACTCCTTTTCCTATTTGGAACCAGTCTGTTGTTCCATGTCCAATTCTAACCGTTGCTTCCTGATCTGCATACAGATTTCTCAAGAGACAGGTTAGGTGGTCTGGTATTCCCATCTATTTCAGATTTTTCCACAGTTTCTTGTGATCCACACAGTCAAAGGCTTTGGCATAGTCAATAAAGCAGAAATAGATGAACCAATATAAATATAAAACATTATTAGTCCAAGGGGAGAATAACAATTAGGGCTGTGGACTGAATAGGAAGAGAGAGAACTTTCATTAAAATGTAATTTTCACACTTATATTGCTTAATTTTGAAATATAAAACTACATTTGTAAATAATTAAGCAACAGGTTATAATTGAAAATGCTAACTTGATTCTTTGCATCTTAGTCACTAAATCCAGTCTTCTACTTTTAAACATATTATTTCCTTTCTCTACCCCCAAAACACTATTTTGAAATGCAAATAAAGGCCTGGATCTGTCAGGTTTTGCTATATTAACAGTATAACTCCAAGCTTCTAAAATTCTAAAATAGGCTTCTGAATTCAATCTCTATACTCACACCACAAATCCAATCCTTCTGATGATATTACCATTTTATAATCTGTCCTTCTGTACTCATATTATTTCTATATTTATTTTCTTCCTACAATACTGAAATAGCCAGGAGCAACTTCCATGACCACAGTGACACCAAGATAATCCTAGAAACATATGTTTAAGAGGAATACTAATCACCTTGCAATGCTTACTAATAAGACAGCATGGCCAGCAAAACTCTTGCCTGAGAACAAATTCTCTTTAAACTCATTTATCATATTCTAACTATGGATCTTCTCCTCCAGTAAGATTCAACCAATCTTTAGGGTGACAAATAAGTCTGCAAATCTATTATTTAAAGTACATCCCACCCTTTCCATACACATATTTGACTGTATTTACCAAGCAAACTCCTACGCTTTTATCTGAGACTCAGATCAAATGCCCCTTTTTTCCTAAGATGGTAGTAAATTAAGACAAAGAATACTTAGTAGGATCCTGATGACCACTGGGCTAAGAGTAGACACACAAGTTATATATCTATTATTTAAAGTACATCCCACCCTTTCCATACACATATTTGACTGTATTTACCAAGCAAACTCCTACGCTTTTATCTGAGACTCAGATCAAATGCCCCTTTTTTCCTAAGATGGTAGTAAATTAAGACAAAGAATACTTAGTAGGATCCTGATGACCACTGGGCTAAGAGTAGACACACAAGTTATATATTTATTCATAATAGCACTTTAAAACAGGCATTATCATCATTTTATTTCAGACAACAAACTGGGACTTAGAGAGTAAACTGCCCANGATCTTCTCCTCCAGTAAGATTCAACCAATCTTTAGGGTGACAAATAAGTCTGCAAATGTGTGCGGAGACATGAAAACACAGAAGTAGAACTTTTTTTTAAAATATAAATTTATTTATTTTAATTGGAGGTTAATTACTTTACAATACTGTATTGATTTTGCCAAACGAATCGTCAGTCCAGGTTCAATGCATGATACTGGATGCTTGGAAAAGTAGAACTTTTGAATGGAATGGTGAAACAGTAAAAGAATGGACTTTGAAATCAGGTAGAATTTTCATTCATGCATTTACAAATTTGTGACTGGGCAGTTTACTCTCTAAGTCCCAGTTTGTTGTCTGAAATAAAATGATGATAATGCCTGTTTTAAAGTGCTATTATGAATAAATATATAACTTGTGTGTCTACTCTTAGCCCAGTGGTCATCAGGATCCTACTAAGTATTCTTTGTCTTAATTTACTACCATCTTAGGAAAAAAGGGGCATTTGATCTGAGTCTCAGATAAAAGCGTAGGAGTTTGCTTGGTAAATACAGTCAAATATGTGTATGGAAAGGGTGGGATGTACTTTAAATAATAGATTTGCAGACTTATTTGTCACCCTAAAGATTGGTTGAATCTTACTGGAGGAGAAGATCCATAGTTAGAATATGATAAATGAGTTTAAAGAGAATTTGTTCTCAGGCAAGAGTTTTGCTGGCCATGCTGTCTTATTAGTAAGCATTGCAAGATGATTAGTATTCCTCTTAAACTATTTACACATAGTTTTCATTACACCATGCTGAAACTATTTGTTTACATATGTATGTTTCCTATTGGGATCCCCATATTCTAATGGCCACCAATCCTAACCTTAAGTCTATACTTCCAGAATCCAGTAAAGAGTTAGATTTACAGAAGACATTTAGTAAATTCTTACTGAATGAATGAATGAATTAGTATGAACAATAATGAATTCCAGAAAATAATGTTATTCATTTAAACCTTCTAACTGTCCTACTACCTGATAAATGGCTATGGCATACTAAGACCAAAGAAACACAGCAGAATTTATATGGGCTCTCATTTGGTTTGACTCCTGGAATTATTGGCATGGGTTAAGAATCTGCCTTCAATGCAGGAGACCTCGGTTCAATCCCTGGGCTGGAAAGATCCCCCTGGAGAAGGGAATGGCTATACACTCCAGTATTCTTGCCTGGAGAATCCCATGGACAGAGGAGCCTAGCAGACTACAGTTCATAGGGTCATNTGGGTTAAGAATCTGCCTTCAATGCAGGAGACCTCGGTTCAATCCCTGGGCTGGAAAGATCCCCCTGGAGAAGGGAATGGCTATACACTCCAGTATTCTTGCCTGGAGAATCCCATGGACAGAGGAGCCTAGCAGACTACAGTTCATAGGGTCATGAAGAGTCAGACACAACTGAGCGACAAACATTTTCACTTTCATGATCCACATGAAAATGTAGAGCTTCCAGGAACCTGATAGATTATCTAAGATAACTTATTATTGTATTGAATGTTCAGAAAAGGGAAACATTTTAGCCACAGGACTTGTGAGATGGAAGGCTGTAACTTGAACCCAAGTACTTACTCTGCTAAGCCATGCTTACTTTCTTGTTACTATAAAGAAAGGATTTCATCAAACCTGAGAAGCTATTCATCAGCCAGCTCCCCTAGATTTCCTATTTTGAATGTCTGTGTAACATTCCATACTAGGCTGGTGGCCCTTTGCACCCATAAGTTAGCATAAGTAGTGGTAGGCAGGAGAGGGTAAATCAGTTTAGATTTACAGAAAAAAATGAGCTAACATTTACTAAGTGTTTATTATGTGCCTAGCATGTTACATGGACCTCCTTGGCTGCTCATTGGTAAAGAATCTGCCTGCCAAAGCAGGAGACATGGGTTCATTCCCTGGGTCAGGAAGATCCACAGGAGAGGGAAATGGCTACTCATTCCAGTATCCTTGCCTGGGAAATCCCATGGATGGAGGAGCCTGTTGGGCAACAGGCCATGGGGACTCAAAAGAGTCGGACACAACTTAGCGACTAACCAATGGCAGCACTTAACATATGTTATATCACACATGTTAAATCACCTGTAACTCCTCAACCTTATAAAATCAGTATGATCGTTGTATATATTGTGTATATATGGATGGAAAGAAGCAAGGATCAATGACTTTAAGTAACTTGCCTAAGCCTCACAACCTGTGGGGTCTAGAATCAGTCCAGGTAGTGAGACTGCAGGACGTTCGCTCATAATCAGCTCTCTCATTTGAAATAGTCACCCTTCTCTCTTTATCTCTAACAAACCTTGTTTCTACTTGGCTGCTCTCGAAAGCAACATGCTCCTGTGGTACGCAAGGCTGCTGGCTAATGCAATCACTCACAATATGTCCTATAGACCAGGCCTCTGAGAGCAGCCCGAAGGCTATAAGGGAGGAAATTCACAGCAGATGAACCTTGGGAACCATCCAAGGTCTACACTCTCACCCCCAAGAAGACAGTTTTGTTGTAGAAAAGATAAAGCTGGTTGTTATGCTCACATAAAATTAATTCCACAGTTGTTCTTTACCAACAGATGCATTTGAAGTCTAAAAATAACCAGTGTAAATGAAAACAGTTGGTTTATTAGAGGAGTGGGATTCTGGATTTTCCATGCTTCCTCCTTTGTTTTTCTCCTATTTTCGGTTATTCTTGCAACAATATTGTTTAGTAGATAGTTTTCCACAAAAGTTATAAATATTAATAATACTAAAGAAAAGTGTTTCCACTCTGCCACCCCCCACCAAAACTCCAAGATGAGAAAATTACTAAAGTAAGAGAATGATGGCTAATAGAGTTTTACTAGAGTATTAAAATGCAAATAAAACATGTACATGGAGGAAAGCAATGCCTTCTTAGTCACTAAGCTATTTACATTACAGCTTAGCGCAACTCATCTTCTCCATAGTCTTGCTTATAAAAGCCGAGTGCATATATAGCAATGGTAGGGACCTAGCTTTCATTATGAAAACTACAAAAAAATAAGTGTGTGAATATAAATGACCTATTTGTAAACAGACTTCAGAAGCCCCAAAATAAAAGCCAAAGAGCAAGATGGTGTACAATAATATTGCTTTTGAGCACTGATTTATATGGTATTCTGACGCTAGCAGGAGTTCTTAGCTACGATTGCAGCTTAACAAACATACAGCAAGGAGTGAATTTGGCAGTTATTGTTCACTTAGAAGAAAGCTCGTGTCTTATTTTTACATTATGCAGCAGCTGGAAAAACTGTCCTGTCATTTGTACATTTTCTAATAAACAGTGATCGCTGACTACTATATGAAAGAGTGAACTAAGGGTCGGTGTTAGCGAAGGGGAGCTGGTGGAAAGAATCATTAGAAGATGTGCGTGGTGTGTATGTTTTATATATCTAGCGCTCAACTGATTTTCAAAATGTTAAAAAAGACAGAGAAACACATACACTTAGCAGAGCTCCTAAGTTGTGCACACCACGGCTCCTAGGCTACGGTTTCATACTTTACTCACTGCACTCTTCTTGACAACGTGGAGGGTGTCACTGTTCTTCTGATGCCTTTTCTTGATACTCTTCAGGTCGATTTTGCCATTCTCCTTTATATGCCTTTTTGCTCAATAGATGGCCATCATATATTCAATCAGTTATTCTATTTATTTGCCAATATCTCAGTGTTCCATCATTGGATTATAAAATCCTTGAGGGCACTTTTGCACCCCTGGAACTCGGCAAAATGCCAGGTTAATGATGGGTCCTCAAAAATATATGGCATATGTATAAATAAAATATTTATAATACAATACTTATAGTAATTGAATTTATTCTTTTTAAAAAAATTGGGGTATAGTTGCTTTACAATGTTTTACAACAGAGTGAATCAGCTGTATGTATACATATACTCCCTCCCTCTTGAATATCTCTGCACCTGTCCATCTCACTCATCTAGGTCACTACAGAGCACAGAGCTGAGCTCACTGCACCATAGAGTATGTTCCCACCAGCTATCCGTTTTACACATAGTGCACATAAATTAATCCCAATCTGTCAATTCACCCCACCCCTCCTCTGCTGCCCAACCCATCCACATGTCTGCTGTCTACATCTGCATCTCTATTTCTGCCCTGCAGACAGGTTCCTCTATATCATTTTTTTAGAATCTTTATAAATGTGGCAATTCTGGTTAAAGTAATGAGAAAGTCAATTCCTAGGCATATTGATAAGAAGTCTGGGCGTCCCCAAGAAGGAGATAGGGGTCTGGAGTTCTCAAGGAGGAGGAAAGGACAAAATTTTTTTTTTCCCTCTACATCCCTTAGTCGCATAAAACATTTTTTTTTCTTTAAACCTCAAACTGATGATTACATAACAAACAACTCAGCTTAAACTGTGTACTAAGGCAATGGCACCCCACTCCAGTACTCTTGCCTGGAAAATCCCATGGATGGAGGAGCCTGATGGGCTGCAATCCATGGGGTCACTAAGAGTCGGACACGACTGAGCAACTTCACTTTCACTTTTCACTTTCATGCATTGGAGAAGGGAATGGCAACCCACTCCAGTGTTTTTGCCTGGAGAATCCCAGGGACGGGAGAGCCTGGTGGGCTGCCATCTATGCAGTCGCACAGAGTCAGACATAACTGAAGCGACTTAGCAGCAGCAGCACACAAAAGCTCTTGAGTGATCAAGCCTGGTCCCTGGTCCAGAAGCTAAATCTTCTTTGGAGATCAGGAATTCAACATGGTTCACTGTAAGCTATCGGTAAGAACCAGTGAGAGCATGGGAGGGGAATAAATTCTAACAAGGGAATGTGTTGGGGCTTATCCCCAGCAATAATTATGGCATGACAGAGAAAATCTTTTCCAGTCAGAAAGAATTACATAAGCTGTTACTGGTTAAAGATGATCCTAAGCTTATGATAAACGTTTACTGATAGGATGGAAGGGTGGGGGCAAGGGGCTGCTTTAATAACTTACATACTGCTCTTCTCCTCCCTCCAGAACTGAAAAATCCTGATTTATTTACATATCTGATTCTTCAGTCTTTCATCTGATCCTTCAACCTTCTTTTAATGAGTATCCACTTCTCCTTCTCACATCACTGCATCTTTCTAAGATCTGCATCTTTCTTTTTAATTTTCCTGGCTTTATTCTCTCTTTTTGGTCCCATCGAGAAAATCTAAATTCTGCCTTTACATCCATCTCCATCTGCGTTAATGATCCACCAGTGAACTCTCCATCTCTGTGCTGCACTGTCTTCTGTCCTTGCTTATCTGCTGCTAAGTCACTTTAGTCGTGTCCGACTCTGTGCGGCCCCATAGACGGCAGCCCACCAGGCTCCCCTGTCCCCGGGATTCTCCAGGCAAGAGCACTGGAGTGGGTTGCCATTTCCTTCTCCAATGCATGAAAGTGAAAAGTGAAAGGAAAGTAGCTCAGTCGTGTCCAACCCTTAGCATGGACTGCATCCTACCAGGCTCCTCCATCCATGGGATTTTCCAGGCAAGAGTACTGGAGTGGGGTGTCACTGCTTATCTACAGTTGTTTCCGTAATCTGTTTCTCTCTGTTGCTGCCCTCTTCAGTTGCTATGAAAAATTGTCATTTATTTTTTCTTACTTTTTATTATTTCTCTTCTCTATCACTATACATGATTATATTTCCATTTCCGGAATTTATAATCTGTCTCATATTTGATACTTAACTCTCAGTTATATTATTTAATTTTAATTCCATAATGTATATAAACTGAATTTAGGTGACATTAAACAAAATCCTTTCTCCAATATCATGGGTAAGCATATAATAAGCATCCTCTGTTTTATAAACATCATAGCAGACTGCACAATAGCTGATATTTATTGAGGACACATTTTGTTCCAGGTCCAACATAAATTATATTTGTGTGTACATATATATGTTTATACATGCATGTTACATGTATATATACATGCATATATAAATATCATAAATATGTGTGCATGCGCATATACATATAATATGTGTTCAGGAGTGAATGCTAAGTCACTTTAGTCATGTCCAACTCTTTGTGACCCTATGGACTATAGCCTACCAGGCTCCTCTGTCCATGGGATTCTCCAGGCAAGAATACTGGAGTGGGTTACTATGCCCTCCTCAGGGGATAATATATATAAATATATATACATGATATATATAATACCATTCCATGGATGTATGTGTATGTATGTATATAAGTGTGCATGTGTGTGTGTGTTTGTATATTTATATATATAACCAAGCTCAATTTTTATTATAAGATCATCACTTTGGCAACAAGAAAAGCCAAACTTAGAAACAGCAGACAACTGAAAAACATCCATGCACATTCTTCTATAGAAGGAAATTATCTTCTTTCAAATGAATGAACATGAAATATACTCAAAACTATAGATTTGTGATTTCATTTTTTGTACGTTTGATAGTGTGATTTTTGTTATTTTCCATAGCAAAATCTCAAAAGTGCTTTGGGTGTCAGGCTCAGAAGTTAAAGCATTTACCTGGAATGCAGGAGACCCGGGTTTGATCCCTGGGTCGGGAAGATTCCCTGGAGAAGGAAATGGCAACACACTCCAGTACTCTTGCCTGGAGAATCCCATGGAGGGAGGAGTCTGATAGGCTACAGTCCATGGGGTCGCTCAGACAGGACTGAGCGACTTCACTTTCACAAAATGGTATGTTATATTCGTAGCATCAGAATGGACATATTTATTTTAGAAAACTTTTTCCTAGGCAAAAAACAGAAATGCTTATTTCTAAACCTTTACGATATATAAGAAGAAAGCCACTGACACGTGAAGTTGCTTCTCATTGTTTCATTGTGAGGAAGTGTTCAGAGATCATTGTGAGCTCATTCGGATAAGCTGTAAGGGAAAGGATTGGAAACCATCATGATTTTTGGTCAGTTTTATACTAGAAGTTAAAACTCGCAGAATTTTTTAAAAAAATGACACCTAGACCTGCTGCCATCATAACTAAGCATTTCACATAACACAGTCGGGATATAAAAAAACAGCAACAACAGACAAATAGAAGATTTCACACCTTGAGATAAACCAAAAATAACAGTGTCACTTGATTAATTCAGGTCCCCAAGATGAAACTTTAGAGATTTCTCATAAAACTGAACTGCCTATATAAAACAATTTTATCTCTGATTTTTGCTATGTTCATACCTAAATATATGGCATGATCTTTCTGAATATGCTAATCAAGATAGAAAATTTCTGAAATGTTTTCCATGAACAGGCTAATAGATATTCAGTAAGCTTCTTTCTTTTGCAGTGTTACTTTTAAATACTTATATATTTACTTGGCCAATAAGCATTTGGATTCCCTCATACCCTTTTTGAGCCATCTCTTTCATTCCTTTTCTGAATCTTCTTTGTCTTTTGGAGACTTCTGACAGATTCTACACCCTGGTTAAGGCAGCACCCTACACCACTGTTCTGCCTCCGAAATTTTAAATTCCATTATCCTTCTCTTTGACCACAAACTGATAAAAGTTTCACTTTCTCACTATCTTCTGAGTCTCTGGGTCTTCCATCATATTCAGACATCTGTTCTCTACAGGATGAGATCTCAGTGTACATTTTAATCTTGCTTTGTTTCCCCCTTAGCTACAAATGGAAGGCTAGAGGGAACTCAGCTGGGCATTTCCCTTTCCTAAAGTCAGGTAGCCTCTGGTAAAATAGTTTCCCTTGGGGGCAAGGCTTCTTAAGAGTGAAATAGCCTGGGTGTATTTGAAATGCTTACCCCACCCCATCCCCACCTTTACAGAAGTTCCAGGGGATTTTGGTTGGATTTCCGCTCTGAGAACTTGCTAGGGTGCCTGGAAGGAAAAGTCGCTAGAGCTGGGAGGTTCCTGCATGACTGGGCTCCCTGGAGTTTTTAATTTGGAAACTTGTCCTCAGGGAATCTCCACTGGTACACCCACCACAGCTCAGGTTTTAAGTACCTGTCTTGCCAGGCACCTTGGAGGGTTCTAATTCCCAGTTTTTGCTATGATGAACTGTAGTTCTTTGTATTCACCTGGCTCTCCTTTTGGGAGGCAACCATTGGCCTGCGACTTCACCTCTTTGATAGTCCTAGGAAGAGTGGCTGAGTTTCCATTTGTAAGGACTTTCTCTGTTCCTGAGGACTACAGGAATAATGGCTTCCAAACTCCCCACATGCCTAGCAGGATCTGGAAGCCCACTGTCTAATCTCTAGCCATTGTCACATTTCCTGTTCAACTTATATTAGACTTCATGCAATTCCATTTCAATCACTCACCTGTGAAATGAAACCCCAATCCAAAATCAGTCCAGCTGTTAGACTTCTCTTTCTTTGGACTATTGAGGACTTTTTGAAGACAAATGCAAGTCCTTCAAAACTTGACTTTTATTATTTCCTTGACTTTACTTACATGCCTAGCAGGATCTGGAAGCCCACTGTCTAATCTCTAGCCATTGTCACATTTCCTGTTCAACTTATCTTAGACTTCATGCAATTCCATTTCAATCACTCACCTGTGAAATGAAACCCCAATTCAAAATCAGTCCAGCTGTTAGACTTCTCTTTCTTTGGACTATTGAGGATTTTTTGAAGACAAATGCAAGTCCTTTAAAACTTGACTTTTGTTATTTCCTTGACTTGACTTTCCAAACTTGACCTGACCCTTATTATTTCCTTCCAGAATACCTGTCTCCCCCAATCATTTGATACCTTAAAGTGTCCAATCTTCCTTAGCCTCTTTCACCAAGGAAAACTGTTGATTCTGCCTCCTTAATTATTTCCTTCCTTGTCCACTTAGGCTCACCAATAATGAAGTTATATGAGGTACATCATCTTCTGCCTTCCTTCCGGTGATAGCCTTTTATCTCTTCTCCTTGACCTCAGTCTTGATCTCTCCAATGTATTTTTCCACATTGAGGCTGTACAGAGGATTCTAATATGAACATCAAATCGTGGTGCCTCCCCTCCAAAGTTTCTTCATTCCTCCCGGTTGTCAGGATACAGTCTCTACTCAATATGGCCTCAGCATGGTTTCCAGAGCCCTTCACGACTTGGTCTTCCTAGCTTTCTAACAATGGCTCTTGTCATTTAACCCTGTACATTACTGAACCAGATTTTCACTGTGTCCACGTTTCAGAAGGGACAATGGTCTCTCAGGTCGTCTTGAGTCTTTACAAAATGAACTCTTTTATATTTCAAATTGTTGCTGTTTTTAGTCACTAAGTCATGTCTAGCTCTTCTGTAGCCCCATGAACTATAGTCCACTAGGCGCCTTTGTCCATGGGATTTTCCAGGCAATAATACTAGAACAGGTTTCCATTTCCTTATTCAAGGGATCTTCCTGACCCAGGGATCAATCGAGTCCACATCTCCTGAATTGGCAGGTGAGTTCTTTAACCATTGATATAACAGGGAAGCCCTTATTTCAAATTAGCTATCAATTATTCCTGTAAGAATGACCCTTTAAGTCTTAGTTACTCCTTTTCCCTTAGAATCTCACCTTTCCATTATTATATTGTAGAATTCATACTGCATAAAACTTACTTGCTTATTTTCTTTTTCTTTTAAGGAAAAAAGATTATATCTGTTATCCTGAATCCTTAGTATCCAGCATAGTGCCAGTCACATAAAATGTATACAATGAATATTTATAATGAACTACAAGAGAATACCATATGGGATTACATAAAACATGAAACCAGGCTCTATTTCTATATTCTTAACCTGCTTGCTGAACTTATATGCTTATGCTCTTAGAGTAAACTGTAAGCGTTAGACTCAGCAGAAATTGCAAACAGCCAGCTTGGAGGCTGAATGCTGCCCAGAAAATGTTTGTTTGCTCCCACATTTAAGTGCTTGGGAGAAAATGGAGCCAATATTTAAACAAACAGATATTAAAAATCTTAATTTCCAATTGATCTTAAAGTCAGAAAACCTAGATACACATACTCCAAAAGAGGCTTTGTGCTCAGTCAGATGTGAGCATGCATGGATATGAAAGTTTTTTCATTTATCATCTCTGTGTTCTTGGGAAAGTTTCTCAATGTCCCTAATCTTCAATGTACTTCTCTATAAAATAGACATAATCCTAGAATGATTTTGACCCTCAAGTTGATTAGCTAATATATGCAAATGGTATCTGGCATATGGTAAGCATTCAATCAACAAATTATTAATTTATCATTATTTCAGGATTTTAAAAAAGGAGCTAACCCACTCCAGTACTCTGGCCTGGAAAATCCCATGGATGGAGGAGCCTGGTAGGCTGCAGTCCATGGGGTTGCTAGGAGTCAGACAGGACTAAGTGGCTTCACTTTCACTTTTCACTTTCATGCATTGGAGAAGGAAATGGCAACCCACTCTAGTGTTCTTGCCTGGAGAATCCCAGGGATGGGGGAGCCTGGTGGGCTGCCATCTATGGGGTCGCACAGAGTCAGACACGACTGAAGCAACTTAGAGCAGCAGCAGCATAGGCTTTCTTTAGTCCAGCCTAAATGTTTGTGTTACTGTCACTAACTGGTAGGTTGGTTAAAGTGGCCATAACTTTAATGTGCTTGATGTTGTAACAAGGGACCTATAAGCTACTGGATGGCTCATTCCTTTCCTGGCTAAGAGCTGCTGCTCCGCCCTCTATGTGTTAGTCACCAAGTCCATTCAATAAAAGTCAGTAGAGTTTTCATATCCTTTCTCTCCCATTGGTTTACCTGTTGAGGCAGGAAATGCTTCAGTTATTCTGCTTACCTCTGCACCCACATTCTTCTCCCCCTCAAAGGAAAAGGAAATTCCAAACTGGATTTTCAGAATCAAAGGTGAACTTCACTATTGGGTGTGATTAAGAACCCATTCAAATTGCTCCCCATTCCTTGATTTCCTAGAATTAATAGATCCCAGCAAACCCCACCCATAGTACACACTGCCATTTCTCTTTTCTGATTCTCTTTTCCTCCCTAAGTAGATGGGTTGTGTTTGGAGGGGTCAGTGGTGGTGGGAGGGGAGAGGCGGTGGTATGCTCAATCATATCTGACTCTTTGTGATCCCATGGACTGTAGCCTGCCAGGCTCCTCTGTCCATGATATTCTCCAGGCAAAAACTACTAGAGCAGGTTGCCATTTCCTACTCCAGGGGATCCTCCCATGTCTCTTGTATCTCCTGCACTGGTAGGAGGATTCTTTGCCACTGCACCACCTGGGAATGAGATGAACAGATGTACAAATTGGTTAAGAGCCTGCCCTTAGGGGCAGAAAGATTTTTCCAGCTTTCTTTCTCTCTCCCTTCCTTACTATCCATCATTTTCAATGTTGAGAGCAATGGTAGGGATACTTTGACCAGAAGTCTTTCCTTTCATCACAGTGGATTTGATGTCTGAGAAGGATGAGTAGAGACAAGCATTATAGGCACAGCTTCCAGAGGTATTTAGAACATACAAATCACTGCAGATGGTGACTGCAGTCATGAAATTAAAAGATGCTTACTCCTTGGAAGAAAAGATATGACCAACCTAGATAGCATATTCAAAAGCAGAGACATTACTTTGCCAACAAAGGTCCATCTAGTCAAGGCTATGGTTTTTCCAGTGGTCATGTATGGATGTGAGAGTTGGACTGTGAAGAAAGCTGAGCACCGAAGAATTGATGCTTTTGAACTGTGGTGTTGGAGAAGACTCTTGAGAGTCCCTTGGACTGCAAGGAGGTCCAACCAGTCCAATCTAAAGGAGACCAGCCCTGGGATTTCTTTGGAAGGAATGATGCTCATGTGAAGAGTTGACTCATTGGAAAAGACTCTGATGCTCAGAGGGATTGGGGGCAGGAGGAGAAGGGGACAACAGAGGGTGAGATGGCTGGATGGCATCACTGACTCGATGGAC
>SJYX01018502.1:300487-337958 GCA_006410675.1 Oreotragus oreotragus
ACTCATTGGAAAAGACTCTGATGCTGGGAGGGTTTGGGGGCAGGAGGAGAAGGGGATGACAGAGGATGAGATGGCTGGATGGCATTACTGACTCGATGGATGTGAGTCTGAGTGAACTCCGGGAGTTGGTGATGGACAGGGAGGCCTGGCGTGCTGCGATTCATGGGGTAGCTAAGAGCTGGACACGATTGAGTGACTGAACTGAACTGAACTGAATGTATATGTTTCAATGCTGCTCTTTCAATTCGTTCCACCCTCTCCTTCCCCCACTGGGTCCACAAGTCTGTACTGTATGTCTGTATCTCTATTTCAGCCCTGCAAATAGGTTAGCTGGCCTTTTTTGTGTCATAAACATCTTTGGCATCTCGTGAAGTCTTAGCATGATGTTTTTTAATGCATCAAAACAAAACACAGATTACAGAGGAAACCAACTATGTCAAAATAATTATCAAAATATTTGTGAAATAGTAGTGTAGTGCTTCTTTATGAATGCAGCAAGTCTAATAACTTCTATAATTTCAAAGTGGTGATACACATAAACAATATTTCAAATGATCTGCAACAGCTGTAATGTGATAGGAGAATATCTGTGATTTGTATTGGTAACAAAGCCACAGGTACTACTAATACTTCTGGCACTTATTGCCTACATTTATAATGAATGGAAATATTAAGTCTAGTTAAAGGTTAAAGAAAATATCTAATTATTTTCTACCAAAAATCACAGATCCTTCAAAGGCCAGTAGCAGAGCAAATCAGGAGAGAACAGCTAATGTGATTGCCTGCCATTTAAACATCTTTAAGTTGTGATCTTGCAGATCAGGAGGGATGGAAAGGATTTTAGACAAAAATCAAGTGAAAATCCAAGCTAACTGTGAAACAACAGGTGTACAGCCTACCCTGAAAAGCTCTGCAGAGCATAAGGGGGCCACCCTGGAAGGCAGCAACCCTGCAGAGAAACAGCTATTCCCAGAGAGTGGCTTGCTGCCTTTCCAGCCAGCCCCAGACCCAGCCAGAGGCTGAGGCTGAGGTAAGTAAAGTGATACAAGGTCACAGCTCCCTCTGTGACTTCCCACCCAACTCCTCTCCTCTTCCCTTCACTCAGAGTCACAGGTCTGAGCATTTTAAAAGGGAAAGGAGCCTTGCAGGTCTACCCCACACCTATCTCCCTCTACACAACCCCATCATGGAGTCAACAGGCCTCCGGTCGCACACCTCCAAACACAGGGAGCTCGCCACTTCCTTGAGAGGAAGATCTGCTCCAGTTCCAGGAAGACTTTGTCAACTTCCTAGGAAACACCCGAGTCAGTGGGTGCAGAGTAGGGTGCGGGTGTAAGGCTTGCTTGCTGCTCAGCACAGGTAGAGGGAGGAGGCATCTATGGGCTGTGTCTGTCCTGTGAGGGCTCTCAAGGAACTCCAAGCGGGCTTCCTGTGTTCCTTCCCTGAACCCCATCTGGCAAAGCCTGACGTCAGGAGCCCCACATCAGGCTGTGTGGGGTTCATCCTAGCCTCCCCCCACTGGCCCCCACAGCTGACCCCTCACTCTCCTCCTCGCTGTCCTCTCTTCTCCTGCCTAACCTGCAGTCTGATCACATGGTGCCTTTCTCTTACGGCCAGACCCCTCACTCCACCCCCAAAGACGCTCCCACTCTCGGATCAGCTTGCCTTCCTTCTGTCCTTCTTCCCCACCGACAGGCCCCCAGGCCCCTCTCATTTTCAGATTGGATATGTAAGGTTAAACAGCTCAGGCTCTAGGGCCAGAATGCCTGGGTTCAATCTTGGCTGCTCCACTCTGCAACTCCGGGTAAATTATATATGATAAATAATATCCATAAGAGGTTATGGTAAATAACATCTCTGGGTTAATAAGATAATTCCCTTATCTCTAAATTGGGGATAATCATGGTACCTTCCTTTTAGGTTGATGTGAGGATTAAAAGAGTTAATACCTATAATGTGCTTAGAACAGTGCCTTTCACATAGTAAATAATAAATGTTTGCTATCATTACTCTTACAATTATTTTCTGGGAAGTTGTAAACATACAGGACAGTCACAAATCACCTTTAGGAAGGTCTCAAAAGTCTCAGGGTCTCCTTCCCTCACTGGCTCCCTGGACACCTAAACATATTTGCATCTCTGAAGCTAATAGACAGGGGAACCCTTAGACATCACCCAGAAATGATCTACGCTGCGCATTTCCTCACAAGGAAACTTCTAGAAAATTACGAAGACCCTTCATCTTCTAAAGCAGTGATCTCACATACCCATCATTTAAAAAATGTTTGTCGTGCACCCCCATATGAAGAAGGAAATGGCAACCCACTCCAGTATTCTTCCCTGGAGAATCCCATGGACAGAGGGCCCTGGCAGTTCTTCTGAGCAACTCCATATGTGACTATCATCTATAAATGATGTGTACGTACTACTCTGCTAATACATTTGTGTATCTTATAGAACAAATACAGAAATAGAATTTTTAAAAAATGAAATATGGGCTTGCCTGGTGGCCCAGCAGTTAAGAATCTGCCTTGCAATCCAGGGGATGCCAGTTTGACTCCAGGTCCGGGAAGATCCCCTATGCCATGGAGCAACTAAGCCTGTGAGCCACAACTGCTGAAGCCCGTGTGCCCTGGAGCCCATGTTCTGCAACAAAAGCAGCCACCTCAGTGAGAAGCCCACGCACCACAACTAGAGAATGGCCTCTGCTCGCCGCAGCTGGAGAAAGCCCACACATCAACGAAGACTCAGCACAGCCGCAAGTAAACACATGAATGAATTTTTTTTTTAAGATGAAATAAAAATAAAATATAATCAGGAGGTCTAATATTTTCTTTCCATATGCCAGTGGATGGTCTTGCTCACTTTCTGGTATACACAAATCCCAGATCCTAACATCTCCAAATTTTTGTTTTGGTTTTAAACATTTGGAGAGATGCAATGGTGAACGTGCGACTGGAGGCATGCACTGAGAAACACAGCTGCGCAGAATACTTGTGATCATGCTGCACAGGGATCAACGCTGTTTCACAGAGAAGGAAACCGACCCTCCAGGTCACTCAGTCAGCAAATTGCAGAGTCGGGTTGAAACCGAGGCTAAACTGGGAGATGGCTGTATCTTTTTTGATTCTCAATTCCATAGTTTTAGGAGAGGGAAAGGTAGGGAAGAGAAAGTCACAGGAAGGACAGGGGTGGCTGAGAGAGGTGGGGACAGAACTCTTAGTGGGCCAGAGGCAGGAGTTTGGGCTCATATCCAAACCCACAGGGATCCCACCGCTCTTTCTCCAGCTGGTCCGGGGAGGCTGAGTCAGGGAACTTCCTGGAAAATGGCTTCCTACCAAGCAACCTGGGTCCCTGGGTAGTCCCCGCAACAGTCTGGTCAGTCTCCACCCAAAACACAGTCCAGAACTGTGGAGCCACCAGCTTGGGGCTTTACTGCTGTTGGCCAGAGGGTGGCAGTCACTGCCTGCCCTCGGTCTCTTGGCCCATGCAGGCAGAAAGGGATGGAGTAGCTGAAATCGGCTGTCCTGGGCTCCTCCAGACCCCAGAGGCAGAAACTGCCTACTGCTCAGTCCCTGCTATGGGACCCCAAGCAAGGGCGTCTCAGGCCTCAAATTCCTTACCTTGACAGTGGAGGTCATAATACCATGTCCTAAACCGCTAGTGGTTTTCAAAGTGTGGTTCCCAAATCAGTAGCATCAGCATTACCTGGAAATTTTTCAAAATGCAAAATTCTCAGGCCCCATCACAGACCTGAGGTTGGGCCCAGCAGTCTGTGTTAAGAAGCCTTCCAGGGTGACTATGATTCAGGTAAACGTGCAAACCACTGATTTCAACCAAACAAGAAGATGGAGGAGGAAGCCAGCTATCAAGGATTATTGTTATGCTCCTTGGAACAGGGTAATGGTTCTCACAAAGCCTGGAGGGAGGAGGATAGAAACCCCATTTTCTTCAGGGGCCTTGGAGACAGAGCTATGGGATTCCCCTTGGTAATCCCTGTAGGCATAGTCTAGGAAGATCCCCTAAGGGAGTGCGAGCAGATGGTAGAAGCAGGGGAAAGAGAGCCCAGGGAGGTGCAGCTGAGGCCCTGACTCTCCGCAAACACCTGACCTAAGGGCTGCAGCCCGTGGAACAGCCTGGGGAGCTGATTGGCCTTGCACCCAAGCACCGACCAGCGAGATTCTATTCTACTCGATTCACCAGCTGCTGACCAGGGGTTGACTGTCACCTCCTGCCCAGGACTATTGTGCCAATGTCCACCAGCTTGGCTTGTATGGGGTTAGGCCGGGAACACACAAACGCATCAGATGGAAATGCTACTGCTCCCAGGGTTTCTCACCGGGCTTCTAGACCAGCCTCAAAGGAGTCAGCCTCTGAATCAGAAAGGCTATAGCCTGTCTGCTTTTCCCTACCACCGAAGTCTAGGAATCACAAGTCCCCATTTTATAGAAGGGGGCTTCCCAACTGGCGCTAGTGGTGAAGAATCTGCCTGGCGATACAGGAGGTACAAGAGACACCGGTTTGACCCCTGGGTTGGGAAGCTCTCCTGGAGAAGGAAATGGAAACCCACTTCAGTATTCTTGTCTGGGAAATCCCATGGAAAGAGGAGCCTAGTGGGCTACAGTCTGTGGGATCACCAAGAGTCGGACACGACTGAGCACACAGCACATGATTTTGTAGACAAGTTGGCACAGTGAACAGTTAATACAGAACACCTAGTAAAGCCACGGGAAAATGGGGCTGGGAACCCAGTCTCCCCGAGGCCCTGGGCAGGTGGCGTCTCTGACCCTCAGGGCCAGAGTCCCACCTCTTCCAATACCCGCAGTGCCCACACCACTCAAGAATGGGCAGGAGCCAGGGGCGTACTCGCCATAGACTAGGGGACTGGGCCACACTCCTGGGGGAGTGCAGCTGTGCTGAGGGAGAGACAGGGGCTGGGCAAGCCCAGTAGGATCTAGAATTCTGCCGTAGCTGGGGCCCACACCACAACTTTCTGGGCACTTACCGAGTGCCCACAGGAAGCAGCAAAGTCAAGCTGCAAAAACAGGCTGCTGAAGAAATGGAGAGTGTCGGAGGATGAGCCGGGAAAGCCAGGATGGTGGGCTGTTAAGAGGAGGCTCTGTGTCCAGAAATGCGGCGGGAATTGGGTGCGAAGCTGTAAGCCAGTCCCAGTCTGCAGAGAATGAGACAGGACAGGTTGGTAGGTGAGGATGATGAGGAAGGTAGAGGGCAGGGGGTCTACCTGGATGATGAGAGTCTCAGAGGAGCAGGAGGAGGAGGAGCAGAGGTTCCAGCCATGTGCTGGTGAATGTTTAACAACAGGCTCTTCAGAGAAAGCATCAGAACCTGGTTCATAACATAGGCTAATTACTGTGGTGTAAATATATCTCCCGTGGGTGATTTCAAATTTCTGACATGATGTCACTGACCAGTGCACAGAATCTGCTCTGGTAAGCTGATATGCGAGGCTCCAGCACACCACTGGTGATTTTTGACCCAGGGTGTGCCTGGGGTGTGCATACCCAGTGGTGTCCACTCCAGAGGCTGCTCTGGGAAAAGCAGCGTTGGAGTAAGGGACTGTGAAATTTAGGAATGTTTACTTGCAAAGTTAGGGGGAGTAAGGATTGACAGCAGAGTGCGGAAGGCAGGACTAGAAGGAAATGCTGAGCAGAGGGGCCTGGACTTGGGAGGCAAGGGGGCAAACTGAGCCCTGCGAAGAGAACTCACTGCCAGGGGAACTTGGGGATCTCTTCCCCTCTACATTTAAGCCCAGAATCTTGCCAGGACAAACAGGTGCCAGCACCAAGCTGGAGAGCTTGGGAAAGCACCAGGTATTCTGTATTGAATGCACTTCTGAAGGACAAAGGGAATAAAACAAAACAAAACAAAAAACNCTTCCCAACTGGCGCTAGTGGTGAAGAATCTGCCTGGCGATACAGGAGGTACAAGAGACACCGGTTTGACCCCTGGGTTGGGAAGCTCTCCTGGAGAAGGAAATGGAAACCCACTTCAGTATTCTTGTCTGGGAAATCCCATGGAAAGAGGAGCCTAGTGGGCTACAGTCTGTGGGATCACCAAGAGTCGGACACGACTGAGCACACAGCACATGATTTTGTAGACAAGTTGGCACAGTGAACAGTTAATACAGAACACCTAGTAAAGCCACGGGAAAATGGGGCTGGGAACCCAGTCTCCCCGAGGCCCTGGGCAGGTGGCGTCTCTGACCCTCAGGGCCAGAGTCCCACCTCTTCCAATACCCGCAGTGCCCACACCACTCAAGAATGGGCAGGAGCCAGGGGCGTACTCGCCATAGACTAGGGGACTGGGCCACACTCCTGGGGGAGTGCAGCTGTGCTGAGGGAGAGACAGGGGCTGGGCAAGCCCAGTAGGATCTAGAATTCTGCCGTAGCTGGGGCCCACACCACAACTTTCTGGGCACTTACCGAGTGCCCACAGGAAGCAGCCAAGTCAAGCTGCAAAAACAGGCTGCTGAAGAAATGGAGAGTGTCGGAGGATGAGCCGGGAAAGCCAGGATGGTGGGCTGTTAAGAGGAGGCTCTGTGTCCAGAAATGTGGCGGGAATTGGGTGCGAAGCTGTAAGCCAGTCCCAGTCTGCAGAGAATGAGACAGGACAGGTTGGTAGGTGAGGATGATGAGGAAGGTAGAGGGCAGGGGGTCTACCTGGATGATGAGAGTCTCAGAGGAGCAGGAGGAGGAGGAGCAGAGGTTCCAGCCATGTGCTGGTGAATGTTTAACAACAGGCTCTTCAGAGAAAGCATCAGAACCTGGTTCATAACATAGGCTAATTACTGTGGTGTAAATATATCTCCCGTGGGTGATTTCAAATTTCTGACATGATGTCACTGACCAGTGCACAGAATCTGCTCTGGTAAGCTGATATGCGAGGCTCCAGCACACCACTGGTGATTTTTGACCCAGGGTGTGCCTGGGGTGTGCATACCCAGTGGTGTCCACTCCAGAGGCTGCTCTGGGAAAAGCAGCGTTGGAGTAAGGGACTGTGAAATTTAGGAATGTTTACTTGCAAAGTTAGGGGGAGTAAGGATTGACAGCAGAGTGCGGAAGGCAGGACTAGAAGGAAATGCTGAGCAGAGGGGCCTGGACTTGGGAGGCAAGGGGGCAAACTGAGCCCTGCGAAGAGAACTCACTGCCAGGGGAACTTGGGGATCTCTTCCCCTCTACATTTAAGCCCAGAATCTTGCCAGGACAAACAGGTGCCAGCACCAAGCTGGAGAGCTTGGGAAAGCACCAGGTATTCTGTATTGAATGCACTTCTGAAGGACAAAGGGAATAAAACAAAACAAAACAAAAAACAAAGGGAGCTTTAAAACAGCCTCGCCACAAAGCTTCCCCACCTCCCACAGCCCTGACTCAGGGAGGGAGCTGAGGTCCAAGCCGCACACCAGACAAGAATTTCAAGTGCATTCCTGGGATGCTCCGTTCAGCTGAAAGTATCAACATTTACCCTTGTCCGCCACTGCACCAGAGTTAAGAGCAGAAGAATGACAGCATGGAGAGAACCTGCTGGGCAGTTATGTCAAAGATGCCCCAGGAAGCGGTGTGGTGGGGCAGCCAGGACAGAGAGCTTCACACTGGGAACTGTCGTCATTCTTGCCCTTGTTATTGATAAAATTCCTACTTCCTAGCACTTATTGTATGCCATGCATGAAGCTGGCATTTCGCCCAAACTGTCTCCTTTAGCCATTAGAGGATCTAGAAGAGAAGGTCTCTGGCTGGCCTCTGCCAGAGCCCTCTCTGGGCCTTAGTTTCCTCGTCTGTCTGTCCAGGGAGCCCATCTGCTCTGAGGCACCTTCCAGTCTTGATCTTCAGGTCCACCTCGGCTGTTCTGAATCAAGGTGTTCTGCCGGCTGGTTGGCCATGCCGGCTGTGAGCTACCTGTGTTGCACATAAGGGGTACTTTCTGCACAGCCCTGAGTATCCCTCAGCCTCGCCTCAAAGTCCAGCCACTCCCCCAGGCCCTGCTCAGCCCACGTGGAAGCCGATGGCATCTCCCCTCTCCGTGACTCTCCACCTTCCTGCCTGGGGAGCTGCTCCATGTTCTCCAGGAAGGGTTGGGGGAATCACAGCTGTGGGGTGGCCCTGACTAATGTGAGGCAGAAGCCACTGGGTAAGTGTCCCCCCAGTTCAGAGACACCTGTCACATGACCCTTCAAAGGCCCCACGGGGTCAAACACCAGCCCAGTAATGCATCCTCGGTTTGGCCTTCCCTTCTCCCCCGTTTCACCCCTGTCTCTCCATCCTGCTCTTGGGATTGCTTTTCTAATAAGCTCCCAGTTTGGCAGTCTTGGCCTCAGGCTCTGCTCTGAAGGGAATCCAGGCTGAGTTTCCAAGGGCCTATGGCTGAGGATAATCCGCCATTTGACAAAGTGGGGGTGACTCCGTGTCCTAGTGAAGTTCTCATTCCCCTGCATTCAGATGACTTCTGGAGGAGTAAGAAGGCCCATGGAACCAGGGAATCTCTGAGGATCCTTGCTCAGCCCTGGGGAAGGGGTTATAAGAGGAAGGTTTGGAGCCAGGGGAGATCAGTGAGGAGCCTGTGCTGGGTGAGGAGTGTTGATGAAACGATGAAAACTCATCACATTGGTGGGGAGACGGGTGGAGAAAGAAGGAATGGAGACACAGATGTGGAGAATGGACTGGTGGCCCTGGTCGGGGAGGGAGAGAGCGGGACAAGTGGAGGAAGTGGCCTCATTATATCTGCACCATCAGATCTGTCTCTTATACACATCTACAAAGGGGGAGGCTGGGGAGGGAGGGGATATACATCTGGTTGTAGCTGACTCACGTTGTTGTATGGCAGAAACCAACACAACATTGTAACAATTAAAAAAACAAAAACAAGATAATAGCATCTTTGACCTGCAGAGACCTGGGGGTTTGGGGTGGGAGTGGAGGTACCTAAGCCTCCTCCACAGACTTCTACCAGGCATTGCTGGTCAGAGGAGTGAATGCAGGCTCTGACCTCAAGGTGGGGCCACAGAGGGGTGTCTGAACTCCAAAAACAAGATAATAGCATCTTTGACCTGCAGAGACCTGGGGGTTTGGGGTGGGAGTGGAGGTACCTAAGCCTCCTCCACAGACTTCTACCAGGCATTGCTGGTCAGAGGAGTGAATGCAGGCTCTGACCTCAAGGTGGGGCCACAGAGGGGTGTCTGAACTCCTAGCCTGAAGGTTCTTTGTCACAAGCACAACCACTCCACAGGGCAGGGACTGCCTCCTAGGAGTGAGCCACTTGTTCTGGGAATATACAAGGTGTAGTCTAACAGCCTGATGTGGGACTGGCAGAGCAAAGCCCAGGACCACCACAGCGTAGCCTCGGGGCTCTCCCTGCCCTGTATGTACTGTCTCCTCCTTCGTAGTCACTTTGGATTTGCTCCTATTTCTGAGCTGCTGACAGCAGGGCTGCAAAAGGCTGAAAGGAGCTTAGACTCAGGACAAACTCTCAGCCCAGCACTGCTCCATCCCCCCAAATCCACTGAATCCACACCAGGATCTCCCCCTGGGCGACCCCGTACTCACATACCCCAGATCTTGGGGACTTCTGCTATGCAGAGCTGTAAGGTCCACTTAAAGTCCTCCCCTATTGCGTCTGGGACCCTCGTCTGGGGTGTGGCCCTGCCTCTTCGGCCTCAGTGCCTGCTTTTCCTGCGTGCAGATTCCTCTCCCCTCGCTGTGGCTTCTCCTCTCACAGTAATAGGATTCGATGTGCGCAGGTGATGGACCAGGGGGGTGTCTGGGTGCTGGAGGCTGTGCCCCACGAGGTGACCTCACTCCATGACGTAGCCTCAGGACATGGAACCAGAAAGACAGAGTAGGGGAAGCAAGGCTAAGGGTTTGGGGCTGTTGAAATCTCCATGACAACCAGGCCGAGACTACCAGGATGTGGCTGACCCTGTTGCTGTTCAATCGCTAAGTCACGTCTGACTCTTTACGACTCAGTGGACTGCAGCACGCCAGGCTTCCCTGTCATTCACCATCTCCTGGAGTCTGCTCAAACTCATGTCCATTGAGTCGGTGATGCCGTCCAACCATCTCATCCCCTGTCACCCCTTTCTCCTCCCGTCTTCAATCTTTCCCAGCACCAGTGTCTTTCCCGAGTCGACTTTTTGCATCAAGTGGCCCAAGTATCGGAGCTCCAACTTCAGCATCAGTCCTTCTAATGAACATTCAGGGTTGATTTCCTTTAGAATTGACTTCTTTGATCAATTTCTGTGTAGTTCAAGGGACTCTCAAGAGTCTTCTCCAGCACAATTTGAAAGCATCAGTTCTTTGACTCTGAGTTTTCTTTATGGTGCAACTCTCACATCCATACATGACTACTAGAAAAACCATAGCTTTGACTATATGGACCTTTGTTGGCAAAGTGATGTCTCTGTTTTTCAATATGCTGTCTAGGTTTCCCTATTGTGGGAAGGGGGCTGAGGCAGAGGTTCATGAGGAGAATGGAGGGCTTTCAGCAAGTCCTGCTGCGATGTGGGCTGGGCAGTTCAGAATGGTGAAGCCACACTGTCCTCTCTACCCTGCGCCTCTCCCCAGGGGCCCAGGGCCTCCCCACTCTAGAACCACACTTCTTGCCCTCCTGGCGGGAGCTGGGCCTCTGGAAGTCTGTCCCTCCCTGTTTCCTGGCCCCCCTCTCTCTTTGTACCCAGGCCAGAGGAGTACCACAGGCAGACTGATGTCCTAAAGCCGACTTCGTTGTCAGGCTGGATTCTAATCTGGATTTGGCCACTACTGAGAGAAGTGTCTTCAGCTATTTATGTCTCAGTTTCTCATCTGTAAGAGACGAGAACTTCTTGGAGTTGTTATGAAGATTCAGTTAATGAGATGACTATGCCACACTTCGCACAGGGCTGGGTTCCCAGAAAGTGCTCCATACGTAGGAGCTATTAGGAGTTGAGTCACTAGTTTTTGTATCATCTTTCATTTTGCAGAAAGGCAAACTGAGGTCTAAAGAGAGGGCAGGTCTGACGGAGACTCTGAGATGGGCCAGTGGCAGAGCTGAGCCCTTGAAGCCCACTCCATCCAAAGCCCTTTTTGGCTTCAGTGAGGGGCCAGCTACGACTTCAGGACTGCTGGTGCCTCCTCCATCCCATCTCCCACCCTCCACATCTGCTCTGTATCTGCTTTTAAGAAGGGCCTGGCTTTCAGGGGTTTTGCCAAGGTGGGGGACCAGGCCCTGGGCTCCAGGGAAGGCCTAGGCTCTGTGCTGGCTCTGTAGGAGGATGGGCTGGAGTTAATAGCCTTGCCTGTAGGAGGATGAGAGGCCCCACTGTGCATTAGAGCCCTTCAAGGCCTCCCCTGGGACTTGTCCATAGAGTGAGGGGAAAGGTTTGGGAGGGCAGTTAGGAGACCTGGGCTCTGGCCTCAGCTCTTCCCCCAACCAGCCATGTGCTTGGTTCACATCATGGCTCTCCCTGAGACCCCATTTTCTTAATCACACAAACACAGACACTGCGGTAGACAAGGTCTTCATCAGCCCAGAAGGCCTGGCAGGGGATGGTTCTGTCCTCACAGAAAGTGATGGCTCCTGGGGCCAGGCCTCTGGGGGTGGGGGTTCTTGCTCTGTAGTGGCTGCCTCAGCAGACCCCCTGTCACTTAATTTGGCAGCTCAGTGTCCAGGGGCAAGTGGTCTTTGAGAGGCATAAAGCATCTGTGTCAGAAATGAGTTATGTGATTCACCATGGGGCCACGATCATGCCTCCCAGCTCTATGCCCTCCCCCAAGAGGCTTGCTTTGTCATCCGGTCCCTGTATTTGCATGCGCCATTGCCCGGCCACCCCTTGGTCAGCTGGTGGCCACAGGGGACTCGTTGGAGGCCCATTATCGGCCATTGGTTGTAAGGGATGATGGAGGGCAGGCCCATCTGCACACACATTAGGCCTTTGTCTTGGAGGTGGTGGGGAAGATGAATGAGGCCTGTCACTAGGCTTCTGCTGCCTGGGGGAACATCAGGGGCCTGAGACAGACCCTGGGCTGGATACTAGAGGGAAGTGGCGTGCACTCACCTCTTCAGACAGAACCAGATGAAAGAGGCTTGAACAGAGATAGCTGGAAGGAGGCGACAGTGAAGAGGCATGCCAGAAAAGCCACCCGAGTTGACTGCAGGCATTTCTGCTGGGCCTGTACCAGTGCTTCTCCCATTACAGCTGACCGTTGATAGAACTGGGTTCCATTGGGTTAAGTTCAGGCTGGCAAAATCCTCAGACCAGCTGATTCACACTCTTCAATATGTGGTGGGGAAACTGGGGCCTGAGAAAGCCAGGGGCTTGCCCAAGGTGGCTTCAGGAATCAGCAGCAGAACCAGCATATGAACTGTTGTGATGAACTTCCGTGGATACCCCCGCTCCATTTGGTACAGAGCTAGTTCAACATACCCTCAGTGACCCTGAAGTTCAGGTTCCCAAGGGCTGCAGAGGGCAGAATGTGGCTTCTGCTCATTTCTGGGCCTTTAAGAGTTGAGCCTGAGGCTGGGGTGGCCTCTAGATGTGGGAGGCTGGCTTGTTTCAGAGGTTGAGGCAGGGCCAGCAGCCCAGCAGAGATGGGAACAGAGGACCTGAAGCCAAAAGAGCTGCTTCCAGCCTGCCTCCGTCAGCTTGTTATAGCTCACCCATCTCCCATGGACCTGGGGCACAGTCTTAACTCCTTGACCTAGTACCCAAGGCCTTCTGCCCACTTCGTGTGCCCATCTCAGAAAGGCAGCTGGTCTCAGTGCCACTGGCCCTGGGGAATCTTCCTCTAGACTCACAGTGCACTGTTCCAAGGGCTGACATACTGCCTGGTTTTAAACAGTATGTCGATAAGGATCATCATTTCCATGCCTCTGCTTTGACTGAATTACATACACTCTATGCCTGACCTGGTTCCCCAGTCCCAGCACCAGCAGAGGAGCTCAATGAATGAAGGAAGGAAGGACATGACTAAAGGCCCCACCCTTCAGGAAAGTGTTTTGGGCATATTTGCCAAGAGCCCTGGCATGGCCCTACCCTCTGTCTCAGCAATCCCACTCCTGGAACAGTTTCTAAGGAAGTAATCCAAAGACAGAAGGGGAAAAACCTACAGACACACAGAGGCTCATTGCAATGCTCTTCATGCTGTTAAAGGAAAAAAAAGCATAAGTCCTAAATGTCTAATAGAAGGGGACTGCTTGTTAAGTAAATTAGTGTATATCCCTATGATGGAATTCTCCACGCTGGATATTCTGAAATTGGAAGGAAAAAGAAAGAGGAGGAAGGTATTTAATTCTGGAACATTTGAATATTATGTAAGTGCATTATGTTTGAAGTGCCACCTTTTTCTTTGTTTATTTGGCTGCATCAGGCCTTAATTGTGGCTCACAGGATCTTTGTTGCATCATGTGGGGTCTTTCCTTGTGGTGGACCAACTCAGTAGTCGCAGCACATGGCATCTGGGATCTTAGTTCCCTGACCAGGGATCAAACCCACACCCTCTGCACTGCAAGGCGGATTCTTAACTGCTGGGCTGCCAGACGAGTCCTGAAAGTGCCACTTTTTGATCTATTGCTTTTCTACCTACACATGGATGATACTTTTCTGGATTCTCAATTTTGTCCTACTGATCTGTTTGCTTATTCCTATGTCAATGCCTAAGGTTTTAAAATACTAAAGATTTCAGAAATATTTTATGTCTGGTGAGATGAGTTCCCCCTCTTTGCTTTTTCTTTTTTAAATTGTTTTGGTGATCTTTGTATATTTATTCTTCCACATAAATTTTTAAGCCAGCCTTCCAAATATAAAAAAATCCTATTACTATTTTGATTAGACTTGAATTTATAGAGTATCTTGGGATAGAAAACTATATAATATTGAGTCATCCCATTGCATTATTTTTGAAAATTTTAAAAAAGTAAAGTGAACACCATACTGCAACATGGAAACTGCTTATGCTATAAAAGTAAGAAAATAAATATTGTTCCTATTTGAGGGGAAAACTGGAAGGAAATATAAAAATACAAACAGGTGTTTTTTTTCCCCATTTTCTAATTTTCCTGTAAAATACTTTAATCTTTAAAATATGTGCACATATGTTTAAAAAGAAGGACATTGACAAAGGAGAACATATCTCCAAAACGAAGCCCAGGGTAAGGAAGAAACTCAAACATGCTTCATCAGAAAAGATAGGGGGGTGCTGGGGACAGGAATCTTGGGGAGGAGATGGCACTGTCCAGTCACACCTTCTGGCTGAAACGTCTGCGTTGCTGCTGTGGCTGAGGCCAGAGCCCCACAAAGGCAGAACCAGCTGAGCGAGAAAAGGTGGATGAGCCAGGCCATCTCACAGGCTCTGCCACTGATGCTCAGTAGCTTGGGCTGCCTGGGAGAGGGCACCCGTGGGAACTGCAGACAGAATGCACAAAAGGTGGAGAGGATCTGTTCTAGATGCCTGAGGCCCAGTATAGCCTGGGAATCTGTACGTCTCCACACGTGGGGCTGAGAAGCCCCTCTGCACCCACACCATTTGATACCTGGCAGTGGACTTGCCTCTTGGAGGATCTTGGAGCAGTGCTAAGGGCTGGTGTGGGTTGGGGAGAAGAGGTCCAGTGCAAGTCAACTCAGAGGACAGCTCGACAGCCGAAAGCCACATCTACACAAGGGTCAGCAGAGCCCCTTCTTGGTGACTGAACCACAGAGAGCTGGGCAGCGTGAAATAGCCCATCATTTACTGATCTCTTCCATCGCCCTCCAGAAAGTTGGCAATGCCTAGATGAGATTTCCGAAGGCCCTTCATAAGTTATGCGTACGGACTTGATGCCCAGGATGTGAAGCTGACAGGTCAGGGTTTTCCAAGTGAGCGTGTGAACAGCGAAACTGTGTTGCCATTTTCCGGTTAGCAATGCTGGCATCTAAAAAGTGGGCAGCACCGGTATCCCCATCCATTGTCTTACTTAACTTTACAAACACTCCATCCGGGGAGGGGTTGGACTCCAAAGTTTATAGAGGAGGATGCTGAAGTTCCTTGAGAAGGGAACTGACTTGCCCCCTGAAAAGGAACAGGCTGCTTGGTGACCCCACAGCATTCTGTGGTTTTCTAGTGGTTGAAACAAATTTCCAAGCAGACATTTTATTCTTCCACCCAACAATCCCACTCCCCATCCCCACACTGAGGGTGATGCCTCCAGGACAGTCATGTCAGCTGTCAGCGGCGATGGATGTGTCAAGGCAGAGAAAGAAGATGGATGGGCCATGGTTAATGAGTTAGTGAGTCTGATACCCCCTTTGTGGGTTGGGCGGATGGCTCTAATGACTGCGGGGCCTAGCTTCCCTGAAGGCCAGCAGCCCAGTCTCTACTGTTCCTCATATATGCCCCCCCAAATGACTTTTCAGGGAACCCCCACCTCTCCTTGTAAGATCCACTCTCCCCATCTCTGAAACACCCATGCCAAATAGGAAGAGAGGCATCTGAGCTTTGTTAGGGACAAGCCAAAGGCGGCATCAATAATGGCCGCATTTCAAGGAGGGGGAAAGGGCAGGAGGTGGGTAAAGGCCTTCCCAGCCGAGGCGTGAGGTCACCTGGGCCCAGAAGAGCCTCCAACTCAGGTGAAGGCAGGAGCTCCATCCCAAGGGTCTCACTTGCCTCGTGAAACCAGGTGTTGCCCCACTTCTCGGATCATATTTTTGCTTCTCTCTACCGTGGGGACAATAGAACACAGAGAATGATAAAAGGCCTCGGACAAAAGCCCCTAACCACCATTACCACCTGCCCCACCCCCAGGGGAGGGGCATAGATTAGGAGCCTGATAATCTCATCAGATCCTGGGGCCTCCCACTGGACTCCAGAGAAGCAGCATTGATTGGAACCGGGCCCCAGATGCATGGGGCTCCAGCCTCCCCCTCTGCCTTCTCCTCTGTCCTGTCCACCCCCATTTCCAGGGCCTCTTGGCTGTCGGCCCTGAGGAGCATAGCAGACAAAGGCCTGGGAAGGCAGGAACGTGTGCAGCCCACAGAACAGCTGCTCTGTGGACGTGCATACTTGTGGAACCAGCCAAGAACCCACCTAGAGAAGTCCTCTCATTCAATCACCGACCTATCCACTCATTGGCCATCACCAAAGTCTGCTCTGTACTGCGCCCTGGGCTGGGCACTCAACCAGAGCTGCTCTTAGACTAGGCAGAACACAGAGGTATAAATATACGGGATGGTGATGCTCTTAGAGTGGTATGATGGGGGCTGCCGGGTGCCAGAGGCAAGGGTCTGGGAAGATTTTAGAACTGGGGACAGGTGAGCCGGGTTTTGGATTGTAAGAAAGGAGTCTTGTCAAGCAGATAGAAGGGGAAGCAATGTAAAACAGAAGTGAAAAGTGGGGCGGATACAGGGAAATGAGGGGAGGTGGGGTGGAGGGACCCAGATCACAAAGGCACTTGAAGCTGGGGCGAGGACTCGATTCTGAAGCTGGGGGCCACATTAGAAGGGTTTCAGGCAGGGGAGGCCACAGTCAAATTTGTGAGCTGCTGAGTGAAGACTGACTTGAGGACTGGGAGACCCATGGAGGCTGCCCTTAAGAATCAGGACAAGGCCTGGCAGGGGCAGTGGCTGAGGGAGCACAGGGAGGTGTGAGGACAGAGAAGGCCCATCCATGGCAGTGTTCCCAGGGCCTGTCCTCATTTGCTGGGAGGATACCCCAGAAGGTCAGCCCTGCCTGGGCTCTAAGAGAGCTGCAGGGGCAGCTTGAGATAGTCCTCCACTCCAGACCCCAAGACTGAGGATCTGCCCAGACAACCAGCTGCGTTTGGTCCCCTGCATGTGACCACCAGCCCCCAGGCTGCAGCACCCCACCCCACCCTGGGCGAACACACGGACATTCCCGGCCTGCACTGTGTCTCGGGGAGAAGTGCCCACCCTTGGTCCCCTGAGGTGAGAACCACTGAGCCAATCTGGGAACAGAGCTGAAAGAATGAAATGGTCCATTTCCAAACTCTGTTCCAGCAAAAACAGAGCTGGAGTAAGCCGATCTACAGTCAGTCCCAGTTTTGACTGTGTTCTAGGCACGTCCCTTTCCCTCTCAGAGCCTCAATTTCCTCATCTGTATGGTGAGAGAGTTAGCCCTTCCAGCCTTGACTGTGTGTTACATTCCTCAAAATGCACAGAATTTTTTATGGTTTCCCCAGCACTTGCAACATCCCATGAGACTGATGGAATAGGTATTAATGTATGCATGATATAGATGCTAAAATTGAGGCCCGATGACCTACCCCAAATCAGAAGCACATGGCACCAGAGTCCACAAAAGAACCCCGGGCTCCTGCTCCTCCATCTGACGCCTTTCCCTCAGAGCAACGCCATCTGCCCTGCTCACGCTGGTGGGAAGATGTTTGGTAATTATGGTCCACTATTCTCGTATGTGTTTGTTTCTGAGTGGGGCTAGGGAGGAGACAGGCTTTCCCATGGGGTCGTCCCCTGCTCCCTAGAGTAACTAGCCTGAGTCAGGCCTCTGCTCCTGGGGCAGGGCGGGGGGCGCCTCCTCAAAGATCGATTAATGAGCTGTGGTCCAAACCCAACATGAAGCGTGGCCTCCGATTTCTACCCTGGGTTCCATGGAAGGGAAGGCGGGCTGTGTCCAGGCCCGGAGCCCCTACTGCTGCCAAATTCTGCATGGGCACAGGGTGTGGACGGACCCGCGAGGATGGGGATGTTAAGCTGCCAGGTGGCTGACTCTGTCCGAGAGACGCTGCAGGCGGAGAAGAGCTCCGCTGAGGTAACAATGCAGCCATGAATCATATTTACAAACACTCCAGTGAGCAGGAGAAGGACATTAATTAAGCATTCACATCCTGCAGGGCCTCAGGGAGCCGTGAGGATGAGGACATGATTGCAGCCCAGCGGGAAGCGCCGTGCTGCCGGAATGCGGGCAGCCATTAGTCTCCGTCAGCAGCCGGCAGGTCTTATTATGATGATTAATTTTCAAGTTATCAGCAGTAATGCAATCATCCTCCTAGGCCAGGAAAACCCTCTTCATCACTCAAAGCCCAGGCTGGGGCAGCCTCAGGAGGCAGAGCGGCGCACTGAGCTTGTCACCGGGGTGACAAGAGAGAAGCAAACCAGCCCCCCAGCTCTCAGGATCAAAGCCCTGCCTGTGCAGGGCCATGTGATCTGACCCCGAGGCCCGAGGCCCAAGGCCCCTCAGGTAGGGCTCCCAGGGCTCACCCGGCTGCCTTCTGATGCTCCCAGGGCTGGCCCAGCTGCCTTGTTGATGGTGAGAAGAGAATAGATTCTCCCAGACATCTGGGAAGGCTGAGGCAGCTGTCCTGCCCATCAGCCCCGCAGAAGGAGCCTGGGGGCTTCTATAGACCCACTCGCCCCACATCCGTCAACTTAGATCAAGGAGGGCAGCAGGGAGCTGGGGGCTGCTGGGGCCGCTGCAGCATTGTCCTGGAGACGCCTGGTCTGGGGATGAGGGAGAGGAGGCGGGTGTTTCTCTCATCTGAAAAACCATTAATCCTGCTGCAGTGATCAAGCACCCGTGACGAGCAGGCTTTGTGCTGCGCCCGCACGTGCCGGGCAAGGGGCGGCAAGAGGTAATTGATCAGGGACGAATGGGTCTCTTCCTTTGTGGACTTTCAAAGGCACCATTTGGCATCCCGAGCAGGGCGATCGATGTGAGGCAGCTGACCCCCCTGTGGCCACCTCCAGGCAGCAGGTGGACAGGCCCAAGCGGGGGATGGTCGGGGGCCAGTTCTGTATCACGTGCCGTGCACTGTTAGCTGGGCTGGGGGCCTTCCCAGTGCAGGGCTGTGGGCCATCAATTTACCTTCTCTTTGCACTGAAAGGGAAGCTGGAACAGTTGCCGTGTTTTCTGATAAATTATAGCCAACCGTTCCCCAGCCTTGCAGTCCTGAGAATCCCAGCACTTGTATAAATCAGACTAATGAAAGCCGAGGTTGTCATCTTCGAGAGCAGGCATTCACTCAATGAACCTCATGGCATGCCTGCTGGGTGCCCGCGCCTGTGCCGAGCCCTGGGGCCATGCAGACATACTGGACTTAGTTTCAGCCTACGAAAGGCCCACGGGCCAGTGGGGCAGGCAGATTACCCAAGGCAGCCAATAGGGGGCCTGGTGGGAGGAGTCTGTACTTTCGAACAGCTTCACTGTCTCCCACTGTGTGGCCTTGGGCCAGTGCTTCAACCTCTCTGAGCTTTGGTGGCTTCACCTGCAAAGCAGCTGTGCTAACGCCCACCTCACAGGATGGTCATAAGAATGAAATGAATGAAATGGCAACACAGCACCGGCCTAGCCTGGGCTCAATAAAGGGTGAGTTTCTTCCCTTTCTGCTTGACTCCCTCCACCTGTAGGAAACCACCCCAGGGCTGTCACAGGGCAGAGGAAGAAATGCTCAGCTCCGCCTAGGGGTGGACAGGGAAGGAGTCACAGGGCAGGGGACATCGAGGAAAGACTTCTAGAAGAGGGGTTGGGGGAAATTGGGGGTTTAGGGGCATGGAATATGGAGGAGAGACAGAGATAGGAGGAAATCGCTAATGCAGGATGGAGGGTGCTGAGAAGGGGGAGGTGGGATGTAGGCAGGAGACTGAGGGGTGCCTGAGAGCACAGCAGTGTCAGAGAGCCTCGGAGGTTGCACTGAACTGGCAGAAGTTCAAGTTCAACATTTACGCCCTGAGCCTCGAAGGATGGATTGGGACAGTGAACTGTCTGTTGAGATGGTTCTGGGCTGGAGCCAAGCCTGAGGATGGAGAGAAGGTGACTGAGAAAGAGCTTCACTGGGGAGTGGGGATGAGTAAAAAGGGCAACCGAGCCACAGGATGGGCCAGCTTGGCAACAAGTCCACAGCAGGCACACGATGTCTACTCTGGAGAACACGGGCTCCCAGGCAGGGAGGTTCACAGACGCAAGGCAGAGACCAACCCACACAGAGAACGCCTCCCAGAGCATGCAGATACAAACTAGCAGAGACTGGGACCTGTGGGCGTGCAGAGATGTGCCACAGTTTGCACACACACAGAGGAAGCTTGCACATGAAGCACAGTTCCGGAACATGTATATCCAGATGGTCAGACTAGGGTGATCAACTCATCACAGTCTGCCCAGGACTTCTCCATTTTACTGTTTCACCACATTCCCCATGTCCTGGAAACCCCCTCAGTCCCAGGCAAACTAGGACGAGAGTTGGTCACCATGGCACGGAGACATGCACGACACACAGATGTCTGCACACATGGAGACAGAGACACACCTGGCAGACACACTGAGTCACACACAGAGCAGAGAGACACAAGGCACCCAGACATGCCCCAGCCCATCCCAGAGACCAAGTACACACACACACACACACACAAGGGCTGACTCGCATGCATGTACACACACACACGCATGCACACACACACACACACACGCATGCACACATCTACTGAACAAGAGAAATACCAAAACCTAAACCACTGAATATGCATTGGAAGGACTGATGCTGAAGCTGAAGCTCCAGTACTTTGGCCATGTGATGCAAAGAGCCAACTCATTAGAAAAGACCTGATGACAGGAAAGATTGTGGGCAAGAGCGAAAGGGGGTGACATAGGATGAGATGATTGGATGGCATCACCAATTCAATGGAAATGAGTTTAGCAAACTCTAGGAGATAGTGAAGGACAGGGAAGCCTGGCATGCTCCAGTCCATGGGGTAGCAAAGAGTCAGACCCAACTGAACAATAAAAAAACCAATAAAACAAAGGCCAAGCAAATTTCAGAAAGAACAAAATCAACCATTGAATCAGTAGACTAATGGGAGGTGGGCCTTGCTTTAATGTTAGAGAAATGCTTCTGGGAAGGGAAGAATAGGAGTGAACAGACCAACGCCAGGGCCCACACCAGAATCCTCCTAGCAAGGGAAGCTTCTCCAACCCGACTCAGCTAGCCAAGTCCGCAGGGGAGTGTCCTGCATGCAGTTCACTCCATGAATTGGACACCACCTTCCATCCTCACAGGATGTGGGTGGGATTAAGTGAGCAAATGTGTGTGAAGCACCAGGCATGGTGCCAGGCACATAGAGGGCTATGTTCAATACATCCCAACTGTTATGGTACAGATCCTTGGTCCCTGTTTTGAATTTCTGAAACCCCAAACTTACTGAAAACAGAACATCTCTTCCTAACTGGTTAGGAGGCACAACCTTATTCAAACGGACATAAGGTTGTTTATTCAGTTTCGTGTGACTATGCATGTGTCTCTGTGGGAATGTTAAGGTGCTTGGTTGTGGGAAATCATATTAGTTTTGAAAATGTGCATAGTTCAGAATCTGAAACATATTGGTCCCAAAGGATTCAAATAAGGGACCCTGGACCTGTACTTCTTTGAATTCAGATAGATAATATATCATTACGTGTGTGTTTGCTCGCACTGCCTAACATAGGCATCACCCTTAACAGTATACAAAGCATAGGTGTCTGTCCAGCAGGCATTGCCCTTAACAGTACATGTTCACATACGTTATCTCAGGTGACCCTCCCAGAACCAGGGAGGTCTACGAGTATCAATGTTACCTCTAGTTCACAGACCCACAACCAAGGCTCAGAGAGGCTGAGTGACTAGTCCAAGTTGACACAGCTAGTTAATGAGGAACTGGGTCTCAAACCTTGTATCCTAGGACTCCAGAGCCCACGTTCTTTCCCTTACACTCCCTTACCCCCTACTGTCTCAGCTACTTAGTGAAAAACATTCATGGGCATCAATGGAAGCAAGTGGAAAGTAATTTTAACCTCAAGTTCAACATTTATGCCCTGAAGGCCCCAGCTGCCTATCATATATACTAATGTCCAGAGTGCAGGCGTTGGACTGGGACTCCCTGAAAATTTGGGAGCAAGGTCCTGCCTCCTCTCCCTCTGCTGGTCCCTTGCTGGTTTCCAAGAAGAAATGTTTTTTTCCCTTCTACCTTCCTTATAACCATCTGGTCCTCAGAGTCAGTAGCAGCCTGTTTGCCTTTCCTGAAGTTCATCAGTGTTGGACGTAGCTTGGGTTTCACAACAGGAGCCCAGAGTTGGCTCAGTGCTTCAGGACATGAGCCTTTTATGACAATACACATGACAGTGGTTTCTGGGCCCCAGGGGACAGACTATAACATTGACTTTGAGCAGCAAAGTGGTCCTACAAGGACCCAGACCCACCCGCAGGTCCCAGCCCTGCCAAGAACAGTCATGAGCTCTTGGGTAAATTACTTAACATCTTTGGGCTCTAGGCAATATTTCCAAGTCCCTCTCAGAACTTAAATGCCACATAGTCCAAGAGCCTTCTCAGCTCACTTGAACAGTGCCCCGACCATCTGCAGGGACCATCAGGGACCATCTGCAGTGGCCCCTCTCCAGACAGCCAGGGTCATTTGGGGGTTCTCTACCTGGACTTCCCAGCTCTGGTTTTGTTATTTGCTGTATAAGTTTTCTGATGGGAAAGGGAGTTAGCGTAAAGACCTACAATAGAACAGCAGTTCCCACATTTGGCTGCATATTACGATAAACACGGTAGGCTCTTAAGAATCAAATGTTCAAGCCACACCCTGGAGTGATTACATCAGAGCCTCTGGGGGAGGCACTCAGGCATTTGTAGTCACTTAGTGTCCCCAGCAATTGCAGTGTATTGCCAAGTTTTATTCATTCACTTAATAAATTTTCATTTAATTCTTACAAACTGTTTGTGGTTCAACTGATTCTTTCCCCATTTCTCTTCCTTTACAGGTATAGAAATCATTCTCATCTTTACAGGTCCTTTTCAATTTGCTTTGTGAGTAAGAAGCCCTCTAATCGACTGTTTTTCTTTTGATTTTCTTTTCTTTTTTTATTTTTTAATAAGGAAGCATTTATTTAAGGTTTGTTAGTACTGAAGCCTGGGAGATACAGGTGAAAGAAACACTTAAGTTGTGTTCCACCAAAATGGGGGAGACTTATAAAGGCAAATTTTCTTTTTTTTTTTTAATTTAAATTTTACTTTTTTACTTTACAATACTGTATTGGTTTTGCCATACATGGACATGAATCCACCACAGGTATACATGAGTTCCCAACCCTGAACCCCTCTCCCACCACCCTCCCCATATCATCTCTCTGGGTGCACCAGCCCCAAGCATCCTGTATCCTGTATCAAACCTAGACTAGTGATTCGTTTCTTACATGATAGTGTACATGTTTCAATGCCATTCTCCCAAATCATCCCACCCTCTCCCTCTCCCACAGAGTCCAAAAGTCTGTTCTTTACATCTATGTCTCTTTTGCTGTCTCGCATATAGGGTTATCATTACCATCTTTCTAAAATCCATATATACATGTTAGTATACTGTATTGGTATTCTTCTTTCTGGCTTACTTCACTCTGTATAATAGGCTCCAGTTTCATCCACCTCAGAACTGATTCAAATGTATTCTTTTTAATGGCTGAGTAATACTCCATTGTGTCTATGTACCACAGCTTTCTTATCCATTCATCTGCTGATGGACATCTAGGTTGCTTCCGTGTCCTGGCTATTATAAACAGTGCTGCAATGAACATCGGGGTACACGTGTCTCTTTCTATTCTGGTTTCCTCGGTGTGTATGCCCAGCAGTGGGATTGCTGGGTCATAAGGCAGTTCTATTTGTAGTTTTTTAAGGAATCTCCACACTGTTCTCCATAGTGGCTGTACTAGTTTGCATTCCCACCAACAGTGTAAGAGTGTTCCTAAAGGCAAATTTTCTATTGTTATTTAATCTTTTTCACCCTAGCTAAGCTAGTTTATTTACTCTACTTTAAAAGTGGCTCTAGACAAACACATGATGAAATTATTTCCCAGTATGTGTCCAGAAGGGCACTAAAGATAATATTTACATAGAATCCCAGGACAGCTATGACAGTGGAAGGGAAGGCATTCAGATCATGAAGAGCATCCTCTGGATGTTAGACAATAATGAGGATGGAGGAAGTTTAATTCTTTTTTATTTTATTTAAAAAAATTTTGTTATTTATTTATTTATTTTGGCTGGCACCACGGGCCTGTGGGATCTTAGTTCTCCAACCAGGGATCAAACTTGTACCTTCTGCTTTGGAAGGGCTGAATCTTAACTGCTGGACCTCCAGGGAAATCCACTTATTTTATTTTTTGGCCACATTGTGCAGCATGTGGGATCTTAGTTCCCCAACTAGGGACTGAACCCACACAGTCGGCTGTAGAATCACGGATTCTTAACTACTGGATCATCGTGGAAGTTCCTGAAATTTATTTCTGATGCTAGTGATTTTGGTGAATTAAGAGCTAACAGTGAGAATTCAATATTTGTACTCGGTTCTCAGAACTTCAGTTATATGCACTAGTAATATTTTTACATGCCTTTATTTGTAGGCAATAAACAAAAAAGTAAATTTGCTGTGGTTTTTGAGTCTCTAAGTCATGTCTGACCCTTTGCGACCACATGAACTGCAGCTCGTCAGGCTTCCCTGTCCTACACTACCCCCCAGAGTTTGCTCAGACTCTTGTCCATTGAGTCAGTGATGCCATCCAACCATGTCATCCTCTGTCCTGCCCTTTGCCTCTTTCAATTTTTTCCAGTATCAGAGTCTTTTCTAATGTGTCGGCTCTTCACACCGGGTGGCCAAAATATTGGAGCTTCAGCTTCAGTGTCAGTCCTTCCAATGAACATTCATGGTTGATTTCCAGCCATCTCATCCACGGTCATCCACTTCTCCTCCTAACCCCAATCCCTCCCAACATCAGAGTCTTTTCCAATGAGTCAACTCTTCGCATGAGGTGGCCAAAGTACTGGAGTTTCAGCTTTAGCATCATTCCTTCCAAAGAAATCCCAGGGCTGATCTCCTTCAGAATAGACTGGTTTGATCTCCTTGCAGTCCAAGGGACTCTCAAGAGTCTTCTCCAGCATCACAATTCAAAAGCATCAATTCTTCAGCACTCAGCTTTCTTTATGGTCCAACTCTCACATCCATGCATGACTACTGGAAAAACTATAGCTTTGACTATACTGACCATTGTTGCCAAAGTGTTGTCATTGCTTTTAAATATGCTATCTAGGTTCGTCATACTTTTCCTTCCAAGGAGCAAGCATCTTTTAATTTCATGGCTGCAGTTACCATCTGCAGTGATTTTGGAGCCTAGCAAAATAAAATCTGTCACTGTTTCCACTTTTTCCCCTTGTATTTGCTGTGAAGTGATGGGACCAGATGCCATGATCTTAATATTTTGAATGTTGAGTTTCAAGCTAGCTTTTTTACTCTCCTCTTTCACCCTTATCAAGAGGTTCTTTAATTCCTCTTCACTTTCTGCCATTAGAATGGTACCATCTGCATATCTGAGGCTATCAATACTTCCCCAATCTTGATTCCAGCTTGTGATTCATCCAACCTAGCATTTTTCATGATGCACTCTGCATAGAAGTTAAATAAGCAGGGTGACAATATACAGCCTTGTTGTACTCCTTTCCCAATTTAGAACCAGTCAGTTGTTTCATGTCCAGTTCTAACTGTTGCTTCTTGATCCACATAGTTTTCTCAGGAGACAGGTAAGGTGGTCTGGTAGTCTCATCTCTTGAAGAATTTTCCACAGTTTACTGTGATCAACACAAACTCTTTAGCATAGTCAATGAAGCAGAAGTAGATGTTTTTCTGGAATTCTCTTGCTTTCTCCATGATCCAACCAGTGTTGGTAATTTGATCTCTCGTTCCTCTGCCCTTTCTAAATCCAGCTTGTACATCTGGAAGTTCTTGGTTCATGTACTGCTGAAGCCTAGCTTGAAGGAATTTGAGCATAACCCAGCTAGCAAGTGAAATGAACACAATTACATGGTAGTTTGAACATTCTTTGGCATTGTCCTTCGTTGGGATTGGGATGCAAACAAATCTTTTCTGTCCTGTGACTACTGCTGAGTTTTCCAAATTTGATGATATATTGAGTGCAGCACTTTAACAGCATCATCTTTTTAGGATTTTAAATAACTCAGCTGGAATTCCATCACCTCCACTAGCTTCATTCGTAGTAATGCTTCCTAAGGCCCCCTTGACGTCACACTCCAGGATGTCTAGCTCTAGGTGAGTGAGCACATCATCATGGTTATCTGGGTCTTTAAGATATTTTTTGTATAGTTCTCCTGTATATTCGTGCCACTTTTTCTTAATCCCTTCTGCTTCTGTTATGTCCTTATTGTTTCTGTCCTTTATCATGCCCAACCTTGCATGAAATATTCCCTTGCTATCTCCAGTTTTATTGAACATATCTTTAGTCTTTCCCATTCTATTGTTTTCCTCTATTTCTTTACCTTCTTGAGTGGGTAAAGAAGGTGTGGTATATATACACAATGGAATATTACTCAGCCATAAAAAGGAACATATTTGAGTCAGTTCTAATGAGGTGGATGAACCTAGAACCTATTATACAGAGTGAAGTGAGTCAGAAAGAGAAAGATTCTAACACATATACGGAATCTAGAAAAATGGTACTGAAGAATATATTTACAGGGCAACAATGGAGAAACAGACATGGAGAATAGACTTATGGACATGGGGAGGAGGGGAGGATAGGGTGAGATGTATGGAAAGAGTAACATGGAAACTTACATTACCATATGCAAAATAGATAGCCAAAAGGAATTTGCTGTATGGCTCAGGAAACTCAAACAGGGGCTGTGTATCAACCTAGAGGGGTAGGATGGGGAGGAAGATGGTAGGGAGGTTCAAAAGGGAGGGGATATGTGTATACCTATGGCTGACTAATGTTGAGGTTTGACAGAAAACAGCAAAATTCTGTAAAGCAATTATCCTTCAATAAAAAAATTAATTAATTAAAAAAAAAAAGAGAGAAGGCCTTCTTATCTCTCCTTGCTATTCCCTGTAACTTTCCATTCAGTTGGGTATATCTTTCTTTCCCTTCTCCTTTGCTTTTTGCTTCTCTTCTTGTCTATTATTTTTCAGCCCTCCTCAGACAACCATTTTGCCTTCTTGCATTTCTTTTTCTTTGGGATGGTTTTGGTCACTGCCTCTTGTACAATATTAGGAACCTCCATCCATAGTCCTTCAGGCACTTTGTCTAACAGACTGAATCCCTTGAATCTATTTGTCACCTCCACTGTATAAAGGATTTTATTTAGATCATAGCTAACTGGCCTAGGGGCTTTCCTTACTTTCTTCAATTTAAGACTGAATTTTTCAATAAGTAGCTCACGATCTGAGTCACAGTCATCTCCAGGTCTCGTTTTACTGACTGTATAGAGCTTCTAAATCTTCAACTGCAAAGACCATAGTTTGGTTTCAGTATTTACCATTTGGTGATGTCCATGCATAAGGTCTTCTCTTGGATTGTTGGAAAAGGGTATTTGCTACAACCAGTTTGTTTTCTTGATAAAACTCTGTTAGCCTTTAAGGCCAAACTTGCCTGTTACTCCGAGTATCCCTCGACTACCTACTTTTGCATTCAAATCCCCTATAATGAAAAGGAGATATATATATGTTTGTGTGTGTGTGTGTGTTAATTCTACAAGGTGTTGTAGGTCTTCATAGAACTGGTCAGTTTTAGCTTCTTCAGCATCAGTGGTTGAGGCATAGACTTGGATTACTGTGATGTTGAATGGTTAACCTTGGAAACAAACCGAGTTCATTTTGTCATTTTTGAGTCTGCACCCAAATACTGCATTTTGGACTCTTTTGTTGACTGTGAGATCTACTCCATTTCTTCTAAGGGATTCTTGCCCACAGTAGTAGATATCATAGTCATCTGAATTAAATTCACCCATTCCCATCCATTTTAGTTCACTGATTCCTAAGATATCAATGTTCACTCTTGCCATCTCCTGCTTGACCATGTCCAATTTACCTTGACTCATGAATCTAACATTCCAGATTCCTATGCAACATTGTTCTTTACAGCACTGGACTTTAACAACCAAACACATCCCATAACTGAGTGTCATTTCTGATTTGGCCCAGCACTTCAGTCCTTCTGGGGCTATTCGTAGTTGCCCTCTGCTTTCCCCCAGTAGCATATTGGACACCTTCTGACATAGGGGGCTCATCTCCTGATGTCATATCTCTTTGCCTTTTCATACTGTTCATAGGGTTCTCTTGGCAAGAATACTTGGGTGGTTTTCCATTCCCTCTACCAGGGAACCATGTTTTGTCAGAACTTTTCACTATGACCTGTCCGTCTTGGGTGGTCCTGCACAGCATGGCTCATAGCTTCACTGAGTTATCCAAGCCCCTTTGCCACGACAAGACTATGGTTCATAAAAAATAAATGGATACAAATAAATAAAAACATTAAAATCTGATGTCCAAACCACATCCTCGAACGATTTTATCAGCAGTTCTGATGGAGGCATCCAGGCATCAGCATTCACTTGGAGTCCTAGATCTCAATGCACAGCCAGATTAAGAACCAGGACTTTTCAACCTTGAAAATGATGCCTGGGAATCTTGTTCAAATGCGGACTGTGATACAGCAGGTTACACTGGGGCTTGGAATCTGCATTTTCCAGAAAAGCTCCCAGGTGCTTCTGATGCTGCCGTTTCTCAGACCACAAGGCTCAGTCATTTAGGAAGTCCCTTCAGGCTCAAACGATCTAATGAGCTCATTCCCTTCCTTCCAAGGACTGACTGTGAGACCTCACTCTCGTGATGGGCCACCAGTCCACCGACTAGGCCCACCAGGTTTTTCTAGCCCTCTGCACGTCCCACAGTGAAGTAGGTTATGCCAGAGAGTCCTCAGAGGCCCTGCATCACAGTGGGACAGACACAGGCTGAAAGGCCGAGTCTCCACCTCCCCCATGGCAGGGACCAGGCCAGGGCAGGGACCAGACAGGGCCAAGGAGAGGCTTGGCCAGCATTCACTCTCAGGCCGCTGTAATAATGTACTGCCACCGATGGGCTTCAACAATAGAAACTTGCTATGCACAATTCTGCAGATGAGAAGTCCAAAATCAGGTATCGGCAGGGCTGGTTCCTTCCGGGGACTGAGAAGGGAGAAATCTGCTCCAGGTCTCTCTCCGGGACCGGCAAATGGCCGTCCTCCCTGTGTCTCATCACATCATCTTCCCTCTGTGTGTGTCTGCGTCCAAATTTTCCCCTTTTATAAGAACACCAGTCATCCTGGATAAGGGTCCCCCCCCCCAATGATCTCATTTTGACTTCAATTTATGATTTTAGGGGAACATGATGTAACCCACAACAGCTTGTTACATAAGAAGTCAGCCCCAAGTTACGAGATCATTTGAGTTTTCAAGAGGAGCCAGAAGTCTGGATTTACATGTGAAATCTTCTGATTTTTTTAATGTTGGCAATGTCTTTGATTTTAGGGCAAACTGTGGGGACCTCATGTTCTATATCTGTGCCTGGGCTGCTCACCTTCCCTCCCATGGAAACGGTGCCCCAGGACAGGCTGCAGCACCCTCCAGCACTTCCCTGCACCCTTGCAGTCTGCCTCCCAGCTCTCAGCTTGCCCTGCTCCCCCACCACAGCTACAGGATTCCCTCCTCTTACCCTCCCCTCCCTGCTTTTCTTTCCCTTTGTTTCCCTGCCTTTCAAGCCACCAGATTTGTGCTCTTGCAGTTCCCTCTGTCTGAAATGCCCTCCCAGCAAATGAAGTTTTAAGCTTCAGCTCAGGGGGTCATCATTTCTCCAAAGCCTTCCTGGACTGCCCCTGGCACCATCCTTCCTTCCTGCTCCTGAACCTCTTAGAACTGCCGCCATGCCCCGCTTCTATCATTGTGCCCCAGCTTCAGGGCACTTATTAGGCTTGCTTGCTGCTCTGTCTTCCTCTTTCCCCTCTATTCTGTGGCACTATGGGAGTTGGGAATAAGCCTCACTCATCAACTCCTAGGAGATTCAGGCAATCACAGATTCAATTTCTGGCTCTGTCTGGCTTCAGTGACCTGGAACAAGTCACTCAACCTCTCACCCTCAGTTTTAAAATCAATAAAATGGGTATAACAAAACCCATAGCGTTATTTTGAGAATTTCAGAACCTGGTACATAACAGGTACTTTAATAAATATTTGATAAATGAGTGAAACAATCACTCTAAGGAGAAGCCCTCAGCTTCCACTGGGGCTGATGAAGTGCTAGGAGTGAGTTGAGTATAGATTCTAGCGGCCAACAACTGTTTCATCTTTTGTGTTCACATGGTTTCATCTTTTGAATTTCATATTAATTCATTTTCCATTTTACAGCAGACATGGTTGGTATTCTCACTTTCATTTCACAGAGGAGGAAACTGAGGTTCATAACGTTGTGTCACTCCATGTTGCGCAGCCACTCACTGGCTAAAGCCCTGGTCGACAAACAGATCTGCCGCACCTGTTTCTCCTGATCCTGGTTTTAGGCAGAGTTGTTCTCATCAGCAGTCATGCGGTCAGACATCCCAGGCTGCAGAGAGCGCCACAATCCCAAGACCCCTGGGGCTGGTGGGCCAGGACGAAGGCTCCAGCCTGCTCCACTGTTTGACCTGGGCCCAGGCATCCCTCTCTGGGCCTCTAGGTCCCCATCTGTGCAATAAACCAGCTAGCCCACCTGGGTTCACCTCTCACATCTATCTCAGCTAGCTCAGTGACCTTGAACATGGCGCTTCATCTCCTGTGCTTCGGTTCTCTTATCTGTAAATCAGTACCTCTCACAGGACTGGGGCAAAAACCTGAATGGCCATGAAGCAATTCCTGCGGGGCCTGGCCCACGGCAAACGCTCGGTAAATGTTAGCTGCTTGTCTTGTGGGTCTCCACGATCCCCAGCACCCCCTCAGCCCCGGCGCTGCCTGCTCTCTGACTCCCAGTCCACTGCTCCTTCCACTCCATTAACCCAGAAGAAACCCATCCAGCAGGGCAAGGGCAGCCCCACCCCCAGTTTTCCCCAAGAATCCAGCTCTTCTTTGTCCTGTTCTGCTGACTCCCAGACTGTCCCGGCTGAGCAGCCCCAGACCCCACTAAGAGTGCTGTCCTGAAGACCCCCACTGGGACCCTGTCAGAGTCCCCCGGGCTTTGGGGGGGCTGAACTCTGACCTCCATTCTTCCAGCATGAATTCGGCCTGCCTAAGGGCATGGGGCTGGGCCAGCAGGGCCCCTGGGAGGCTAAGGCTCTGGCATGACTCCAGGCAAAAGTAGCAAAGCTCAGCAGAAATATCCCGACAGGGATGCAGGTCAGTGGCCTGGGAGGAGCTGGCAATAAGGGGTCTGTCTGCAAAGGCAAGGGCTGCCAGCCAGAGAACAAAAGGGTCTTGGAGAGAAGGCCCAGGCTCCAGCCCCGGCCCCTGAGAAATCTATACCAGAGAGGAAAGGCCAGGAATTGGCCATATAGCATAGGCAACTTCAGGCTGCTGATGACGCCTACTTTTAACCTGGACTCTGGGATCCCTGGATTCTAAAGTGAGGCCATCTGCCTCCGAGGGCGAGAGACCCGTTTCCTGTTGGAGCTGTAAGGGGCTCAGAGTGCTGCTTGGCTCCAGCCCTTTGCCTCTGCTGTTTCTGCTGTCCTTCTCCCTTGATGCTGATGACGCCTACTTTTAACCTGGACTCTGGTATCCCTGGATTCTAAAGTGAGGCCATCTGCCTCCGAGGGCGAGAGACCCGTTTCCTGTTGGAGCTGTAAGGGGCTCAGAGTGCTGCTTGGCTCCAGCCCTTTGCCTCTGCTGTTTCTGCTCTCCTTCTCCCTTGCCTGCCTGTCGAAATCCTCTTCACCCTTCAGAGCCCTGCTTCAGCTTAATGCCACCTTCTCTGGGAAGTTCAGGTGCCCTAGAAGTGAGATGTCTTCACCTGGGCTCCCAAAGTGCCTCTCCTCCCTGCTTCAGAGCACTTACCACATTGTCTCAAACTTTCTTGGGTGCTTTTATCTTCCCTACCAGGCTGTGAGTTCTGGAAACATGTCTCTTCACCTCTGAACCCTGTGCCTGGTCCATAGTACTCTCTCCATAAAGGCTGAGTGAATGAATCTACCAATGGGTCTTATGTTCCAAAAGGGTCTTTTTGCTTTAGAGATTCAAAGATCAAAACAAAAAGAGGCCCCTGACTGTGAACCTGTGTGTGTGAGCATGCAGCATTTACACAGGGCACCCTGGGGATCCCATAAATGAAGAATTGACCAGCAGGGTGTAGCTGTGTTCAGCCAAGAAGTCACCTTTGTCTACCTGCCAGTGTCAGTTGAATCTCCTTGGACTAAGGAGTAAGGAGCCAGAGTTTGACCCCCATTCTCGGCCACCCAGGCAGGGCACTGCCCCCTTCCCAGGCCATTTGTCAGCAGAATTACATTTAGAGTTCCAGGTCCCTGTCCCCTGGCCTACCACTCCCCCTAGCAGAGATGCACTCTGAAGCCTGAAATTCAAATATTGTGATCCATCTTAACCAAGACCTTCATCTCTTGCCAGGCTGTCTCTCTACCCCAGAGCCCTCACACTATGGCAAACTGAATTCTTCATCCTAGAGGCCTTCCCAAATGCTCCCTCTTGTTGCTTTATGGAATTCCGTTTCCTAACGGTTCCATCTGCGCATCCTCCTGAACCTCAAAGCTTTTATATCATCCAAGGTGGAGGTCAACATCCTTCCCATGAAAATCATCTACCACAGTTGGGGTTGGGGCTCTTACCTTCCACGCCACCTCTAAGCTAAAAACCCCATGCAGATATATCCTTCTTCAGTCATCTGACCCTACTGATTTACCTTTCTAAATATTTCTCAATCTGCTCCCTTCTCAGCCTTGAGCCCTCTTTATCTCCTGCCTGGACGGTTATAGTAAAGTCCTCATTGGCTTCCATGCATTAGCTCTCAATCTCCTTCGACTCATCCTCCATACAGGTCACCAGTGGGATCTATTTAAAATGTAATCTGATCAAGTCATTTTTTCCTTAAAAATCTTCCATGGCTCCCATTGCTTTCAGTGGAATTGATCACAGTGGGTTTAGCGCCACACCAGTCCTGCAGGTTCAGGAAATGCTATACCCAAGTTAAGATTCATAATGTACAATAGCATCATATGGATGGCTTCAGGACTTCCCCGATGGTTAAGAATCCACCTGCCAATGCAGGGAACAAAGGTTCAGTCCCTGTTCTGGGAAGATTCCACATGCCATGGAGCAACGAAGCCTCTGCGCCACAGCTACCGAAGCCCTCGTGACCTAGAGCCCATACTTTGCAATGAGAGAGTAGCCCCCACTCACCACAACTAGAGAAAGCCCACAGGCAGCAACGACACTCACTACAGCCAAAAATAAGTAAATAAAAAGTTAAAAGATGGCTTCGTCATCCTAAACTCCAGCATCTTGTTCTCTGACCATGCCCACCTTCTTGCTATCCCCCAGTACACGTGTTCTTCAGCTTCACAGGACATGCAGAACTCAAGCCCTTCCATTTCTCTCTGCCCCAGTCCCGTCAGACCTCACTGGAACCCTGCCTCATGCCCAGCATCACTCTGTGCAGCCTGAGTCACTTCTGCCACTTTCAAAAGGGGCTCTTCTAAGTTTGCAGAAGATCATCTCCTACTTATGGGGTGAGGAGAGAACTTAGGAACTCCCTTCATGTCTGGCTCCCTTTCCTCCTGCCTCCCCCTGAAGGCAGACATCTCTACCTAGAGTCTGCATCTAGTCCTCTCTCCCCTTTACCATCTGTATCCATCTTCTTTCTCCTATATCTTCTACTTTTGCTTTACTCTCTACCTTCAGCCTATAAACATCAAACTCCGCCATCCAACATGCAAATGAACCCCCCAGTAGTCCTTTGAATGCCGCCTCCCATCATAACTGCTAAGCCCTCTCTCCCCTCCCCCAGATAGCCTTGCTTTTCTAAAGAAGAGTCTACCTTCTCCACTTCCATTTCACTCTTTCCATTCCAGACTCAACCCACTGCAGCCTTTCAGACTCCACCATCTTCTGAAACTGCTCTGGTCGCAGTCGCCTAGTTACCTGACTCATGCATTCACTGCCTTGCCTTCACGACCCTCCCTGGAGCAGCTGGCACTGATGGCCCCTCCCTGCTTTTGTACACGGCTGTGTCCTAGCTGGTAGGACATGAGCCCCTGCTTTTCCTCCCGCTTCCTTTGACTCTGCCCTGCTCACCTGCCCCCTACATGCTGAGAGTCTCCAAGCTCCACCTTGGTCGTCTGCTCTTTTCTATGTGTGCCCTGTCCCTGGGCATCTCATCCACACTCATGTCTTCAACTGCCCCCCAGCATGCGACCACCCACATCCTTGTCCTTATCTCAGACCTCTCTCTGGAACTCTGGGACCACACTGCCCACTGTCTGCTGGGTCCCGGATGTGCCAGACAACTCACAGCCAACACATCCTGAGAAGGACTCATCTCCTGCTTGTGTGCTCCCCCAGCAGCAAATGAGACCATCCAGTGCACAGCCCAGACACTAGGGTCACCCTTGTCCCTTCCTTCCACTTCTCCTTCCCTCCCAGGCTTAGCCAGTCATACAGTATGGCAGAGCCAACCTGACCGTACAGAGGAGAAAACTTGCCAAACACAGTTCCAGGGGCCCTACCCTGACTTACTGAATCCAAAGCTCCCAGGCTGGGCCTGGGAATCTGAATTCCTAGAAAGCACCTCCAGCCTGCTGGGATGCCTGGCTCAAGTCCCATACTGGCATTTAGGAACTGCTGTTCTCTGATTTGTCCCCTGCCAATCTCCACTGCCAACAGCCCCTCTGCTTGCCCCATCCGATCCATCGTCCACACTGAAGCTAAAATGCCACAGGACTATGGCTCACCTCTCCTAAAACCCTTCTATATGCCTCCTCCAAGAACCCCACTTCATAGCCATGCGCACTTAGTGGAGTGACTTCTGCTCACCTCCTATGTCACCTCCGGCCTCACTCCCCTCTCCTCAGATGATGCACTCCAGCTGCCCCAAAGGATAATTAGTCCCCAAACCCACCGCCCTGTTCTACAGCTCCTGGCTTTGCACACGTTGCTCTTTCTAATCAGACCTCCTCACTCCCTCAGCCCCTCTGGATTGACTCTAAAGGCTCAACACAAGCTGGGCTAAAAGCCTGCCCCTTAGGCACTGTTAGCCTACACGGGTACCACAGATTTCCTAGGATTTTCCCCCCAGGTAAATGGTGGGCCCTTAAGACAAAGCCTGGACTTTGATTGGTCATCATTCCCAGAGCTGAACCCAGCAAGATTAGTGGATGGAAGGGTGAAATAAAAGAAGGAACGGGAGAAAGCAGAGAGGCCCAGAGAAGTCAGGGTGATTCTGCCTATCTGTCCTTAGGCCCAGGCCACCAACTAACCTCTCCTTAGCAGGGACTCTGGATTCTCAGGCTGGGTTCTCAGAAATACCACCCTCGTGGGGTTTGTGCTGCCCCCAGGCTCTGACATTGCCCTAGCAGCCAGGCCAGAGAGGGAGCTGCACTCCCCCCTCCCCATGTGCCCTCTGATAAGGTTTGGGGCATCTAAGAAGTCTTAGCTCCTTCTATCTGCCCTGGCCACCTCTGAACTTCATTAACAAGGACAGTGGGTTCACAGGACCCTGGGACCAACTTGCACTCTGAACTAGCAGTCCCCTCCTCTTCCTGGACCCTCTCCCACCCTCGCTCAGTGCCTGGGCAATGTACCACGACTCCCCCATCCTGTCTTTTCCTTTTCCCCTCTTTGCCCACTCAGTGCCTTTGCTGCAATATCTGCCAGTCACTTCAAGTCTTTCCCTGTGGCTTTGACTCCCAACTTTACTTCCCTCCACTGTCCTGCTTCAGCCCCTCCCCAGCCTGGTCTGAAGATGGCGGAGGCCATGTTGGGGAGGAGAGCTGGATGGGGGCAGTGGTCTGCTTTAGTTGGATGGCACCCCCACTTAGCCCCCTCACTGTGCAGACCCCAGACCCTCCATAAAGTGAGCTTGATTCTGCGGCAGCCCTAGCCTCTGCCTCCCACACTGAGGATCAGGTACATAATTTGTGGATCTGGTGCAACATGAAAATACAGGATCCCTTGCCCAAAAGTAGTTAATAATTTCAAGATGGCAGTAGGAGAGCACTAAACCAAACGCCAGGCCCTCCTAAATGCAGGGCTCTGTGGACTACACGGGTCTCACGTCCATGAAGCTGGCCCTGCCCACACCCTTTCCCAACTGGGGACAGCCCCTCTCCCCTCTCCTGTCCTCAGCTGCTTTCTAGGGCAGCTCCTTAGGGCCTGAGGGCAGGACCCCAGCCTCAGGCACCCGCAGAGGTCCAGAGCCCTGTTCAGCAGGCACTCAATTCCTGCAGTCCCTCTGGGGATCTTCACCCCCACACTACCTCTGGGCTGCAGGGTACATAGACCCTCCTCAGATCAATGCTTATTGACTGAGCCCCACCTGGCTAAGCCTGTGGAAGAAAGGACAAGTTGACAAAGGCTCAATCACTGCCCTCCAGGTGTTCAGTTTAATAGCAGGATTAAAACTTAAACAAGAGCAGGACCAAACACAAAATTCAGAGGGTTCAGAAAAAAATCATATTTGATTAGGAAGCTGAATTTCCAAAGAGATGGCATAAAGGTGGACTTCCATGAGTGGGCAAGATTTTATTTACCCGAGGAGGAAAAGGGCTTTCCCCGACGGTTGCACAGCAGGCGCTTAGAGGGGAGAAGATGCCCGGCAGGTCCCAGAATCCTGGGTTGTGCAGTTTGCCGAGGCATACTGACGGCAGAAGAGTGGGAAGAGACTGGAAGGGAATTTTAGGGTCTGCGTGCAAAGCTCTAAGCGCTGTGGTGAAATGTTTGTACTTTCTTAGCGGAGGCACTGAGGGGGGCGTTAGGTTTGGGCCAAATTTGGGTTAAAGAGAGAAAAGAGGCGATTTCCTCCACTTGGCCCTCCCAGCCTGCCGGCAAGTGCCAAGTCTCACTTTTCTGCAAAACGGGCCGCTGATATCCAGGGTTCTGGAGCTTATTCAGTCCACCCTTCTCTGAGCTACCCACAAGGGTGCAGCGGCCTGGGCTCCCTCCCGCCACACCAGCGCGGGGGACCCACAATCTCGCGCGATCCTGGGTTCCGCGCAGGAGTGCCGGGCGGTGTTGGAGTGGTTTGAGGCTTTTCCGTCATTTCCTTCCGTGGTCCTGCTCGTGGTGGTGGTGGTGGTGGTGGTGGTGGTGGTGGTTGCGGAATAGGATCCAGGACTGGGAGTGGAGGCGACCTACTGGGCGCATCCAGAAGGCATGCCTGGGAGTGGGGACAGGGCGGCTGTCATCCCCTGGTGGTGGACCCACTTATTTTAACTTTATATTATGTATATTCTCAAACATATACGAAAGTAGAGACAGTGGTATAATGATTTCGCCAAGCCTCACCGCCGAGCTTCAACGATTTTCTCCTCTTGGCCAATTTTGTTATATCTAACCCTCTCCCACCTCCCACTTTAAAGAAGGATGTGGGTGGCCTGGGGGTGAGAGACGCCCCCCACCTAGAGTTGTAGGAGAGCTGGTACCAAGCTTGCACCCTGGCGAACGGACCGCCAAGGGGCAGAGCGCGGGCACAGTAGGGCCTGGAGAGGGGCTCACGCAGGGTAGGGGCC
>SJYX01018503.1:1570-52008 GCA_006410675.1 Oreotragus oreotragus
ACCAGTTTTTTTCACAAAAAGTTAGATTTTTTAAAAAGTTAGAAAACAATAGTAATGTACTGGTCATTATGTGATAATAGTAAAATGTTTCAGTATTTCATATAATTTTATATAAATAACATAGCTTTACAAATCTCTTCCCTAAAATACTATGCTCCTTTATCAGTTTTATAACTGATTTTTGCACATTTTAACATTTATATTTTTCAAAAATTACATTAAAAAATATGATAAGAAACTTTCATACCAAAGATCTTAGTGGGTCAATTTCCAAAAGTCCTCACAGAATCCTACTAAACTATTTGTGAGTCAACTATGTTAAATAATGTAAAATAATGTCTACTCTTGAAAACTTGAGACCATAAAAATGTCAAAATAGATTTAAGAAATTTAGTATTTCAATGTGCTATTCAATATGCATAATTTATTTTATTGTGACCATTACTACTGCATTTTTGTCATCTATTTTAACCATGATACAGTTAATGAAAGCCTAAATTTTGTCATTAAATCACTATATTAAACAGTGAGTGAATCATAAAAATTATGGGACTACATGTGCAAGAATGGAATAATGTAATTTCCTTAAAATTTGATGTGAAGATGTCAGCCTTTCATATTACCTAATGAAATATTTTAATTTTCCCACTTTTTAGTGAATTCCCTAAGGAACTTTTAGAAACTGTAAAACGCGTAGGCCTCAAGAAACCACCAAACTCTTCTGTAAGAAGCAACTGAAGAATTGAAATGATGATAAAACACTTATTAGCTGGTATGATACATATCAGAAAATACTTTCAGCTCTTACTCTTACTTAATGATAGACCTACCCAGTATTTAAACAGAAGTCTTCTTTGTGCACAGCCAGGCAGATGACTTCACTGATATTAATGGTACCATTAGGCGTGGTAGACTTATCATTTTCATAGTAACTCAAGAAGCCTCCTTCTAGAACACACCACTTTTTATTTGTCTCTAGGAATTTAAAACAAAACAAATAATAAATTGAGCTACACCATAAATCAAAATTTTAAAATTATGGTCTTAAATAACTGGATTCAAATAAATGGATGTATTAGTTTCCTATTTTGTATAAAGAGCATGATACTGCTGCATGGGATATAAAACTGTCATACTTAATGCTCTTAAAAAATTTACAACCTAGTAGCCAGGGATGAACAAGACAAAAATAACTATGACACTGATGACCAGAGAAACAGGCAAATAGATAAAGAGACCACTTCAAAACAATGCTGAAATGGTAAAGACTGATGTCTATACAGAGTATTAGGCAGGGAAAATGTAGGGTAAAAATTATCTGTGGCTGATGCTAAAGCTGAAACTCCAGTACTTTGGCCACCTCATGCAAAGAGTTGACTCATTGGAAAAGACTCTGATGCTGGGAGGGATGGGGGGCAGGAGGAGAAGGGGACGACCGAGGATGAGATGGCTGGATGGCATCATGGACTCGGACATGAGTCTGAGTGAACTCCAGGAGATGGTAATGGACAGGGAGGCCTGGCGTGCTGCGATTCATGGGGTCGCAAAGAGTCGGACACGACTGAGCGACTGAACTGAACTGATGTTAGGTAGGTGTGCAAAAGACAAATGTCCTTAATGTCCTGTTCAGTAGCAGCGTAGTAGCTCGGCTGTGTCAGACTCTACAACCCCATGGACTATAGCCTGCTTCCCCAGGCAAGAACACTGGAGTGAGTAGCCATTTCCTTCTCCGGGGATCTTCCCTTCACAGGGATTGAACCTGGTTCTCCAGCATTGCAGGCAGATTCTTTACCAACTGAGCCGCCAGGGAAGCCCTAATGCCCTGTTTAGAGGACTTGAAATTCATCTTTTAAGAGTTCAGCACACTATGGCCTGCAGGCAAAATCCAGGTCAACACCAGTTTTGTAAACAAAAAGTTTTACTGTGAAAGGGCCACATCCATTCATTTGTAGATTGCCTGAGGCTGCTTTCTTGCAACAAGGGCCAGAGACCATCTAACCTGCAGAGCTTGAAACATTTACTATCTAGCCCTTTTCAGAAAGGTTTCCTAAACTTTGCTTTTAGAGTTGATGATAAGCCACTAAAATGGTTTCATCGGAAGGAAACTGTAAATTTAAATTTTACAACACTTGCTTTCTATGAAACATAGATGTGAGAAGGTGAGGCTGAAGGCAGAGGACCCACTGGGACGCTGTCAAAAGTGAAAGATGAAGACCATCCAAGGCAGGTAGTACTACAGTGATAGTAAGGATAATGGGTGGTTAAGGGGGAGAAGAGATGATAGGAAAGGATGGGGACCACAGAGACAGGGAGGAGGGGACAGAGAAATGCATACATGCACTTGTGTATTCTAAAGGGATAAAACATTTATTGATGGGACATATGGAGTGAGAGAGAGCTTATTAATGGTTATTAATCATTTTTAGCTTTGATTACAAGGTAGGCAGAAATGCCTATTTTTACCTAAAAAAAAAATAAAGTAGAAACAGTTTTAGTGCATGTAATCTGAATTTCCTTGGATATGCACTAAATGAAAGATAGCTCCTAGAAATTCAAGTAGGAATACCTATTAGGCAGATCACCCTGTGGATTTGAATCTTTGGGACAAGGAACAGTCTCAATAACCAGAAAGTTTTTAGAGTACAGGCTGTAGTTGAAAATGCACAGTAGCCAAGGATGGGAACTTAGGGAACAATAGATATAGAAGGGTTCACAAAGGCAGTGAAACAAATGAGAAGAGACAGTGTATAAACAGAAAAGGGGTGAGCATTTCAGAAAGGAATAACTACCAACATTAAATACAGAAAGAGATTCAACAAAATAAGGGCCGAAAATATCAGCTCGTCTTCCAATAAGGAGGTAACTGCCTGTCCTTTCACTGAGAATTCTGCCTTTCTCATCCTCATCTGAGGTGGGCCCTTCAGAGATCAGACCCATTCTGAAAGGGAAGCTACCCTCAGACTGAAGTGGTAAGGAAAACTTCACACAAATTACGGCTTTTGAAATAGTCATTTATATGGAAAAGGTGTGTTTCTAAAGTAGCAAAAAATGCACACTGAGCTACCAATCATTCCATAATTCTGAGAAAGAACTGTGTGAAGAAAGTCATGGGAAGGGGAAACTGTCAAAAACCTATTTTGCCGAAGAAAGAGATTACATATGAAATTAGGACTTAGGGAACAAGACTGCAGGCTCACAGCAGAGGCCAGGCCCCAGGAGTCTTACATGATAGGTATTTCGGAGTTTACACCTTTCTCAGTAGACAAGTGGGAGACATTGGAAGGTCTTAGACAAGTGTCAAATACATGATCCACAAAGTAAATGTAAATGCAGAACCTAATTATGCTAATTCTAATGGGAAACAAATGACAGGCCTCTTGAAAAAGGTGAGTACAAACTCATTTTAAGTTAGAAATATGGGCTTGAGGAGATTTAACCTTGTAGCATCATCACCATAATCCTTGAGGAACCTCATTTTTTTTTAAAGTGAAAATAGGCCAGAGGTCAGACAAAGCAGGCATAGATATTACCTCTGAGGATTACAACAAAGCTGCGATAGGAAAATTTGACACTTCTATTCATCTGGGAAGCAATCAAAAGCTTTAACAAAATTACATTGGATGGCATTGGTCTGCTTGGGCTAATTCAGACAGGACATCCTCTCTGCTACAGAACAGTGTTACTGCTTAATCAGTTACCAGAAGACGTCTACCAGAAGCAAGATTGGGGCCACAGAGCGGACAACCCTTAGGACACAAGGTATTTATAAGACAAGAGGTTGTGTTTATTATGGTGGTTGGATTAGCTGGAAGGGTTGTTCTTTCCTTCTATTCAAACTGGACATTTAGATCAGGGCAGAAAAACAGTGCAATTTACTCATGCACAGCGGAGAAGGCAATGGCACCCCACTCCAGTACTCTTGCCTGGAAAATCCCATGGACGGAGGAGCCTGGTAGACTGCAGTCCATGGGGTCGCTAAGAGTTGGACATGACTGAGTGACTTCCCTTTCAGTTTTCCCTTTCACACTCTGGAGAAGGAAATTTCAACCCACTCCAGTGTTCTTGCCTGGAGAATCCCAGGGATGGTGGAACCTGATGGGCTGCCATCTATGGGGTCGCACAGAGTCAGACACGACGGAAGCGACCTAGCAGCAGCAGCAGCAGCACTTATGCACAGATAAAGGACTCCAGAGGTGACCTATTGAAATATTCCTATGAATATTACTGAGTTATGGTTAACTCTGCTGCTGCTGCTGCTAAGTCGCTTCCGTCGTGTCTGACCCTGTGCGACCCGAGAGTTAACCATATAACTAGAGTTAAGCGACCTAGCAGCAGCAGCAGCAGCACTTATGCACAGATAAAGGACTCCAGAGGTGACCTATTGAAATATTCCTATGAATATTACTGAGTTATGGTTAACTCTGCTGCTGCTGCTGCTAAGTCGCTTCCGTCGTGTCTGACCCTGTGCGACCCGAGAGTTAACCATATAACTAGAGTTACTAGAGTATGGTTAACTTGATTGTTAGCTTACCACCAGTCAGTCAGTCAGTCCAGTCGCTCAGTCGTGTCCGACTCTTTGCGACCACATGAATCGCAGCACCATCACCAACTCCCGGGGTTCATTCAAACTCATGTCCATCAAGTCGGTGATGCCATCCAACCATCTCATCCTCTATCGTCCCCTTCTCCTCCTGCCCCCAGTCCCTCCTAGTATCAGGGTCTTTTCCAATGAGTCAACTCTTCACATGAAGTGGCCAAAGTATTGGAGTTTCAGCTTTAGCATCAGTCCTAAACTCCAAGGCCAACTGGAAACCGGAAGCAGTTGTGTATATGGATACCTGTGTATGTCTGCTACCCTTCCTCCTTGTCCTTATCCTCTTATCATCAAGTGCCATATGTTCTTCTATACATCTTATATGCATTAACTCATTGTATCCTCAGAACAACCCTATTAGGTCAGTTCTATGATTATATACTCCTTTCCTTTTACCCTGTTCATGGGTACAAGATGGTTGATGGACTTTACCAACATCACATAAGTACTCAGCATCAGAGCTGGGAGTAAAACCCAAGCAGTTCACTAGGGAAGGTACCCTTCTATCTACTTTACAACCTCCCTGTCTGTGCCTGATATATGCTTGAAGCATGTATGTCCATTGTTTAAATGTACCAGGGTATAGCAGAGGTCATGCCTTCAAATACATATGTGCACAATAAATGAGAGATAGTTCAGGTGAAACTATTATTTTTTAAAACCATAAAGTTGTTTCCTGATGAAGAATTTCCCAAACTGATGGCATTCAGTATCCACAGAAAATAGAAATATGCACTAGGACTCCTTTCTTTTAAAATAAATGTTTCAGCCTTGAAGAAACATTTTTAAACTATGCAAGCTAGGCATATATGGAACAAAGGATCTTCAAAATTCCTCAATACTAACCCATAAAATTAAATATAAACAGATAATACAGAGTTTCTAGTAAACCGTATCAACCACTTTCTTTTTAAAACTCAAACACTGTCAACAAATCAAGGTAAGATACCAAGGGGAAATAATACGGTTGAGGGGAGAAAGCAGAAAACAAAATCAGGAAGCTATTATTCAGCTCTACACTTAGGTTTAACAAGAGCTATCAATCTTTCCTTTCATGAACACTAAATTGGGGAGAAAAAGAAAAATACAGATCAGTCTTCATAACCAGAGGCTAGAAGAACTTCAAATCCTAAAAATCTGAACTGACAATTTGAAGCCTCTGTAACTCTCTGAAGGACTTGCATGCATTTTATTCCTTGACTTTTTTCTTTGTTTTTAATCAGTCTGCTCTGTGGCCATCCTGACAAGCCCTGATGGAGTGACGCAGTCCAGATGCTTGCTGTTCAGAGGCAAAGGTGACAACCACACTTTAATCTCTAAATCTTTCCAAATAATTCAATTTTTCCATAAAGCTGGTGCTCAACAGGAGTACCACTGCTGCAGAATCTTGATGGAAAGAGGAAAAAAAAAAAACACCAAAACTCTCTGTTTCTTGTTAATTCAACTTTTTCTTCTGTGTTTTTAAGTAGGCTCTGCCCAAACAAAATGTGTTTTGTGTCAGTACATATATTTTTATACACAGGTTAAAAAATAGTAACTAATAATTATAAATAGAGTTTAATCTTTATAGAAATTGTGAATTGCTATATCATACACCTGTAAAACTTATACAATACCATATAGAAACTATACTTCAATAAAAATTTTATTATGTATATATAAAGTCATCTGTGCTTTTACAGTAGCAGTAATGTGATTAGAGCAATGCCCATTTATTCAACAAATATTTGCACATGACTGGTTATGTCTGGACACTGTATTAGGCACCAGAGATTTGATGATGCTGAATAAACCAGAGAATGCTGATGCCTCAATACGCTTTCACTCCAGAAGGAGGGAGAAACAAATCACACAAGGATCCAGTTCATGCAATGAGAGCCACAATGGAAACGAGCAGCACACTATGAGAGAGGAGAACCAGCAGTGGGCCCACAATTTAGGAGGCTGCCACCAAGGTCTCTCCAACCAGGTGGCCCTCAAATGATCCCCCAGAGGTGAGAAGCCGTCAGGCTGAGGAAAATGTGCTCCTTGCAAAGTGAACAGCAACTGCAAACGTCCGGAGGGGGCATGTTGCAGGAACGGACAGGAAACCAGTGTGGCCAGGTAGGTAGGACAGGAAGGAAGGATGTAAGATGAAAAGGGGAAAGGACCAGAAGGTCTTTTAGGTTACATAAGGAAAAGGGTTATATCCTGCAATGGGAAGCCACTAAATGTACCTAAACAATGGACATGCATGATCTGATCTGCATTTTCAACAGTCACTATGTCTGTTTGGGGGAATGGTTTGGCGGGAAGCCAGGGAAGATATGGACTTGGGTAGAGGGTATTACAGCCCAGGCAGGACAAGATGGTGACTGGGATTCAGATGATGTTAGTGAAGATGGAGAGCAGCCAACTGATTCATGGTCTATTCTGAGTTAACATGACAGACCTTGCTGATATATTGGATGGAAGAAATGAAGACTATCAAAGAATACCTTGCTGTTAGATTATTAGATTGTTTTCCAATGAAATCATTTCTGTGTGCTCCATAGTCAAAGTATATATCACTTAAAACAGAATGCTCCAAAATAAGAAACATCCCTAATGAAATTACAAACATGGAGAATGCACTGGTTTCTGTTTTTTGAAATAAATTTCAACAACAATAAAATCCATAGTTAACTTATCTTTTATAAAAGGAAAAACTGATTTACTTACAAATTTGAAACATCAATTCAGTTCTCAAGTGATTAAGAAAAGCAATATATTTCAAGAAAACAGTAAAATGAATTGATAAGTTTATAAATATTATAACCAGAATTGTCAAAAAATAACTAGAAGCTAGTTATTGTCAAAAAATAACTAGAATGCAGAATACTTATGATGTATTGAGAAGCTTTAGGAAGAAAAGTTCATATTTCAGATTTTTTTCCTATTTCATCTTTGTAGAAGTGGTTAGAAGGGTAGATTAATATATCCTGCAATTTAGAAGAAAAATTCTAGAAAACTTGTACACTTCTTAACAACTACATTAATTGCCCTGTCATTCAATTATTTTAATAATTGCTATTATCATTTCACAGATTGTTCTGGTACTTCTTCCCTCTTGATCACTCAACTTTCAAGTATATAAGTATTAAATACTGATAAAGAGCAATGGGAGGATAAGAAAATCTCTAAAATTCATCATTTATTATTGGTTACATTGAGAAAAGTAAGACATGAAAATAAATTTGCTGGAAAAAAAAAACCCACCTAAACTCAAAGAATAAAGATGCTCTGCCACCTAGTGTCACATGGTCATCACACTGACCAAAGCCAAAGTTATACAGTAACAATTATAACACAAATCAAATGCAAAACTCCGCTTCATGCCGAGTTCCTCCACTGTTCATGCGAAGCCAGCATAATATCAACTATCCTGCAGAGCTTTTATGAGAATTCCAATGAACATATAGAAAAAGCCTAAAGCAATGCCTTACACATAGTACATGCTCACTAAAGGCGAGCTACTGTTTACAGGTTTTTGTTGTTAAGTTCTTTCTGACTCTTTGTGACCCCATGGACTGTAGCCTGCCAAAGTCCTCCATCCATGGACTTTCCCAGGCAAGAATACTGGAGTGGGTTGCCATTTCCTTCTCCAGGGGATCTTCCCGACCCAGGTATCAAACCCAGGTCTCCTGCATTGGTGGGCTGATTCTTGACTACTGAGCCACTAGGAAAGGCCAAAAATCTAATACTTTATCCCATTATAATTCTGCTAAAGGTTATAATTCTCTTTTTTTGGAAAAATAAAGCCTTTAATTGAAATAATCACTTCAAATGAATGAAGATCAGGATTAACACTCTAAAGTGAGTTTTTCATCCTATTATTCCTCTGATCAAGTAATATGGTTCGATTTTACCACTAGGGAATTAATACCTGTCCTCCGAGTCTCTGAAGTCCACCATCAACTGGCCTGCATAACTTAATCTTTTAAATTCTTTCTGTTCTAGTAAGACAGAGCGCATTATATTTTTCCTGCTTATTTTGTAATATTAGTTTGAATGTATGTAACATTAGCCTGTGTCTTACTCATTTTTGTTTTCCTAATGCCCAGCACATGCCTGACAAAAGGAGTGAAATGGATAGATAAATACCTACTATGATTCTTCTAAGATCAATGCCACAAACCTACAACAGGTTGTTAAATCAATTAATTCATGTCATTTTTGTGAAACCATGCTTAAGCTTTATTTTACTTACACAGACACACACAACTACAATCAGAACAAACTCAACTACTTGAGACCACTTAGTATACTGACAGAATATAAACCAAAGACTTGTCCATTCTTCCTACATGTAGACATTTATCTATATTATCTTCCTAGCTGGGGGAGTCTGGCCCGAAGGGAAGGGGCTGAATTTCACATTTCTTTGGAATAACTCTTAAATCCTGAAGCAGAATTGGTTGTCAGATGTCAGAGAATTCTGCTGAGAATTCGCTCAGCATTCCGAATCAGTAGTAAATCTTTGCTGCAGTGCATGAAATAATACCTGTGCCTGGAAACATTTATAAATCCTCAAAAAATATATATTTCTCTACTGCAAGATCAAATCTTACATCTCAAGGGGAAAAATATCAAAATTTAAACCTAATTGTTTTGATAATGAAATAAAATTTTATCAGATGACAAAATCTAAAAGGAGCAGAAAAGATACCTTCAAGCAGTTTTTTTTCTGAAGAGAGTTTAGAAGCACCAGCAGGAGCCTGATACAAAAAGTCACAGAGGAACGCAGACTGGGAGGATTCTTGATTTAATCCACCTTCAGAAGATATGTCATGTTGAGGGAAATCTAGAAAAATTACAGAAATACCACATCTGAAATCTGAAATGTAAACAGTTTTCCCTTGGCTTATGAATATGTTGGTGAGTTCTGAGGTAGAAGAAAAACTACTTCAAATACACTGCAGAATAAAGATACAGAAACATTTCTTTTGCTTTGCATAAAATTTGCAAATAAGCACTTTGGTTGTGTTTATTATTCATACATGAAACTGGATTTAATTTTAGTGAAAATGATTATATGATTTAACTATTTTAATCTTCCATTTAGACGATTAAAGACAAATAGAAGATTGATTTCCTAAACTTTTCCTTGAAAGTAAATAAAACATGGGTCTTAATAAGCATCTTCTGTCTTTCTGACAATTACATTTTCTTTTCATTCTAATGGTGTTTCTGATTTGAGAAATTTACAGATTTGCGCTGCAGTCCTTTTAAAGATCTATCAGGAGAGACCAGGTTAATGAAGGCATGAGAGGAACTAACCTGAGAATTTGTTATGGTAGAGAAATTCCATCTGCAGACTCTGCCCTGCCTTCTTGGCCAGCAGATAGGGGGTGCTGTGCTCAGGATCACCTGTTGCACACATGACATCTGCTCCACTGAACAGCAAAGCCATTGTTTCCAGAACATCTGGTTTCACCACAGCAGCACACAGAGCCTGGTCAGTAAAAGAAAATACAACTTCTAAATGAAGAAGATATAATTCTAGCAATTAAAATGCAAGAAAGTCTGCCAGTTCATTTATGAGATGAAGTTTGCATTTCTTTTTAACAAATCTAATAATTATTATGCCCTGAACTAACCAACAGGTAACAAAGGCCTGGTTTACATGAATTTAAATTTCAACAGAAGATCACCACATGTCTATTCATTGTTTTATTGATGTTCCAAATCTTCAAATCCATTATATCTGCTATGGAAGATATTTTCTGTATTTTACATACCTATGATAATGGCAATGCTCAGAAACTTCAAAATTCTTCAAATCCTGTAATCAAGTATCCACTAAATATTTTGTTTGCATGAATGTTTCTGCATCCATGTTAACTCACTTCAGTTGTGTCCAACTCTTTGCAACCCTATGGACTGTAGCCCACCAGGCTCCTCTGTCCATGGGATTTACCAGGCAAGAATACTGGAGGGGTTGCCATGCCTTCCTCCAGGGAATCTTTCTAACCCAGGGATCAAACCNTTCAGTTGTGTCCAACTCTTTGCAACCCTATGGACTGTAGCCCACCAGGCTCCTCTGTCCATGGGATTTACCAGGCAAGAATACTGGAGGGGTTGCCATGCCTTCCTCCAGGGAATCTTTCTAACCCAGGGATCAAACCCAGGTCTCCTGCAGCACTTGTTCTGCAGGTGGATTCTTTACTGCTGAGCCACCAGGGAAGACATCAGTCTTGGCAATGACTTTTTGGATATGATATCAAAAGCACAAGTATCAAAAGCAAAAATCAATTAAGTGGAATTATAGCAAACTAAAAAGCTTCTGCATAGTGAAACAATCAACAAAATGAAAAGTTAACCCACAGCACAAGGGAAAATATATTCAAACCATATATTGCATAAGGGTTAACAACCAAAATATACAGATAACACATGCAACTCAATTAGAAAGAGACAATCCAATTTAAAAAATGGGTAGAGGACCTAAATATAAAGTTTTCTGATAAAGACATCCACAGAGGCAACAATTTTTAAGTAGTATCTCCTCAATAAAGTAATTTAAAAAAATTATTCACTGATGTGAAGAGTACCACTTTTAAGAAGCCCAATGTGGTAGTAAATCCTAACAGACAGACATCCCTACATATCTTGAAGAAAGAAACAGCTAGTAATTAAAGTCAAGCTTATCTAATATCTTAGTTCAGGGTATCTATATGGCATGGCAGAAAAAGTCTCCTTTGGGGTCATCAGTATTTACTCTTTGACAAGAATCCTGTCATTATCAAAAAGAGAGAATGCATTGGGGGGAAAATATGCCCTAGTTCTCCAATCTTGCCAGTTACTTCTCCAAATCCACAACTTACAATTTATGTACTTATTTTTTATGGGCCTCCGGTGCATAGAAATAGATTAATTATAACCCTTGGTTATACCCTATTATCACTATTCCATGCATGTCTAGTATAAATGGTCAGTTATTTCCATAGAAATTAGCATCCGTGAAAATATCACCCTAAACAAAATCAAATGACGTAGTAATAACCTATATATGATTGCCCACCTCTGTCCCATCTCTCTGACTCTCCCCTACCTTACGTATAGATTCTGCATCTTGCATTTATTGTACATCTTTGCTTCAAAATCAACTGGTGGCCTCACTTTACTAATACCAAAGATGTATAAAGAAGCAAGAACCTAATTTATGGTAACTAAACCAATAGAAGAGAAATATAAAATAACTGTATAAATCTTATAATTTCTAGAGAAGAATTGAAAAGGTCTTCATTTTCCAAAAATTTCAGCATAATTACTTGGGGATGCTTATCCAATAAGCATTGACACTGAATGCATTCTTAAGAACTGAGAACCATGAAAGCACACTCTAGTCATAGAAAAGTATGTTTTAAATACCTATACAGAGAAGAACCTTCTGACACACAAGAAATTGAAGTAGTTGATTTTTTTAAAAAAAGGAGGGCAAGATGTGAAACAAATTCTTTGCTAAAAGAGCAATATAGAATGGTGACAAGAAGACCTAGAATCACTCAGCCAAAGGCAAAAGACACCTGCAATCAATGGCACTAAACAAACTACTGTAACAATAAACTGAGTAAATGAAGTTCATTTTGTTGACACCAAGTCAGCAGCATACTAGCTGAAGTTATTATGCTCAGTATCCTGTCCCTAACATGGGGAAAGTTGTTCAAGTTTTAATTGGGGTGGGTGTACATCAGATAGAAACTTCAGTGAGGGAGGAAAAGTTTACTTGCTGTTGATAATGATTCCTCAAGTGAAATGAAGGGAAAAGATCTAAGGCGCAATGTTACAAAAGGAAACAAAATTAAACAATTTTATGAAACAGCAAAACTTTAAAAAAAGTTTTGAAATTTTTGAAAGTTTATTTTTTTAAACATGTTTTCAAAACCCTTGGCACACACTTAAAAAAGACCTTAACATCCATGTCTTTTGTTACATTTCTTTGGTTACCTTATTTAATTCTTCCTTGGTAAGAGACGCCAAAAGGGTTTTTCTGAATCTTCCTTCTTTGTACTTCTGAGTGATAAAATTTTTTCTCTTTTCTACTGAACAGTCCATGTGTAATTCTTCATCTTTTTGAAGATTACCAGCCCAAAAGTCATTAGCTCTTTTGTTTCCAATGACAATGAAAAGCTGAATTATCAAAGAATTACAAAATGTATCAATTCAAACAATATATTTGAATCTGCAGAAAACTGAGTCACATGACAAATTAAAGCACAGCTTAGTGTAAAATATGCAAAAAATACAAAAAAGACCCAATTTTTTTCTGGAAGATGGAGTGTGAAAGCAGACAATATTTCTATTTAAACAGCCTAGCTGCTCTTAATAATGGTAAAAGATTAGCCATAAAAGAAACTGCAAGCAACACAAATTGCAGCAAAAGCATTATTACTTTTTGAAGCTAGCTCACATTGAGACAGATTCATTTAAAATGGCTGAGTAGGTGGGCTAATTTGGTTGAGAGTGTTACCGACACCCGAGCACAGAATAGATGCAGTAGACAACAAGTTAGACAAGATCGCAGTTAATGAGAGAGTATGGCCGAGATAAATAGTCAGTTCTGCCAAATGTTTTCATTCACCACTCTGATATTTTATCCATGCTGCGTTAAAAAGAAAGAGTAACTACTGACTTTAAAAAGAGCTGCCAAGCCTTTTAAAGTAGTTATTACCATTAAAGCTGCTTGCATTTTTTATTTTTATTTTTAAAGTACCTCATTTAGGAAGCATTCTGAAAGTTAAAGTAGAAAGTTACTACTATACAATAGGTGATAAGCCATTTTTTATACTGTGCTGAGATCTTGATCAGAGAGATCCTAAAGTAACCCCACTCCGCCACCAACTGCACATTTCCTCCCAGATTCTGGCTGATCACACCACAGTCAAGTCAGGCTCACCTCAATGAGCTCATTGCTCCAAATGCTGGCATCCATTTTCAGACTTCTAACCTTGGAATCTTTTGGTCCTAAAGATCTATGTTGCCCTGTAGACCAAAATAATAATAATAATAATTCTCTTTGAATTTCTACGTACATGTATTTTACCATAAAAAGTATGTATGTGTACATGGCAATCTGTATTAACATTAAAACACATGGACATCACCAGATGGTCAATACCAAAATGAGACTGATGATTATATTCTTTGCAACCAAAGATGGAGAAGCAAAACTAAGACCTGGAACTGACTGTGGCTCAGATCATCCACTCCTTATTGTAAAATTCAGACTTAAATTGAAGAAAGTGGGGAAAACCACAAGACCATTCAGGTATAAATCAAATCCCTTATGATTACACAGTGGAGGTAAGGAATAGATTCAAGGGATTAATTAGATCTGGTAGACAGAGCGCCTGAAGAATTATAGACTGAGGTTTTTAACACTGTACAGGAGCCAACGATCAAAACCTGCCAAAGAAAAAGAAATGCATAAAGGCCACGTGGTTTCCTAAGGAGCCTTTACAATAGCTGAGAAAAGAATAGAAGCTAAAGGCAAGGGAGAAACGGAAAGATAAACCCCACTGAATGCAGAGTTCCAGAGATAACAAGGAGAGAGAGGTAGAAAGCTTTCTTAAATGAACAATACAAAGAAATAGAGGAAAACAACAAAATGGGAAAGACTACAAATCTCAAGAAAATTGGAGACATCAAGGGAACATGTCATGAAAGAATGGACATGATAAAAGACAGAAACAGTAAGGATCTAACAGAAAGCAGAGAGATTAAGAAGTGTCAAGAATACACAGAAGAGCTATAAACAAAAAAAGGTCTTAATAACCTAGATAACCATGATGGTATGGTCACTCACCTACAGCCAGACATCCTGGAGTATAAAGTCAAGTGGGCCTTAGGAAGCATTACTATNCAGTAAGGATCTAACAGAAAGCAGAGAGATTAAGAAGTGTCAAGAATACACAGAAGAGCTATAAACAAAAAAAGGTCTTAATAACCTAGATAACCATGATGGTATGGTCACTCACCTACAGCCAGACATCCTGGAGTATAAAGTCAAGTGGGCCTTAGGAAGCATTACTATGAACAAAAGTACTGGAGGTGATTGAATTTCAGCTGAGCTACTTAAAATCCTAAAGGATGATGCTGTTAAAGTGCTGCACTCACTATTCCAGAAAATCAGTAGTGGCCGCATGACTGGAAAAGTCAGCTTTCATTCCAATCCCAAAGAAGGGTAGTGCCAAAGAATGTTCAAAGTACCATACAGTTGTGCTAATTTCACATGCTAGCAAGGTTATGCTCAAAATCCTTCAAGCTAGGCTTCAGCAATACATGAACCAAGAACTTCCTGATATACAAGCTAGATTCAGAAAAGGCAGAGGAGCCAGAGATCAAACTATAAATATTCACTGAATCATAAAGAAAGCAAGGGAATTCCAGAAAAACATTTACTTCTGCTTCTATGAATACACTAAAGCCTTTGACTGTGTCAATCACAACAAACTGCAGAAAATTCTTCAAGAGATGGGAATACCAGACCACATTACCTGCCTCTGAGAAACCTGTATACGGGTCAAGCAGCAACAGTCAGAACCGGACATGGAACAATGGATTGGTTCCAAATTGGGAAAGGAGTCTGTCAAGGCTGCATATTGTCACACTGCTTATTTAACATATATGCAGAGTACATCATGTGAAATGCCAGGTTGGATGAAGCTCAAGGTGAAATCAAGGTTGCCAGGAGAAATAGCAGTAACCTCAGATATGCAGATGATACCACCCTAGTGGCAGAAAATGAAGAGGAACTAAAGAGCTTCTTGATGAAGGTGAAAGAGGAGAGTGAAAAAGATGGCTTAAAACTCAACATTCAGAAAAGTAAGATCATGGCATCCAATCCCATCACTTCATGGCAAATAGATGGGAAAAAAATGGAAACAGTGAGAGACTTCATTTTCTTGGGCTTCAAATCACTGCAGATGGTGACGGTTGCCATGAAGACACTTGCTCCTTGAAAGAAAAACTATGGCAAACCTAGACAGTGTATTAAAAACCAAGATATCACTTTGTCAACAAAGGTCCATATAGTCAAAGCTATAGTTTTTCCAGTAGTCATGTACAGATGTGAGAGTCTGACCAAAAAGAAGGCTAAGTGCCAAAGGATTGATGCTTTTGAGCTATGCTGCTGGAGAAGACTCGAGAGTCCTTTGGACGGGAAGCAGAATCAAACCAGTCAATCCTAAAGGAAATCAACCCTGTATAGTCACTGAAAGGACTGATGCTGAAGCTGAAGCTCCAATACTTTGACCCCCTGATGCGAAGAGCTGACTCATTGGAAAATACCATGATGGTGGGAAAGACTGAAAGCAAGAAGAAGGGGGCAGCAGAGGATAAGATAGTTGGATAGCATCACCAACTTAATGGATATGAGTTTAAGCAAACACCAGGATCCAGTGAAGGACAGGGAATGCTGACGTGCTGCCAAATATGGGTAGCAAAGATTTGGACACAATTAGGTCTCTGGGGTTGCACAGAGCCAGACACGACTGAAGTGACTTAGCAGCAGCAGGCAAGTGAACAACAACAAGAAATATATGTATGTCTGCATTAATATACCTGTTCAACTTAAACTATTACCTACTTTTTTATACCACAGTAGTGGAAGTAATCAAACAGAAATCATAACCAACAATAAGAAAGATTATGGAAATCACCTGCTCAGTCGTGTCCAACTCTCGTGACCCATGGACTGTAGCCCACCAAGCTCCTTTGTCCATGCGGATTCTCCAGGCAAGAATACTGGAGTGGGTTGTCATGCTCTCTTCAAGGGTATCTTCCCAACCTAGAGATCACACCCAAGCTTCCCCACTGCAGCTGAATTCTTTACCATCTGAGCCACCAGGGAAGCCCATGAATAATGTAGTGGGTAACCTATCCCTTTTCCAGGGGATCTTCCTGATCCAGAAATTGAACTGGGGTCTCCTGCATTGCAGGCAAGATTCTTGACCAGTTGAGCTGCTACCAGGAAGCCCTTTAAAAATGTGTATTCATGTATGTGTTTATGTGTGTACATGTATGTATGTGTATACACATATAATTTTTTCACTGTTTGGTAACTGACTAGAAATTGTAAGTCACTGAAAACTTTATAAGGGGTCTGTGTAAATTACATATGTGTGAATACAGATATCATCCCTTATTCTTAAAAAAAAAGACTAGCAACATACTAGCTAATGAATGTATACTTACAAAATCTAAAGTGGATTCTTTATTCTACTATTATACCTGGAAGAGAGTAACAGCCCAGCATTCTAGTATCATCAATTTAATTCTGCTGTATAAATCATCGTTCAGACTTTACTGGGCATCCAGGCCTATGTCAGACTCTTTCTAAGCTGAGAAGGAGAAAAGAACACAAAACATCATTTTGGTCTTAAGGATCTTCTGCCTAATGATCATGAGAAAGTTCATTACTCTCTGTACATTAGGTAGGTTCCTTTCCTCCCTTCTCTAAGAAAAAAAAATAAAAAATAAAAAACTCAGAGCACCATGCCCTAGAATTCCCATACCAAGACCTAGCATAGGTTTGCACTTATGGAGACTATAAAAAGGCAATACTAAAAGGAGTAAAGCTCAAAGGCAGGCAGGAAGAAAGGATGCTGGAGTAGCCTAAGATTCTGAGTCGAGGCAGCAGGAAAAGAAGTGAAGTGGAGAACAGATTTAGAGATACTTAGAAGGTAAAACCAGGATGGAATCTGGTGGGCTTTAAGGAAGGGGAAGGGTCAAGAGGGACTCTCAGGTTTTAGGCTTGAGTGAAAGGCAGAGTAGATCACTTCTGATCAAGATTTGTAATATAGGAAAATATTCAGTTTTATGTAGTGAGCTGGGAAGCAATGAGAAGTCCGTACTATCATGTTCATTTTGAGGTATCTTAAGCAAATCCAAGTGCAGACCCTAGCAGGAGAAACAGGAGTATGGTTTCCAACAGAGCAAGAAACACCTGCTTAAAAAGACTGTTGTATTCAAATGATAAATAACATCACTCAGGAATATCAGGATGAAAGAGATCTGAGGATACAACCCAAGGCAAAACACATGTTTTAGGAGCAGGCAAAGGATGACCACCATAGCAAGAGCACACTAAGAGAAAACAGCCTGCTGGAAGTTGAGGAAGGATGCAAAGTCACGGAGAGGCAGACTGGTCAAGAGTGTCAAATACTCTGGGGAGTGCAATGAAGATAGGAACTGACCATACAGAAACTGAGAGGTAAAATACACTGGTAAATGTGGTGAAAATATTTTTATTGGAGGTGAGGCAGTTGAAGACTGATTACAGGATGCTGATGATATACTAGGAAGTTAAAGAAATGAAAACCTGCATAAACTATTACTCTTGAAAGTATCTTCTCTATGAAAGGAAAAAGGAACAGAGAGTTATATCTAAAGGAATAGTAAGTTTTCAGAGATCTGGTGTTAACAGAACAGAATTATGCAACTTTACATGCTGAACCAAATAAACCATAGTTGAATATGGCTGTCCCTCAGTATCGCAGAGGATTGATACCAGGACTCTACACAGACACCAAAATCCAAGTATGCTCAAGTCCTTTGTATAATACGGCCATAGTATCTTCATAAAACTTATACACATTCTCTATTATATTCAATACTTTAAATCATCTCTAAATTACTTAAAATACATAATACAATATAAATGCTAAGTAACAACTGCAGGTATATGCAAGTTCAAATTTTGCTTTTTGGAATTTTTTTCCAATTACTTTTGATCTGAAACCCATGAGTGTGAAAGGCTTACTGTACTTAGAGAGTGAATAAGTGATGGGGTAAGGACTCAAAGAGAGGAGAGAAAGGGAACATAAGAAGACAGAATAGCCTTGGACAGATTCCAATGAGACTGGAAAGAAGAGGTTAGGAGAAAATGCAAAGTCAAGGAGGATTAACTGAAGCTTTTTGGTTGCTACTGATGCAGTTGATCAGCTTGTGAGGACTCCTACCTCAGTATGATGAGAAATGTGGTAGCACAGAGCTCAGAAAGACTCTGAAGGGTTTGAAGCAACTGTCCTGTCTTTGCTCTGTCTGAGATAGGAGCTCTTCCTCTGCATTTTCTCAATGAAACCTGTGCTCAACTCTATTGCTATTCTTATCATAGTCTATTAAAATAACTATATATTTCTGCAGGATATGTCATATCGTATAGATTTAACTCCCAGGACCAGCACAGTACCTGGTAGAGCTGAAGAGCTGAGGAAAGTTTAGGTTGTAGCCAATTTCTCCAATATCTCCAGTCACATACCTAAGATAGGGTCAGTTCCCTTCACTCACTTGGACAGTTGCCTTACCTCCCAAATATGAGATGTCAAATAGTCCGTAAGGTTTAAGGTCACAAGGAGAAAACAAGTCACAACACTGGTTACTTTCATAAACTTCAATATGCCTGGAAAATGCTTCTATATAATAATTCTCATTATAAGAGAGAACAGATCTTGTGTAACAAGATTAGAAAGCAGAGCAGCCTTGAAATGTGAAAAATACGTCTTACAAAATATGATTTGGGAAAAGGGACAAATCATACGAACAGTGAGCGTGTTCAGGGTGCATTCTGAAACACATTCATCTCAAATCTGAAAATTTCAGTATCGTGTTTTAAAAATCCATACATGGTCCAGTAAGCACACACACAAAAATGATTACATGCTTAAAAATCAATTTTTATCTCTAAGCCATGCATAAGAGAAGTACAGAATGATATTTCTAAATTTGATTTAAATTTCTCTGCTTTTATTCTTCATAGCCATTAGCTAGGACACAATATATATGACACTAAAGAGCATTCGGTGCCGATCTGCCACCAAACAGCGATGAGCATAACTTATCACTAATTACCTGCACACTTCTTGCAGATGACAACACAGAGATTGATGGAGGCCCAGTCAGGATCTGGGGCTTTACAATCTGCACAGCTCCTGTTGGACTCATTGTACCAAATCTTCTCAGCTACTTCATAATCAGAGAGAGTTTCTGCTATTGATTGCTGCACAGCTTCAATCCACTCTTGTTTCTCTTTTTCAGACTCAGCTGTAAAGCTGAAACAATTAACGTTTCTGCATTATCGATCTCTCTTGTAAAGGCCAATTAAGCAGTATGTTCAGTTTGTATATTCATTTCACTCACAAAGGAGACAGCAGCTGAAAAATATGCCTTCCAGGCAGGTGCAGAGTCTTTTCTGTTAAAAACCATCTCATTGAGAAATCTATTTTTTTCCTTTAACTTTCCACATTGCTTATGACTTTGTTTACCTATCTTGAGCCAAAATTAACATACACATTTTTCTGATCAGGATATAAAAATCACCTTGTTAGGTCAAACGCTTAAAAGTTAGGCCATGTTTTCTAAGCAGCGGTTACATCATAATCAATAAGAGACTGGCAGAGTTTCAGGACTAAGTGGATTATTTTGCCAAGAAAATATGCCATAGTCTGAAACTAAGTTATCAAAAACACCCACTAGAAATTTTGATTTTTTTGTCTTAAAAATAGATTTTTTTTTAATTGGAAGAATGTCCAGATGGCTTTCAGAAACTGAGAAATCAAAAAAGTTTTAAGCGATTAGTATTCTAACAGAATGCTAACTCATTTTTAGCCTCATTCCTATTTATTCCAATTCTTAGTGCTTAATGAGTACCTGAGTGAAAGAATAAAACATTAAAACATGAGTTCACTCCTTGAAGAAATATTTACAGAGTACTTATAATATGCCAGAAAATGTGCTATATACACAGTGCCCCCAATTCAGTCAATGACCCATAGAATGATGCTTCACACTACAATTTTCTGTTCTGAAGATGAAAATGCTTTGAGATACAATGAACATAACAGAGGACTTATCCTACATAATCTATAGAGAAGGTGAGTGGCCTCCATGGATATTTTTTTAATCACTCCATGTTTCATTATCACTATAACATCTATAAATTAGAGACTGGTCAGAGCCCACAGGGTACAATGGAAAATAGGTTGGTCCCTGTCCCTGGTTCCAGGTGTATAGTTCCTCAGATCCTTGGAATCCCCTGAGTGGCAAAAACCCTTTATATGCTAATGGACAGCTTCTGACTGGAGGCTAGACGGCTTCAGCATGGGAGCTGGTCAGCAGAAGACCAAGATGGGACTAGAGTGCTGGAACTTTCCTATCCCTTGACCTGTGGGAAGGGGAGAACTGTGGTGCTTGATCATCTTTGACTCTGCTATGTAGCCCACCAGGCTCCTCTGTCCATGAAATTTCCCAGGCAAGAATACTGGAGCAGGTTGCTGCTTTCTACTCCAGGGGATCTTCCCAACCCCAGGGATCAAACCTGCGTCTCCTGTATTGGTAGGTGAATTCTTATTCTTGCCTGGAAAATCCCATGGACTGAGTAGCCTGGTGAGCTGCAGTCCATGGGGTCACAAAGAGTCAGACACCACTGAGCACCTGCACACACACCCTGGATTTCATCAGTCTCACCTATTAAATGAAACCTCCATAAAATCCCCCAAACAACAGGGTTTGAAGAACTCTGAGGTTGATGAACACAGTGAGGTGCCAAGAGGGTGGTGCATCCAGAGAGAGGTTGGAAGCTCTCTGCCACAAACCCCCTGTACCATGTGGCCTCTAAAGCTCTCCCATTTGGCCATTCTTGGGCTGCATTTTTTATAATAAGCTGGTAATATTACTTGAACTCTTTTCCTGAGTTCTCTGAGACATTTTTAGCAAATTATCAAATCTGGGGGAGAGAGGGTAATGAGCACCCCAATTTGAGCTAAGCTGGGCTGAGTGAGAGTAACCCGAGGACAGTCTTCTGAGACTGAGCCCTGAAACCCGTGGGGTCTGAGTCTCCCTCCGGGAAGATACAGGACACCCAGCTGGTGTACAGAGACCTGGAGAATTGGTTGGTGTGAGGACAAACAGTACAAGTTTGACATAATATAAAGCACTTTAAGTAAAAACAGCTTAGACAATGTCTACATTGTCAGTTAAGGCTTGAATTTCCTTTATGAAAATAAAGCTTGCTATTCTTTTTCAAAATTCCAAGCAGTAGACATATTTAAACAGATGATATGGGTACTACATTTGGTATTAACAGCATTTTTGAAATCACAAAGTAATTAACTGCTATACCTTCAAAAACCCTGTGACAATTGCCTCTAACCCACATACTACTTTGTGGTATGTTGATTATTAGACAAGCAAATTAACGTGATTGAACTCAACAGATATGACTTATGCCCCTCTAAAGCAATGGAGTTACTATAGATTATTAACACGTATAAGAACATACATTAAGTTTTCTGCTTCACTGTCATAATAAAGTAATGAGTAGAGTACCATAATACTAGATATATATAAAAATGCTAAGATATTTGATCAATAAGTGCTGTGAGTCATTAAGTTTGGCAACAGTTTAAGCTGGAGTTCCTTTTAGAAAATCACAGAGTATCCGTAATTAGGAATTAATCTTAAAGGAGAGATTGTATTTGATTAGGCTTAAAAAAAAAAGACAAAATAACATACAGCTTAAAGACAATGCTATATCTATTTTTATTTATTCCCTCATAACAATTTTTCATATATTTGTGGGTCAAAAATCTCAAATCTTCTAAGAAAAAAGGTATTATGAAAAGAAACTATTCAAATCTCAAGAAATTTGTATCTTTGCAGGTTGTATGATAAGTCAAGTCACTTTCGCAAAGTGTTTTTATACACTGGCTAACAACTTACATGATCTGAAAAGTAAAAATGCAATTATTTCTGTTTCAGGTGTACAACAAAGTGATTCAGTTTCATATATATATTCATATCCTTTTCCATTATAGGGTTATTACAAAATATTGAATATACTTCCCTGTGCTATACAGTAGGTGCTTACTGTTTACCCATTTTATATATGAAAAACAAAAGTGAAGTCGCTCAGTCATGTCCGACTCTTTGCAACCCTGTGGACTGTAGCCTACCAGGCTCCTCCGTCCATGGAATTCTCCAGGCAAACGTACTGGAGTGGGCTGCCATTTCCTTCTCCAGTGGATCTTCCCAACCCAGAGAATGAATCCAGGCCTCCTGCATTGCATGCAGGCACNGTCCGACTCTTTGCAACCCTGTGGACTGTAGCCTACCAGGCTCCTCCGTCCATGGAATTCTCCAGGCAAACGTACTGGAGTGGGCTGCCATTTCCTTCTCCAGTGGATCTTCCCAACCCAGAGAATGAATCCAGGCCTCCTGCATTGCATGCAGGCACTTTACCATCTGAGCCACCAGGGTGTATATGTTAATCCCAAATTCCTAATTTATTTCCCCTTTGGTGGGGATGTTTTCCCATGTCTTTTCTGTGAATCTCTTTCTGTTTTGTAAATAAGATCATTTATATTTTTAACGATTCTACATATAATAGATGCTCTATGGTATTTGTCTTTCTCGTCTATACATACATACACACCACATCTTCTTTATCTGTTCATCTGTTAATGGATTTTTAGGTTGCTTCCATGTCTTGGCTATTCTAAGTAACACTGCAGTGAACACTGGGGTGCATACATCCTTTTGAATTAGAGTTTTCTCTGAATATAAGCCCAAGAGTAAAGACTGTAGGATCATATGATATCTCTATGTTTAGTTTTTTAAGGAACCCTCCATAATCTTTTTGACAGTGGCTGCATCAATTTATACACCCACCAAAAGTGTAGAAGAGTTCCCTTTTCTCCACACTCTCTCCAACACTTTATTTGTAGCCTTCTTAATGATGGCCATTCTGCTTGGTGCAAGGTGGTATACCTTATTGTAGTTTTGATTTGTATGTCTCTAATAATCAGTGCTACTGAGCATCCTTGGTGCCTATTGGTAAATTTTTACACACTGGCTAATAAATGACACAATATGAAAAAGTAAGAACGTAATTTTACTGTGTCCTATAAGAAGTCAAATCACGACTGGCAATGTAAAAATGGATCACCCAAGCTTTACTGTAATAGTACAAACAAAAACTGTTTAAATATAACTTACCTAAAACTCCTGTAGGGAGTGATTATTTCAAAAGACTGTTTTACAGCTCGGTCTACTTGTTTTACATTTGCTACATTCATAGGGATTATGGTAATACCAAGTCCACTCTTAAAATCCTAGTTTGGAGAAAAAAAATCACGAAGAAATGAAAATATGGATCTTGAAAATAAAATTATATTCTTTAAAATTTAATAAACCTCATTAAATTTTACTACAACATGTAAATATGGAATTAAGCAATTCATTAAAAATGGATTGAGAGTGGTTTTCTTATTTCATATACATGATATATAAAATATATACATCTTATTTTACATACATGATATATATATACTTTAAATACATGATAACATGATAGCATTTGAAGCCTGACAGGCTACTAATAAAGCAAAGCTTTTTTCCACACAATACATAGGTTGACTAGGACATAGATCTTGAGTTACACATGCCTTGCTTTTAACAGTTAGGCACGTTTCCACCTTTAGCCATTTCATAAAGGGAACTAACAGGAAACTAACCCTTACCATTTTCTAGGTAGGGGAGTCAAATGACACTGTGAGGTTCGGATAATGACTGTTTAGAAAAAAAGAAGGGAAAACCATGACCCAAAGAGGTAAAGCAACATGGAAAGAGGAGACAGCTGTGTGCGGTAGAGAAGGATGGAAACCCAGGCCGCCTGACTGCTGGCTCTCTCTCTGCTGTATGGTGTTACCTCTGTTCTATCACACTATCTTCCTCGTTTGCTCTCAAACAAAAGAATTACTTGTTTTATAATTTTATCTCATTTCTAAAATTTTATTAGTTTCTTCTTCCTTCAATTAGATTCCTAAAAAGCTCCTCAAATGCTATTTTTGTATGGAAAATGCCATTTGTTCAACACCTGCAGCCACTATGTTCAACTTGTCCCACCAAAATTAGAGAGTGTTCAAAAAGGTACACAGTCTACCATCTAAAAGCATTAAAGTCTGTAATATATTATCTAGCCATAAGGGTTTTGGAATTTGATTTATCATACCATCTCACATCTTAAAAATATAATTAATCTGTACCTCAAAAAATGAATTATCTCTGTCAATAGGTTCAGATTAAATGTGCTCTAAATTCCTAAATTAAATTATGACTAGGAAAAAGCATCCATATTAAAGATAACTGCAAAAAATACTGGTCCACTTTTAGGAAGGACACTTTCAGCAGAGACTGTGAAAGAAACATCTCAGAAGCTGCCTTCTCTTTGTCTAGCCTATTGTATAAGCTAAAAGGAAAAGTGCTATTTTCCTATCTCCCTTGCAGCTAGGAGGGGCCATATGTCATAGTTTCGGTCAATAAAATACAAGTAATTTCCAGCCTGGGGGGCAAGGGGGAGAGACAAATCTTGGCAGAAAAGACTTTTCACCCCTTTCCATCTTCTTGGGAAATAACAAAGCCATTTTAGAATGTAAGCATCCTTGAGATGAAAAGCCTGAGGACAAATTCTGGTACTGTAAGGATGTCAGAGTGAGGAAAAAAAAGAAAATACGAAAATCTTGTTCCCTGATGGCCTCAGCAAGAAATTTGTTAAAACAANGGAAATAACAAAGCCATTTTAGAATGTAAGCATCCTTGAGATGAAAAGCCTGAGGACAAATTCTGGTACTGTAAGGATGTCAGAGTGAGGAAAAAAAAGAAAATACGAAAATCTTGTTCCCTGATGGCCTCAGCAAGAAATTTGTTAAAACAAACAAGTCCCTAATCTATTTACGCTATCCTTCAGTTTTTTGTCATTAGAGACACTAATGCATTCCTGGCTGATAAAATACGTGGAATAAAACAACAATGCAACTAATTTTCCAAGCTCATAAAGGGTTTCCATTCACAAACTGCAGAAAAGTTTTGCTTCATGTTTTTAAAAATGTACACATTTTTAGTTAGAATGAGGAAATGACTCATTTGTAAACTGAATATGATTTTTTCTGATTTAAGAACAAATGGCTCCTTTTGTTGGGAGAAACAAACCAGGAATTGAATCAGTAATATAAAAGATACCGGGACATGCTGCTGCTACTGCTGCTAAGTCACTTCAGTCGTGTCCGACTCTGTGCGACCCCATAGACGGCAGCCCATCAGGCTCCCCCATCCCTGGGATTCTCCAGGCAAGAACACTGGAGTGGGTTGCCATTTCCTTCTCCAATGCATGAAAATGAAAAGTGAAAGTGAAGTCTAGCGAACCCATGGACTGCAGCCTACCAGGCTCCTCTATCCATGGGATTTTCCAGGCAAGAGTACTGGAGTGGGGTGCCATCGCCTTCTCCATGCTAGGTGTTGTGAAATACTTGGAAGAAGGTGACATACTTCCACTTTGTATTGTAAGCCCTTNCCAATGCATGAAAATGAAAAGTGAAAGTGAAGTCTAGCGAACCCATGGACTGCAGCCTACCAGGCTCCTCTATCCATGGGATTTTCCAGGCAAGAGTACTGGAGTGGGGTGCCATCGCCTTCTCCATGCTAGGTGTTGTGAAATACTTGGAAGAAGGTGACATACTTCCACTTTGTATTGTAAGCCCTTCTAACAAAAATCAGTACTTAACTGATATGTATGCAAACTTTTCCATCATGCTCCATTTTCGTAAGTTCTAGCATAGTATGTCAGCACAGTTGTTACTATCTAGCATACTATGAATGCTAGCATACTATGTACACTCTCCCACCGTGTACCAGTGCACCCACAGCCCTCAATGCCAGTTCTGGTATAGTATGCTAGAACTTATTTACTTTAAGTAATTAACTTATAATTACAGAAAACAAATTCTCAATCATCCATACCAATGTTCCTGCTGGATACTGCAACTGTTGGACCAACTTTCAATGTTTAAGTGATTGGAAATTCAAACTCTCTTTTATAAATGGGGAAATAAAATGGGGCTAGCAAGGTAAGACACTTTAGAGAAACAGCTTTCTGATGACTCAGCTTGATATGGGGGTACTTCTAGAATAAAATAGGCTGCATCTCCTCAAACAATTTTCCGTGATGCAACTTCTGCCAATAGCTGGCTAACAGACTACTCTGATTATTATTCTCTGATGGGGGCCTGGCCTGCAGGTGCTGTGTTACTAAGGGTGGAAATATACACTCAGACCAGCAGATGGTAAGACTGACAACCTTGGATGGAAACTGATGAGACTCATCAAGGCTCCAGCCTAAAGAGATGGTGCCTCATTTCTACAAGCAAGTCGTGAAATATCTACATATAAAGAGGCAATTTCTGTTAAAAAATAAAATAAGTGAGGTTCAGCTCAAGGCCCCAAATTTATTCCAAGCAAGGCAAAGATGATTTTTCAGCCTGGAAAGAAACTGTAACCCATTTATCAGCTGCCTGCCAAGGCCATATGGTTTTGAGTAATTAGAGTACCCACTGAACTCACCGGCACAAATGGTCTGTAAAATGTACAGCAGAGTAACAAAATAAATGTCACTGCTCTCGAGAGCTATTAAAATGACATGACTGCATTTCTTATTAAAAAAATATTTGTGGTGACATTAAGCCATCTTGTCACATACCCTTTAGAACATATTTAGAATATATCTCATTCTTAGAGCCTCATCAGAATTACCTGTGTTGAACTCTCCCTCCCTCCACTCTGAGTTTCTGATCCCAAGAATCAGAAGACAAAGCGTAGTGATTTTCATTAAAAAAAAAAAAAACAAAACTACCACCTTACGATTTCCATATGTAACAAGTTATTAAGAAACACTGAATTAGACAGCAGAACCAGTTGTAGACTCTAAATTAAACAGTACAAGTCTACATCATCTAAATATCAGGATATAAACATTTCTCTAGGCCTTCAGCCGAGCAAAAAAAAAAAAAAAAAAAAGCATGTAATCAGATTATGAAAAAAGCACCTGAAGTTATTAAGACTATTGGTTAGAAACAGGATGGTCAGAATACAGTGACACATTGGACTGTCAAAAACCTATGTGTCCTGCATGCCAATCCTTTTGCTAATATCCAATGGATATAAAAGCACTGGTCTTCATTAAGCACACACACTCCATAATTGATTTAATACTTGTTTGCTTAGTGCTCTGAAGCTTACAAACAGCTATGAACTCTGATTTGATTTTCCTAACAATTCTGTGAAGAAGGGAGAGAAGATACAGCCATTTTTAAAATGGCTAACCTGTGTTGAGTAGGTACCTCATGACAGCCAGAAATTATGCTAAGTGGTGGGCCTGCTCAAAAGCATGAGATGGGGTACCTGGGGAAGCTTATAGTCTGAGGAGAAATGAGAGAGAATTGTAACATGTGCAATAAAAGAATAATCCATGTCTGCAAGGTAAGCACTGAATCCGATCCAAAAAAGAGAGTATTGAGTTCATATTCTTCCCAAAGGAGGTGACACTTGACTGATCAAACAACAAAGTCCAGACCAGACTGATCAGATGTACCTCACTTGCTTCAGCTCACTTGTCTGCAAATCAGGGCTACCAGTAGTAACTACTGCATCATGTATGGGATTAAATTCATGCATAAAAAGTGCTTAGAAGAATGCTTGGGGCAGTAAGTGCTATCTAGTCCCAGTTAGCTATTATTATTACCATTAAATTGAAACCAACTGAACATATTACCTATTAAAAAGTTAATTACAAGAAAACGCATGCCTAAAAATAACTATCAGGTGTACATAAATGTTAAAGAATGGAATGGAATGTGAATGTTAAACTTTCATGAAAATTAAAAATAAATTACCCATTAACTACAATCTGTCAGCACTATTTTCATTTTCAAAAAATAGGGATGAGTCAGGAACATGCCAAACTTCAACCTTTAAAATCCTATACACTGCAGTGAAAAAACAACAGCATAGAAATTCCCTAGGTAGAAATACATTGTTATGGAAAGCAAAAAGCTAAAAACAGACTCTGGAGGAAGCTATATTTTACAGTTAATTTGCTGTCACACAGTGTGTGATCCCAAAGAGCATGAATGGCTGTGCATGGCAGAAGAAGTCTGATGCTGCAAGGGTAGTGATGACATCGTGAGCACCGGGAGTCAGAACTGGGGGAGAATCTTGGCTGATCCATTTACTGGCTCTATGACTACTGGCAAGTTCCTTAATTTGTTCAGATCTCAATTTCCTCATTTATGTAAAGACGGTAGTATCTACTTTTTATAGAACTGCTATAAGGTGGCTCAGAGGTTAAAGCGTGTGCCTCTAATACAGGAGACCTGGGTTCGATCCCTGGGTCGGGAAGATCCCCTGGAGAAGGAAATGGCATCCCACTCCAGTATTCTTGCCTGGAGAATCCCATGGACGGAGGAGCCTGGTGGGCTACACTCCATGGGGTCGCAAAGAGTTGGACACGACTGAGCGACTTAACTTACTTACTTACTTATAAAAATTGAATGAAGAAATACAAGATGAAAGTCTAATACATCCAGACAGTCATCTCATTTGAAGGTTCTGAATACAGAATTTGTCTTCAATAAGAATATATCCATTTACAGTGACTGGAAGTATTCACACCAATGATTCCATATTCAACATTCAGGTTAGAATAAGTGACAAATATTTACCAAGACAGAGAAATGGGTTATTTGTACAAATTGGTAGTAACAGAGCCTGGCTCAAGCTACCTTTTAAAACTACAAAGTGAAAGAGCAAAATAATGGTTTCATTCTTAAACAGAAAAATTAAAGAAGGGTTTATTAACCCCAAATTTGCTAAAATCTCAAACCTATTTTTGGAAATACGGATGCCAGGTTTCCCTGCCAGGAATTTAAGAACTCGGTGCTTAGACATTTGTGGAAAACAGATGTGGCATTGTGTGACATTGGCATCAGACTTCCGGGCAAACACCAGATGCAGACTTTGGCCAGATATAGAACCCAGAGAATTTGAGGCCACCACCTCCATCCTGCTGCTTCTTTCTGCACCACACAAGCGAGAGCCCTATGGGGTCTATTTAAATTCTATTAGAATTTCATTCCCATACCAGACACAAGGGAACATTACGCTGGGGAAATGAATCTCTTGAGAATGTTTAATCAAGTGAATGTAGTTAAAACCTCAATGCCAGAATTATCATCAAATGGATACACAAACCCACCAAGCAAGACATCTGGTTGTAATGAAGTCCCTAATATTAACATGATATTCAAAAACTCATCAGGAAAAGATGGGAGGCTGACTGTCAGGACACCATCACAAATGGAAACCAAAGTCAATTATCTTCAATTCGCCTCAAATCTATTGGCAGAAATTTCACTCAAGCAGCAATACCTTATATATAATACTACATACATATACACATTAGTAAATGTTCTTATTTCATTACCTATATAAAATTTTAAAATACTGGCTTATATACTACACCCACATCATTTCAAGATAAATAAATGTATGAAATAATTATTTCCCAAAATACAGAAAGTCTATAAGCTTTGAACTGATTTTAAAAACCCACAATTTATTTCTATAAACAAAATTCCTATGCAACAAAAATTAAGTGAAAATGCAAAAGCAGCAGCAGCTTAGAAACCCAGTTGCAGAAAATATGACATGAAGATTAATATCTATATCATATGAAGAGTTCAAATAGAAACAAAAAAATAATTCCAATAAACAGGAAAAATGAAAATTCATAAAGAAGAAAATAATATTAAAATAAAAATTTTTCTCAACTATAGGCTCTCTAGTCCTGAAAACAGCTATAAATGACTATTAATTCAGCAATCTCATTCTACAAATGTTTACTGTCAGCTGCTTGCCTGGAACTCCTATGGGCATGTGGTGAATAAAGGAAATTGTGACAGTCTTAAGTTGGGAATATAAAAATTATAACACTGTCAACGTTAAAATGAAGCTAGTACTTATTGATATACCTAAGAGCATTTTAAATACAAGCAATTCTTTAGAAAAGGGTCATAGGGATTCTTGCCCAAAAAGTTAATCGCCCAAAAAGTTAATCAAAAAGAAAGAAAAGGCTACAGACAGACAGAAGGCTCTCAGAAATCTCGCTCATTTATGTTATCACTATACTATGTGTTACTCACAAGGGAAGTTCCCAAAGAGCAGGGACCTTTTGAGTTACCACTGAGCACCTAGTATCTAGAGCAGCACTCAGGAAGGAAGAGGTAACCAATAAATTTTTGTAAAATGAATGAACAAATACAGAAACATGAACTGTAACATAACCTGTACAAATTCTATCACACAATTCATGTTCAACAAAGCTGAAGTAACAATATGGAAAAACGATCATAATTATAATATATTGTAAGTATATAAATGGAAGCAAAAACAAGGAATAGAAGAAAATGTGCAAAAATTAAACACATGGGTGTGGATGGGTTATGAAAGAGTGTAAGCAGATAACATTCAATTTATATAATAATATATATTAATAACATAATAATTATAATAGCACCAGTGTTTTGCCACTAATCAGGTAAAGAATTTTGGTATCTGTTTCTACTTTGCATCTTTCTGACAAATGTTTTTATACATATCTTCATATAGCCTATGTGAAAAAAAAAAAAAAATCCTAATATTCCCTAAGGCATTTCTCCTACTTTGAAGCTACTTCAAGTTAATTTCAACAATCTGCTAAAAAATGAAAGGGAAAGAAGGATATTAAAACGTGAATCTTTGGACTGGGCAACTGATAAAATGAAAAGTGAAGTGAAAGTCACTCAGTCGAATTTGACTCTTTGTGCCCCCATGGACTATACATAGTCCTTGGAATTCTCCAGGCCAGGATACTGGAGTGGGTAGCCTTTCCCTTCTCCAGGGGATCTTCCCACTCGGGGATTAAAACCAGGTCTTCTGCATTTCAGGGGGATTCTTTACCAGCTGAACCACAAGCAAAGTCCAAGAATACTAGAGTAAGCAGCCTAAACCTTCTCCAGGTGATCTTCCTGACCCAGGAATCAAACCAGAGTCTCCTGCATTGCAGACAGATTCTTTACCAACTGAGCTATCAGGGAAGCCTGATAAAAGGAAAAGTTCACGTTAATTTTGTAGAGTTTAGATCCAGCAGTGAACTGTTGATAAGAATGTGCAGACTGCTATCTCCTTGCTATTATCATGCTACTTTTCTTAAAAAGTAAAGAACTTCAAAAATAAGACCATAGTTCAGATAATCCATTCTTAACAGCCATTTTTAACTGATAAAACTTAAGTTCTTGATTTAGTAGAAGAGATGGACCCAGAAAAAAATGAAAAAGAATTAAAACTGTATCTGTACAGATGCCTGACATGGAAATCTTAAGGCCGCCTAGTGGAAGTAGAGGAAAAGCACAAGAAAAGACGGACAATAATCCACAAATCAGAGTAAATGTCCAGACATACACACAGAGTTAAAGGAACTTATGTGAACGAAGTTTCAAATTGTTTTTCAAGCACTTTGTTTTATGCTGACTTTGCAAATGGAGTTTTAATCTCTCCAATAGATCACACTCTGGTAGTAAAAGTTTGCATTAAGAAAAAGGAATTAAATAGTCATCATACAATTTATAAGCTGAAAAATTAAGATTTTACATAAAAATTATTAAGATTGTAGAAATTAAAAAAAATAAAACAGCAGCTATAGTTTACAGCCATACACAATTTATTGAGACCAGTTCTTCAAAATTTAAAAACTTATTACCACTAATAAAGATTTTCTTAACTTTCTATTTAAACGTTCCCACATTCCAAAATGTTCCATCAGGAAAAAGATTCACTTAAATGAAAGTTAACCACAAAAAGAGGTATAGCAAGCCCAAGAAGAGAAAGGACAAACTAAAGCAGCACTCAGTGCTGACAAAGGAGAGCTCTAAATATTTTCCAGCTCCAGAAATACCTTATCTCTTTTGCTGGACGCTTATAATTTTTAAAGAAGAAAAATCCACAGAGCAGTGTTTTACTGTGTGTGGTTTTTGTCAGCAGTCACTGAGTCAACTGGGGTGCTTTACAGGAATGGAGATTCCAATCGCAAGCCCCAGGAATTCTAAGTCAATGGGTCTGGAAAGAGCCCAGATATCTGGAACTTTAACATGAAATGTAAATAATGGCCTTAGAGATAATAACCCCACTCTCTTTTTCACAGGATGCCATTCAAACAGAAAGAGATTAGTTTAACTATCTGAGCCAATCAGTAGCAGATCAAGAATGAAAATCCAGAACTGCTACCACCCAGTTCAATCTTCTTTGTTCTAAATAAGCTTCCGACATTCCATTTTAATAATGCTTCAACATAAGCTGGAGCAGCTACCCTTCCACCTCTATCCTCTGTTTGTTTACTCCCTCGGGAAAGACTTCCAAAGAAAATTAGGAAACTATTATATGTATACATAGAGGCAGCCTACCACGCTCCTCCATTCATGGGATTTTCCAAGCAAGAGTACTGGAGTAGATTGCCATTTCCTTCTCCAGAGGATCTTCCAACCTGGGATCGAACCTGGGTCTCCCACATTGTAGGCAGACGCTTTACCGTCTGAGCCACCAGGGAAATAGTTCAAATAGAGGCAAGAAAAATGAAAACAGTTCATAGGTGAGGGAGAGAGGTATACGTCAGCTTTCTTTTTTATTCTATTTATACTTTACGTTAGGTGGCAATAAAAATTACAGTTTTTAAAATTAAGTTTTGATGCATGAACTTAAATTAGATCCAATACAAATTAAGTTACACAGACTCAAATTTAACACCTCTTATATTTTAACAGTTTTTTTCCTAGCATTTAAAAAAAAATAAGATTATTTCATGTATTGTGTGTATAAAATTTTACATCTAACTATTTCACTATCTTTTAATGTTTTTCCTAAAACACCGCTAAAAGACCTCTGCATTCATGAGAAGGGCTCCGTATTTAGTCCATCACTCAAGCTCTTTACACAGTCTGCTCAACCACGTGAGAAAACCCATGAGCAACCTTCCTTTGGAAAGAAAGATATACACCAGGATATAAAATAGATGAAATTGGAATATGTCAAGGCTTAACCGTGAAGGGCCTTCCTTAATTTATCAATCTAGTCTTGAGCCAACTAGTTCCTAAAAGCATGACTCAAGATCAAGTCCCTTAAGACCTAGCTGCATATAATATGATGCAATCTTTTAAGACCACATATAAAAACAGTAATATGCACTTTCTAAGGGTACATAAATAGGCATGTTAATGCATTGAAAAAGTCTTGAAATATACACTCATTAAAAATAGGTTTACTTCTTGAAAGATGAGGAAGAGTCCGGCACAAATAATTTAATTTTTTAAGGAGATTACATGTACTACTTGTACATGTAAGTGTTTCTAATTCCAAGACTTCATTAGATGCCATTAAACTTTTTTTCCTGGAAAAGAAGATTGTCCTCCTCAGTAAATGCGTTGCTTTAAGTGTGTCTGACATGTTTACTGAATGTATACTCTGAACCACCTAGGCAAATAAGTTATTCAAGGAAAGAATCCTTAGGCTATTTCTAAAAGGTCATAAGCTAGAAATTTTCTTTTCAACATACACTTTAAAAAGACACTTTGATGTAGTGACAAAGAAGCTAGGCTTAGAGTTATAAAGTTCTTGTCTTAAATTAAACTCTGCATGATGAACTGTAACCCTTTAACAAGTTACTTAATCCTCATTGTCCTCATCTGTAAAACATGGATGAGAATATCTTCTCCTACATTTGTGGGGAAGATGAAAAAAAAATGTTTATAAATTAATTAGCATAGTATCTGGTACCTAACAAATGGTGGTCATTTGTTAGGTACAAATGGTCATTATGCTTTTCATGCTGAAATATTAATATGAAAGCAAGAATTTCATATAATTTCTTGCTAACAAAAAGGTATTAACAAAACCTTAAAAACACCTGAGTTAAATTCACTTACTCCAGTCCATTTTAGTTCACTGACTCCTAGAATGTCAACGGACGTTCACTCCTGCCATCTCCTGTTTGACCACTTCCAATTTGCCTTGATTCATGGACCTAACATTCCAGGTTCCTATTCAATATTGTTCTTTACAGCATCGGACCTTGCTTCTATCACCAGTCACATCCATGACTGGGTACTGTTTTTGCTTTGGCTCCATCCCTTCATTCTTTCTGGAGTTATTTCTCCACTGATCTCCTGTAGCATATTGGGCAGCTACCGACCTGGGGAGTTTCCCTTTCAGTATCCTATCATATTGCCTTTTCATATTTTTCATGGGGTTCTCAAGGCAAGAATACTGAAGTGATTTGCCATTCCCTTCTCCAGTGAACCACATTCTATCAGACCTCTCCACCATGGTGGCCCCACACAGCATGATTTAGTTTCATTGAGTTAGACAAGGCTGTGGTCCGTGTGATCAGATTGGCTAGTTTTCACCCTTATGGCAGAAAGTGAAGAGGAACTAAAAAGCCTCTTGACGAAAGTGAAAGAGGAGAGTGAAAAAGCAGCTTAAACCTAAACATTCAGAAAACGAAGATCATGGCATCTGGTCCCATCACTTCATGGGAAATAGATGGGGAAACAGGGGAAACAGTGTCAGACTTTATTTTTGGGGTTCCACAATCACTGCAGATGGTGATTGCAGCCATGAAATTAAAAGATGCTTACTCCCTGGAAGGAAAGTTATGACCAACTTAGATAGCATATTGAAAAGCAGAGATATTACTTTGCCAACAAAGGTCCGTCTAGTCAAGGCTATGGTTTTTCCAAAGGTCATGTATGGATGTGAGAGTTGGACTGTGAAGAAAGCTGAGTGCCAAAGAATTGATGCTTTTGAACTGTGGTGCTGGAGAAGACTCTTGTGAGTCCCTCGGGCTGCAAGGAGATCCAACCAGCCCATCCTAAAGGAGACCAGTCCTGGGTGTCCATTGGAAGGACTGATGCTGAGGCTGAAACGCCAATATTTTGGCCACCTTATGTGACAAGTTGACTCATCGGAAAAGACCCTGATGCTGGGAGGGATTGGCGGCAGGAGGAGAAGGGGATGACAAAGGATGAGATGGCTGGATGGCATCACCGACTTGATGCACATGAGTTTGGGTGAACTCAGGGAGTTGGCGAAGGACAGCGAGGCCTGGCGTGCTGCAATTCACGGGGTCGCAAAGAGTCGGACATGACTGAGCGACTGAAATGAACTGAACTGAAAAACACCTACTTTTAAAGGATAACATAAACTCAGACAATCTAAGTAATGTAACAGTGAAACTAGTAATTTTAAGTCCATCAGGTCTGTGCAAGTGAAAAATGAAAACTTCCATTAATTTGGCAGAAAAACTTCCATTCTGATACATGCAAATTATGTATTTTTAATCTTTATTCCATTTTTTTAAAAAGTTTTAATCATCTTACTTCACAGACTGAAAATGTTCATATTCAATTCATACACATTATTAAGCTGTACATCACTACTCTTCTTGAAGAATATGCTAACTATCCAACTTATTAATATGCCAACACTGCTCAATGATGCTTTCCACAGTTAATTGGCTAAGAAATCTTACCCCCAAAACTGTAATGAAGAAGTTCACACTGAAGTTCACAGGAAAGCTTGGATAAAGATCTATAGTTAATTTTTTTGAAACTACTATTTATTTTGAGTTATCTTTATTTTGTTATGAAAATAGTTAGCATTTATATTTTACCTTATCATAACCCATTATAATTTATCACAAAGTAACTTCATCTTAGATCAGATATCCAAACACATTACTCGATTCCATAGATAATGACTTAGCATCTAATATATTCTAGGCTGAAAGATTAAAAATTCATTCCTAAAAAGGGGTAAGAAAGTAATTTTCTTATACATATTAAAAGCCGTATATGTTAGAGAAAAAGTCTACAGAATCAAATGAAGTTAACAGAATTTGCTAAAACTTTAACATCAGTCTCCTGAAAACATTTAAATTCTCCACTGAATCCTTTGATGTTAACCAACATTAATATCCTGACAATTTATTTATGTGATATGTATATATGTGCATGTGCATATGCATGTTTGTGTGTATATAAATCACTTACTTCTAGTAAATTATCTCCTCTGCAAGTGACATATCTGCTGCAAAACAAATAAACCTAAATCCTGTAAATTCAGGAAAATATGTTACCTGTGCCTCCTTTATAATTTTCTGTCACAAAACAAAACAATTACAACAGGCACAGAACGAGGTCTATTTCTTCAACAGCTATAATGGTTAACTGGCTCTTAATTATTCTCTCATATAGTTTTGTAATGTTACTTCAGCTAAAGAATACTTTTCAAAACTCAATTTTCATTGATTCTATTTCCTCAGTTCTTTCAAAGACTGATGTCTAGTCTCAAATTTGATGAAGACTATCTTCCTGCTGCTAGTGGAGCTGAGAAAATTCAACAGAGCAACTCTTTGTTACATTTAGCAGAGTATACAAAGCATAGCAAACCTCCATCAGTAAAACACTAATAAGTCAAACAAAGCATGGCCGTAACTGTAGTTTGTCATCTTTGTGAGGAACCACAATCTGCAATCACTGTACTGTGGCTCACCTGTTCATTTTTGCAAAGCCACACGCTGTTTCCACTTAACACAGTAAAAATTTTAGCTTTATAGCCTCTCAGTTCAAGATATCCACATTTCTCAGGTGCAACAGCAGCTTGAGGCTGCGAAGAAAGGGCCTGTAACTTCAGTGCATTTAATAGTAGGCTGATCCAGTCATTTCTTTCCTCTGAAAACAAAAACAGGAGAAAATATACACCCATGCTTAATAAGCTATAAACACATAAAAATGTGGGGAAAGACTGACTTTCTCTGAAACAGATCATTTACAGATCCTTCCCCAGAACCACAATCTAAATGCTACTGTTGGCAGGGCAACAGCCTAATTCTGTTAGGTTATTAGCCATTCCTCGGTATTCATAGGCAGCTAGTTTCAGGACCCCCCGCCCCGGGACACCTAACTCCGCAGATGCTCAAGTTCATAACAGTGAGCCCCATGTATCCCCAAGTTCACCAACTACAGATTCCAGCAACCAAGGATCAAAAACATCCTTGCTGTGGGACACAAGGTTACAGAGGGCTGACTGTACTCAGTTGTTCTGTAACCAACATCACTGGCTTCACCTGGAAGTTGAACAGAAATGCAAAATCCTGGCCCTCCTCCAGAATGGATGAATCAGAATCTTCATTTTAAGATCTCCAGATGATGCATATCCATGTTAACATCTAAGCAGCATTGTTAGATTACTCATGAGATTGGATTGTCTTTTTTAATATAGGAAAGTAATATGGCTACTGAACAGGTAACAGATTGTACCCAGCAATACAGTTACTAAAATATCCAGAAAAGCTTGCTTTGTAGCAGGCATTTGGAACCGATTCAAGAGTGCTCTTGTCTTGATGTTCACTCACTTATACTTTTCACTAACAATAGCTTCTCATCTGTTAAAACTTGTTCTCTCACTCCTTCCACAAAAACTACATGACCTTCAACTAGAACACACTGTGTTACAGACAAAGGAATTCAATCCAGTCCCCAGAGAGCAATCAAAGTTGTAAGTCAAGTTAGATATGAACACATAACAGAACACAGAATACTGTNTTCCATTTTTTAAAAAAGTTTTAATCATCTTACTTCACAGACTGAAAATGTTCATATTCAATTCATACACATTATTAAGCTGTACATCACTACTCTTCTTGAAGAATATGCTAACTATCCAACTTATTAATATGCCAACACTGCTCAATGATGCTTTCCACAGTTAATTGGCTAAGAAATCTTACCCCCAAAACTGTAATGAAGAAGTTCACACTGAAGTTCACAGGAAAGCTTGGATAAAGATCTATAGTTAATTTTTTTGAAACTACTATTTATTTTGAGTTATCTTTATTTTGTTATGAAAATAGTTAGCATTTATATTTTACCTTATCATAACCCATTATAATTTATCACAAAGTAACTTCATCTTAGATCAGATATCCAAACACATTACTCGATTCCATAGATAATGACTTAGCATCTAATATATTCTAGGCTGAAAGATTAAAAATTCATTCCTAAAAAGGGGTAAGAAAGTAATTTTCTTATACATATTAAAAGCCGTATATGTTAGAGAAAAAGTCTACAGAATCAAATGAAGTTAACAGAATTTGCTAAAACTTTAACATCAGTCTCCTGAAAACATTTAAATTCTCCACTGAATCCTTTGATGTTAACCAACATTAATATCCTGACAATTTATTTATGTGATATGTATATATGTGCATGTGCATATGCATGTTTGTGTGTATATAAATCACTTACTTCTAGTAAATTATCTCCTCTGCAAGTGACATATCTGCTGCAAAACAAATAAACCTAAATCCTGTAAATTCAGGAAAATATGTTACCTGTGCCTCCTTTATAATTTTCTGTCACAAAACAAAACAATTACAACAGGCACAGAACGAGGTCTATTTCTTCAACAGCTATAATGGTTAACTGGCTCTTAATTATTCTCTCATATAGTTTTGTAATGTTACTTCAGCTAAAGAATACTTTTCAAAACTCAATTTTCATTGATTCTATTTCCTCAGTTCTTTCAAAGACTGATGTCTAGTCTCAAATTTGATGAAGACTATCTTCCTGCTGCTAGTGGAGCTGAGAAAATTCAACAGAGCAACTCTTTGTTACATTTAGCAGAGTATACAAAGCATAGCAAACCTCCATCAGTAAAACACTAATAAGTCAAACAAAGCATGGCCGTAACTGTAGTTTGTCATCTTTGTGAGGAACCACAATCTGCAATCACTGTACTGTGGCTCACCTGTTCATTTTTGCAAAGCCACACGCTGTTTCCACTTAACACAGTAAAAATTTTAGCTTTATAGCCTCTCAGTTCAAGATATCCACATTTCTCAGGTGCAACAGCAGCTTGAGGCTGCGAAGAAAGGGCCTGTAACTTCAGTGCATTTAATAGTAGGCTGATCCAGTCATTTCTTTCCTCTGAAAACAAAAACAGGAGAAAATATACACCCATGCTTAATAAGCTATAAACACATAAAAATGTGGGGAAAGACTGACTTTCTCTGAAACAGATCATTTACAGATCCTTCCCCAGAACCACAATCTAAATGCTACTGTTGGCAGGGCAACAGCCTAATTCTGTTAGGTTATTAGCCATTCCTCGGTATTCATAGGCAGCTAGTTTCAGGACCCCCCGCCCCGGGACACCTAACTCCGCAGATGCTCAAGTTCATAACAGTGAGCCCCATGTATCCCCAAGTTCACCAACTACAGATTCCAGCAACCAAGGATCAAAAACATCCTTGCTGTGGGACACAAGGTTACAGAGGGCTGACTGTACTCAGTTGTTCTGTAACCAACATCACTGGCTTCACCTGGAAGTTGAACAGAAATGCAAAATCCTGGCCCTCCTCCAGAATGGATGAATCAGAATCTTCATTTTAAGATCTCCAGATGATGCATATCCATGTTAACATCTAAGCAGCATTGTTAGATTACTCATGAGATTGGATTGTCTTTTTTAATATAGGAAAGTAATATGGCTACTGAACAGGTAACAGATTGTACCCAGCAATACAGTTACTAAAATATCCAGAAAAGCTTGCTTTGTAGCAGGCATTTGGAACCGATTCAAGAGTGCTCTTGTCTTGATGTTCACTCACTCATACTTTTCACTAACAATAGCTTCTCATCTGTTAAAACTTGTTCTCTCACTCCTTCCACAAAAACTACATGACCTTCAACTAGAACACACTGTGTTACAGACAAAGGAATTCAATCCAGTCCCCAGAGAGCAATCAAAGTTGTAAGTCAAGTTAGATATGAACACATAACAGAACACAGAATACTGTAAATGTCATACAAATGGTATCAAGTAATATATGGATCAACTCAACGGAGGTAAGTGATTTGCTGAAGGTCATATTGCAAGCTAGTATTAAAATTAGGAGAATCAAGTGTTTAAGTCTCAGACAATTGTTCTTGACACTATGAGGGGCAAAAAAAAAAAAAAAAAGGATATTTGTGTGAGGTCTTGAGGATGAGGAGGAATTTAAAAAAAGACAAACCAACTGGAGTTTGGAAGAAAAACAAGCAAAACAGTATTTTAAGCAGAGGAAACAAACAACAAACATCTGCTCAGGGGATAATTTATAAACAAGTAAATTTACAATTTGAACTCACAAAGAAGCGACGGGAAATATGGCTGGAGATCCTATAGTGCCTAGGGTAAGGAATTTGGTCTTTATTACGGAAGCAAAAGAAAACCATCTCAGAATTCTTAGCAAGAAAGGGACAAGATTAGGATGATGACAGAACAAACTGGAAGGCTGCTGCTGCTGCTAAGTCACTTCAGTCGTGTCCGACTGTGTGTGACCCCATAGACGGCAGCCCACCAGGCTCCCCCATCCCTGGGATTCTCCAGGCAAGAATACTGGAGTGGGTTGCCATTTCCTTCTCCAACGCATGGAAGAGAAAAGTGAAAGTGAAGTCGCGCAGTCTGTCCGACTGTTAGCAACCCCATGGACTGCAGCCCACCAGGCTACTCCGTCCATTGGATTTTCCAGGCAAGAGTACTGGGGTGGGGTGCCATTGCCTTCCCCGAACTGGAAGGCAGGAGGTCAGGAATAAGGCAATAGAGACCTAAAGTACAATGAAAATGGAAAAAACAGCTGTGGTTCTGAATATGTTTGAGGATGTTTGACAGGTGTTCATCAAAAAATGAATTACTCAGAATAAAAGGTGGCTTGAAATCATGAATCTACCAAAGAAAACAGAAGGTTCTATTAACAGAACCACCTGTGGTTTTCAGCACCCTAGCATGAGCATCTAGGCAGGTGTATAGCAATATGTAAGTAAAGGCAATCCATACAAGAGAATACTCATGATTGTGGATAAGTGTTTAACGTATAAGGAGAAGAAATGGCATACCCTTGAGGTATAACTGATTCTAGGAGGATGGAAAATGGGCCAGGAAAAAAAAAAAATGGAAAAGTGGTTTTACCAAGGTGAAAAGGAAAACAAACAAACAGACTGAATTCCAGGTAGGAAAAATTTTTGAGAAGGAAAGAGTGAGGTGGACCCAAGTTTGGGAAACTGCCTGGTATCTCAGATCCTTTTAAGACAGGCCTGGTTAGAGGTAATGTCATTGTAGATTGAAATTAAGTCTCCATATTAGACTTCCTTACATTTCAACATGGATCCCCAGTTATTTTGTAATACAAGTCTTAATTTTTAAAGTATCTTCATTCTTGCTCACCTTCAAAACTACCAAAGCTATTTAGTTGTGTCTTTAATGACCAAGGCCAAAGTATTTATTAAAAACTCATTTAATGATATTTTATTGCAGGTATTACACAATCCCCAAATAACAGTGCTTATTCCTATACATCAGGACTCAAATTTCTCCAGCATCATTATAAAGCGAAAGACATGAAAATATTCAGGAAACTAGCCTATGTCAATCCATAGTAACTACTCTACATTCTGTTACTGTTTAGTCACTAAATTGTGCCTGACATTTTGGGACCCCATGGAATGCAGCCCGGCAGGCTCCTCTGTTTATGGGATCTCCCAGGCAAGAATACTGGAGTGGGTTGCCAGTTTCTTCTCCAGAGGATCTTCCCAACCCAGGGATTGAACTCACGTCTCCTGCACTGGCAGGAGGATTCTTCAACACTGAGCCACTTGAGAAACCCTACTCTACATTTTACATCTGCACAGATAAGACTGCTCTGGGATAATGTGTTACATTTTCAGTAACAGCAACATACTTTCCACTTGGTGATTGTTTGTGATCATTAAGTACACACAGATATTCCTGCCAAGTAAATGGTATATAATGTTTTCTGTTTGTTTATTTATGCTAATCCACACAAATCACTGACTTTGAAATGTAGGCCATAATTTAACGAACCAGGCCAAAGTGATTTTGGTTTTCAGACTACTATTAGCAGATATCTCAGTTTATCAGGAAATAATTTGAAATTGGCAATTGCGTTAACTGTTAGTCTTAAGTATATTATGACTCCCATCTCAACAAATGGTGCCCTTATAGCCTAGAAGAATTCTCTAGCTACTGAGGTTCTCACTTGCTAGTAGGAAGTAACAATCATGAAGAACAGGACTGAATACTAACGTGCAGTTTATACTTAATAACCCATGCCAAAGGAGATAAACAGTGAGACAGACTATTCAAACACAATAAGAGAGATTACAAGTGTCATTGGTATTTGCAAAGTGTGCATACTTGGACATGGGGAATATGCTTTGACAAGTCACAGCATCCCAAAACAAATAATAATTTCCCTTTGGGCACAGGAAAAGCTGTATACTGTGCTGGATTTTGCCTACTATTCAAACTAAGGTACTTTTATTCTTTTCAAAAACAAATGTTTATTGAGTGTCTATCTTGATCTTATTAGCACTGTGCTAAGCATCATTCCCTCTGAGAATATGTTCTGACTGGGACATGGCTTCTCTCCGAATAGAGCATTTTCGGTTGGAAAAAGGAAAAAAAAGAAAAAGGATAGAGAAAACAAAATTGTCACTTTCTTGTGATTAGGCTAGAACGTAAATAAAAACCATAAGCGATCCCCTCAAACCTCAAGCTAGTTAAGGTTTTCTGGAATGTCAACTCAAAGTACACAAATAAAAAGGTTAAAAAAATCAACAGAGGATACTTAGCATCCTCTAGACTCTACTGGACTTAGCAGTAGACACATTCATTAGCAAAACAGGATTGATTACATGAGGGATTGCCACACAAGGGCCATGTAAAACATGAATAAAAGAATCTAACAAAATTCATATGTACTCTTAAATTTTGATATAATTTAACTAAAGATTCTTCAGTGTAACCCATGATCAATATTGGAGAAAGAATTATTACACACTATGGTTATTCTTAATGGTAATGATTCATTCATATGCATGTCCACTTAGTACCAGCCATGTTCTAAGCCCTATTCTGAATACCAGGAATGAAGCAGTGAACAAGACAGATTCTGGCCTTACTCTCCAGAAGTTTACATTCTTGTGAAAGAAGTCAGGCAATAAAACATAGATATATATGACACACTGACAATGCAATGGGATAAAATACAGCACAGGAAGAAGGGCACAGAAAGTACTATTCTATGTAGGATAACAGGAAAAAGCTCAGGAAGAAGGTGATGATTTTGCAAAAGCCTAAAGGCAAGGGGAAGGATGACTGGAGGAAGAGTGTTCTAGAAGACAGAAAGCAGCAAACGCCAAGGCAACCATATGTTTGGCATGTTCACAGGCCAAGAGGCCCCAGTAGTTGCAGCATGGTGCGTGAGGGTGAGCACAGACAAATCAAAGACAGGAGAGACCCTGCATGGGCTTCTGGACCTCACAGTGACTTCACTCTCGGTGAGCCAGAAAGACAACAGAGCATCTGAAGTGGGAGACAGGACCTGATTTTCTTGCTGGAGGATCTGACAACCATAATGAAAATATGACTGCTGTTGATCATGGGAGGTTATGACAATCATCCCACAAAAAGGTGGCTTGTGGGAGAGTGAGAATGGTGGAGGTGCTGAGAACTGGTTAGAACCCAGGCATATTTCCAAACTCAAACCGGTAAGATCTGCTGAATCTGGCCTGGATGCAAATAAGGTAGGAAAAGGTTCGATAGTGATCCCAAAGTTTGAGGTCTATTATATTATGACCGGCAATCAAAGTACACCAAAGAGAACTTCCACCCCTCTGGTTCTTCCTCCAGATGACAAATGCTCCCTGCCCTGCTTCTGAAAACAAGGGAGATTTCAAAACAGGTAAGTCTGTTTGCCCAAAACAGGTAAGGAAAATTTATATGCTTCTCATCCCAAATTCCCAAGTATTCTTTAAAAAAAAAAAAAAAAAAAATTTAGTTTTGCAGTTTCCCAGTTGCCACTAGAGGGCTATATGATGCTGTACAGAAACAGAATTAAGGGGGACACATAACATGGAATCTGCAATTAAGGGGCGGTACCAAAAATGGTCCTTGAAAGGGAATGACTACTCAGACTTTTTTTTTTTTAATTGAAGCAGAGTTGATTTACAATGTTGTGCCAATTTCTGCCATATAACAAAATGATTCAGTTATAGATATATACACATCCATTTTTAAAAATATTCTTTTCTGCTACAGTCTATCCCAGGAGACTGGAAATAGCTCCCCGTGGTATACAGGACTTTATTGTTTATCCATTCTAAATGTAATAGTCTGCATCTACTAACCCCAAACTCCCAGTCTAGTCCTCACCCTCTCTACCCCTTAGCAACCACAAGTCCAAGCTCTACATCTGAGTCTCCTTATGTTTTATAGACAAGTTCATTTGCACCATATTTCAAATTCCACACATAAGCGACATATTGTATTTGTCTTTGTCTTTCTGACTTTTGTCCCTTAGTATGACAGTCTCAAGTTGCATCCATGCTGCTGCAAATGGCATCACTTCATTCTTCTTTATGGCTGAGCTGTATTCTACCGTATGTGTGAGCCGCATCTTCTTTACCCACTCCTCTGCTGACAGACATTTAGCTTGTTTCCATGCTTTGACTACTGTGGCTAGCGCTGCTGTGAACACTGGGGTGCATGTACCTGTTTGAACTATAGATTTGTCCAGGTATATTCCCAGACGTGGGACTGCTGGGTCACATGGTAGTTCTCGTTTTCTGAGAAAGTTGTGGATTGCTTTCCGTAGTGGCTGCACCAACGTACATTCCCACCAACAGTGTGGAAGGGTTCCCTTTTCTCCACATCCTCTCCAGCATTTGTTATCCGTAGAGGTTTTAATGATGGCTCTTCTGATGGGTGTGAGGTGGTGTCTCATAGTAGTTTTGATTTGCATTTCTCTAATAATTAGTGATTTCGAACATCTTTTCATGTGCCTCCTGGCCATCTGTATGTCTTCTCTGGAGAAATGTCTATTAAGGCCTTCTGCTCATTTTTCCAGTGGGTTTCTTGTTGTTGTTAAGTTGTATGAGCTGTTTGTGTATTTTGGAGATTGAGCCTTTGTCAGTCAGATCATTTGCAAATACTTTCTCCCATTTATAGGTTTTTTTCTTTTTTTAGTGGTTTCCTATACCATGCAAAAGCCTGTAAATTGGATTAGGTTCCATTTGTTTATTTTTGCTTTTATCTCTATTTCCTTGAGAAACTAACCTAAGGAAACACTGGCATGATTTATGTCTGAGAAAATTTTGCTGATGTTCTCCTCTAGAAGTTTTATGGTGTCATGTCTTATGTAAGTCTTTAAGCCATTTTGAGTTTATTTTTGGACCACTCAGAATTCTTAAGCTTTCTTCTAATTATAAGAACCACCCACTGAAAACTTCACCTGTTTCTTAAAGTAACACAACACCTGTGTTATCACAGGTGTCAAGGGAATACATATTAACTGAAGGATCATTAGCTGTTACAATCCTCTGAGCAATTCCAGTAGTTCTGCTTGAGGAGGAAAGGAATCAGACTAAATTTTCTAGGTTGAGGCAGAGAATTCCAGATGAGATGTGTATAAGAGACAGAATGCAAAAGCCTGTAAATTGGATTAGGTTCCATTTGTTTATTTTTGCTTTTATCTCTATTTCCTTGAGAAACTAACCTAAGGAAACACTGGCATGATTTATGTCTGAGAAAATTTTGCTGATGTTCTCCTCTAGAAGTTTTATGGTGTCATGTCTTATGTAAGTCTTTAAGCCATTTTGAGTTTATTTTTGGACCACTCAGAATTCTTAAGCTTTCTTCTAATTATAAGAACCACCCACTGAAAACTTCACCTGTTTCTTAAAGTAACACAACACCTGTGTTATCACAGGTGTCAAGGGAATACATATTAACTGAAGGATCATTAGCTGTTACAATCCTCTGAGCAATTCCAGTAGTTCTGCTTGAGGAGGAAAGGAATCAGACTAAATTTTCTAGGTTGAGGCAGAGAATTCCAGATGTTATAATTTCAATAAAATTAACTTGCAGCTAAGAAAATAACATTTCACTAGGAAACCCAGGGGAATTGAAACCTTAGAAAATCTGTGGGGAAAAGCTGCCAAATTGTAATCTTCTCTTAGCAATGCCAGTGGGTGACGTGGGAGTTTAGAAATCGTGACACTGGTTTCAGGGGAGATAAAGGGAGCTGTGTATATAGGTCACTCAGAATCTTTTCACCAAAAATAAAGAATTCATCTCTGTTAGATGCCAAACTACTTCCCCCTTCTGTCCTAAACTTTGATTTTGCTTCTTAATAAGACTGAAGCAAAGTTTTTCATAAGCAACTATGATTGATTTCTCATTTTTCACCAAATAAAAAATAATCAAGCATTTGTATACATGGAAGGAGGACAAAAAGACAAACACTTAATAAAAACACATTCAGCATCTTGCTGAAGGTTCCCTAGCAAATATATAGACACATATGCCATTTACATATATATATTATATATATATATCTACACTTATCTTTTAAAAATGTGAGCTGTTACTATGTAAAAAAAATCTTTCAGTGAAAATAACATAATAATTCTATGTGGATAGTCTGTTTTCACTGAAGCAGTATTTTCATGGTTTTAAAAATTAAAGACCTAAGTCTTATTCAATACACAAAAATTCATACTAAAGTCCATGAAATTCTTATACTAAGCTTACATCATAAAGATGAACTCCATATCACAGAGGGATTTATTGGTCTATTGTAAACATGCAACTTTTAAACATGTGTGGGTTGATACATTTTATTTCAATAAAATGTGTCTGTTTAATTTTTAACTGCCACAAGTAAATATGGCTAAACAGATTTTCACACAAGTTGAAGCTTTATTTATACATCTATCTTAAAATGCAGACTCTGTGGCATATGTGAATTTTACTACGAGAAGCCAAGGGGAAGAGGATAAGCACCTCAAAGAAATAAGCATTTAGCTCGGGCAGTGGAGGCCAGAACATAAGGACAGACCATTCTGATAGCCCGTTGACAGGAGCAATGTCGTGTGTTTTAAGAAAATACAGAAACAGAGAAACTGATATCAAATATATTTCTCATATTGAGTATCACAACTGTGGAAGACTTTCTGAATTTCAGGCAATGAGTCACAATACATATGTCTGTATCAAATACACTAGGACAGGGGTTGGCAAGCTTTCTGTAAAGGGTCAGAGAGTAAATTTCCTAGGCTTTCCTTGCCAGACAGTTTACAGCAATTACTCAGCGCTGCCACCGCAGCACAGAAGGAGCCGTAAGGCAACATGTAAATGAATGAGAGTGTCCGGGGACTGCTGCTGCTGCTAAGTCACTTCAGTCGTGTCCGACTCTGTGCGACCCCACAGACGGCAGCCCAATCAGGCTCCCCCGTCCCTGGGATTCTCCAGACAAGAACACTGGAGTGAGCTGCCACGGCCTTCTCCGGTCCGGGGACTAGTAAGACAGTATTTACAAATACAAGCAGTGGCCAGTTTGCCAACCTTGATTCCAGGCGATAGTTCGTGACTTTATTTTTCAAAGATCAAGTCAAGTGAGAAACACTTTTACATTACACCTGGGCATTATTTACAATACACAGTATGATACATATATTCACATATGTTTCACAGTATGATACCCTTGCTGTAGGCACTGCACTTTGATACTCCTTATTCTATTTTATGTTTGTTTGGTTTTTGTTTGGGGGGGCTTTGGGGACACCATCTGAAACCATTAAGTTGATCTCATAAATGGAAGTGAGTGACTCACAGTCTGAAAAAATGTGGCTCTAGTGTGAACAGCATTGGGACATATCCATTTACTGAATATCTAAAGTAATAATGGAAGCTTTTCAGTGATATACAATATTTACTGAATGTGTTCTATACGCCATGCATTGACATATGTTCAAGGAATCTAGCAATTTATAAAAGACAAATATTGCCCCATAATAGCTAGTATTGTTGTTTATGTATAAAATAGGATACTAACTGTAATACCTAAGAACCTCATAAGACTATTTTGAAAATGAAGCTTTTAGCAAATACCACATATTCAGTAATTCTTCCAGGTCACCAATATTCAAATAGTTAAGTACCAAGAAGCACTTTTAAAAATCAAGTTATTATCTACATTAAAATGAAAAAAGGCTTAAAATCTAATACTTTAGGTAATGAAGATGGCCTTATCTATATTATTTAAGACAAGTGAGATTTATTGTACTGATATATTGACAGTCAAAGTTACAACAGAGAACTTTTAACTCCCCTATCTCTACCTCTCCTGCACCATTCCAAAAAAGAAAAGACTCCATCCACAAACCACATGTCATTTTTAGATCAATTTTAGCCATTAACTGACCCATAGGATGATACAAGGTTGGGGGGTGGGGGCGGGGGAAATCAAGGCATAGAAAAGAGGCTCCAAAATCTGTATTAGAATGGTTACTATTCCTGCATGTTCAGTTAAAATCAGCCACAGATAAACTTTATAAAACCAATCTTTCAATTGTTGTTTTCCACCTTAAATAACTACTTTGCATTATCAACAGCTAAAAGTTAGCTCCATAAAAGGAGAGATTTTTGTCTACTTTTTTCATTGCTATATACCCCAGATTTAGAAGAGTGCTTGGCACTCAGTAGATTTACCCTAAATATTTGTTGCATGAAACAACAGTGAACAAACAACACTGACTTGTCGTCTTGTTTATGTTTTAATATTATGGCCTTCAAAAACTGATAGACAGTGTAAATTATTTAAAAACAACATATTTAAAGACTGCCTGCCATTTCTAGTTTGTTTATTAAATTTCTGACTGGGAAGAAATTCACGTGAACATTTTTATAAGGATAAAGAAAGACTCTTACCTTCTTTTTCTACTCTAAAAACAAAAGTTCTTTGTGTTGTAACAACTTCAAATTTGTTGTCTCCTTGAACTCGTACCGTAGATATAGCAGAAAGGGGGATTATTCCTTTTGAATACTTTTCCTGTATTGGTTAGAGGAAAAGATACACAGAGAAGACACATTAAGATAACATTCCCTTGATCAAAAATAGAATGGCATGGTATTTATAAGTGCTGCTCTTTCATAATCTCAATCTAAATTTTTAAAAATCACATACAAACAGCATATATCCTCATATACACTTAATACCCCAGAAAGGAAAATATTAAGTATCTCTTCCAAGTGAGATGTCTTTTCAATTTTCTCTTCATCTGCAATTAGGCAATGAATCACATTACAAACAACCGTTCTAGAATAGCAATACATCGTTCTGAAAAACAGCAGTATGTTCTTTGAAAACAGTCTGGTCAAAATGATTTTATGGTGTTTGCAGGCATCTGCTGGCCATTACAGGTACTGTAACTGAACCATTTCAAAACCACTTGCTACACACTGTGAGCAAGAATATTATCTAAGAAACCAGACTATCGGATTCTATCAATTAACCCTATTATTCAACGCTCTAATGATGAAGATCTTAATCTCACACTGCATCACTTTTTAGTCTCCAGGGGCTAAAGAATAAAAAGATATGGATTCAGCTGTTTGCAATAGGTATATACACATTGCAATTTTGAAGGTTATTCCTATGACTTTCTCAGTCTGTGCTTTCCTGGACCATCCTAAACCATTTGGGATAATAATCATCCCACAATTTCAACTACTTCTCAACAATGTAGTATTGACTGGGCCCTGTGTTGGAAAGAAAAATTCAAAGAGTACTTTTATATTCACTTTCAAATAGCCGCAAAAAGAAAAACTAACCTGAGAGACAAGTTTAAAAGTGAGTAAAAACTATGGGAAATAAAGAGTACAAAGATGAGAATTCTCAGTTCTACTTACAAAAAAGCAGACATATTTTCACAGAAATAGTGACATCTGAACCTGACTTTAAGAAACCTTAAGTTAACCAAATAGATAAGTGAGGAGGTGGTGGGGG
>SJYX01018503.1:52210-70241 GCA_006410675.1 Oreotragus oreotragus
CGGGGGGGCGGGCGGTGGCGGATCCTGGCTGGAAAGACTGAGTAATAGAGGTGTCAACTAGAGAATAAAAGGAGCTGCAGTGTAGAATCAAAAGAGATGAGGTAGAAAACATCCATCAAGGCCACATTATGAAAGGTGTTGAGTATCAAAAGAAGCTGGACACAGATGAGGCTGAAAATATAAATCAAGGTCACACTACAAAATATCTTGGGTGTCAAGAGAGTTTGGACACAGCTTAATAAGGCTCCTTCTACAATTCTCTTCCAGCATCCATGGAACCATTGCTTTTGAGTCAAGTCCCAAGGATCTGAAACAACTGGTTAGGCAAAGAACGTACTAAGTCATTCCACGCAGAGCGCAAGTATCATGTTCATTTCCCTCCCAGCAGCAAACTCCAGCCGTACATAGCAGATGAGTAAAAGACAGCTGCTGTGAGCAGTAAGGCGGATCTCCTGGGAGGTTCCTCCTCTGCCAGTTGAGGACATACATTATATTCTCATGGTATCCCCTCTTAGTTATTTGACAGTTTCCTCTTCTCTGCTGTCTTCCTCTATTCCCGACCCCTGATTTCACGTATCCATCTAAGCCCTATTCGTCTTTAATGCCATCTGCAATAACAATGCCTTGAAGATGTTCCTTTGTACTCTCAAGCAGCCAAAATCAAGGAAGATATTTGAACTGTGAATATGAGGAATATGAGGAGGTAACTTCCTAGAAAAAGGGGAGGGATGTCAAGGAATAAGTACTTACAGAACAACTTTTTCTTCTCCTTATTTTCCATTTTGGGGGTTTTAGCTTCTCTTCCTAAGGGAAAAAATCCCTTCTTACTATTTCAACTACCAATTTTATGAGGAGAATTCTAAAATCTGTCTCTTCCTCTATTCCTTGTCCACTTCTATCCATTCCACTCCCATATTTTTGCATCATCCATGGTACCTCTAACTGTCCTATAAGCACCTCAAACTCTAAAACTGAATTATCTTCATCTATAATGGTCTATTAAGATATCACTTCTTGGTCAATCAGTCTTCAACGGAATAGCCTTTGACTTGGGCTGCTCTTCTGCACCCACATGACTTGGGACTCCCCTACAGCTACAATGTCAACCTGCTCCCCACCACTTCCTGATTCTTTCTAGTCACATGAGCCTTCTTGAAGCTCCTTGACACATCATGGTTCTGCTCAATCCAGTGACACCACACACTCTGTTCTGCAAGGCACCACTTTTACATAGCAATCTTTACATACTTACTGCTTCCATTTCTTTTCCTGTTTCAGCATATGAAAATGAAGTCGCTCAGTCGTGTCCGACTCTTTGCGACCCCGTGGACTGTAGCCCACCAAGCTCCTCCGTCCATGGGATTCTCCCGGCAAGAATACTAGAGTGGGCTGCCATTTCCTTCTCCAGGGGATCTTCCTGACCCAGGGATCGAACCCAGGTCTCTCACATTGCAGGCAGACGCATTAACCTCTGAGCCACCAAGGAATTTATATTCCTGAAAAAAGTCCTCCAACTCGGCTTTTCTCTCTGGCCCCTCATCCTGACCCATGAAGAAAACCTTAATTTAATAGGAACCTGTGCTCTTCCTCTATAACAATTACTAACTCTAATTTAAATGATGATCTTTATATTTACTTGTGATCATCTGATTAATACAGTCTTTCTAAACTGACTGCGCATCATAGTTCTATTTCCTTCATCACCTTTCACATAATCAGTATTGTATATTTTCTGAATAAATCTTATGCCCAATCACAATTATATAAACGCTGACAGCTCATTTTTAGTATTTTTCTAAATTTATTTTTTTAATATTTCCACTGGCCTATATAGCCTACATCCTGATAAATTAATGGCTGATTTACTTCACACTCTCCTGATTTGCTTCCCTACTTTCAGCTAGTGTCCCTTCTCACTTTTCCTGCATATTATTGTTCAAATGCCATAGCTGGAGAGAATAAAGGAAAGATTCATGAAAATGAACAAGATGGGCCTTGAAGTTTACACAGGATTTTCATGGACTGTAATGTCTAATGGATTCAGAGGGAAGAGCAAAACCATATAGGTGAGACTACATGAAAAGATATGCCCAAGTTTTTCACAGTTACACCCTGATACTGTTGAAAAAAGGCCCTGCACAGAACAGACATGACATGACTGGTTTAGCAAAGAAAAATTCAATAAATACAGGCAGGTACCAAGCTGTACTGGACTACTAAGGGCTCTAGGAATTGATAAGAGGGAGAGACTGTCTCTCCACTGTCAGGCAGCCTGAGAGATGTGAAGGGGCCCAGCACCCTTGGAACAGTGGAAGGGTCTATCTGGCTGTAAGTTTATACTGGCTGAGACAAAAGCATTTATCACTTCTAGGTGGTCTATTCTCAAGTTGCAGTTTGCCTAAGAATTAGAGGAGTTTATAAAATACATATCTCTAATGGGATAATTAAATATTTGTTGAATAGAATTTTACAATTAACCAATTTTTCAGTAAAGTCAAGCAGCATTGTAGGGAAAGACACAGAAATTTTAAAAAGGAGATTTTCTTTCCATTCCACTAAATCTCTTCAGAGAATTTTTTTTTTAATTCCTTAAAAACATAACAACTCACCCCCATATCTACAATAATGTTGTTTAACAGGTCAGTACTTATGGAAGAGTAATAGAAAAATGAATCCCCCAGAAGTGATCAAAATGTACTTAAGAAGCAAAGTACTATGTCACTTGAACTTTAGGAAGTTGCAGTGTCTCTAAAGGCTCATTTATAACTATTATGAATTATCAAGATCAATCTCAAAATTTTTTTAACACTGTAGAGGTGACTTTACATTTCTCTTCCAGCACACAATAAAGACAATACAGAGGGGGGAAAAAAAGAAAACTCAATGACACCAGGCTCAAAATGACTGCGTTTTTCAGAGTGTAAAATCTTCCTGAAGGAAAGAAATTCTAAAGCATCCCCGGAGCCTATAAAACACAGATATTTAGGTCAAGTTTGTCATTTATCTACCACTTGCAGACAATGAAAGGACCACGGGGCAATTCTGCCCACAGCTGAGTGAGAGGAGGGTGAGTCAGATCTCTTGGCAGGTGACAAGATATCAAACCTGCTGGGATGATGCCATTTTCAGTAATACAATTGAAAAGGCCTTGCTGAGACATGATTGAGTGGCACTGAGAAAAGCAGAAGAAAACTAAGGGAACAGGCAATTCTGCAAACTACCTCCTGAAAGCCTGGCCACATGCCCCTCAAGTGTATATTTAAACACTGGAAGGGTCTTCCCAGGTGGCTCAGTGATGAAGAATCTGCCTGCCAATGCAGGAGACACGGATTCGATCCCTGGCCCAGGAAGATCTCACATGTCACAGAGCAATTAAGTTCCTGTGCCACAACTAGTAACCCTGTGCTCAAGAGCCCTGGAGCTGCAACTAGTGAGCCCAAGTGCCACAACTCCTGAAGCCCACGTGCCCTAGAGCCCACGCTCTACAACATGAGAAGCTACCACAATGAGAAGCCCGCACACTGCAACAAACATCCACTACAGTGGAAAGATAGATTCTTTAAAAAAAAAAAAGAACACAAAGCCCCAACTCATCGGTGCTCAGGACAATGAAAACTCCACACCCAGCTGAGATGGCAGCTGTGGCCCCACCTGTGCCGTCTCCTCACTGGCCTTACAATCCTCTCTTCCCAGTCCACCAATCCAGCCCTTCAGCTAGAAGGGTCACAACAGAAACCACATCTCCTTTTAGGAAACACCTAATCTAGTGGTCTTGGGATTCTTTTGCCAACATGACACCAATCATCTGAATAGTAAACGAACAAAATGTCATAGGAAACAATTTAACATTTTTTAAAATTTTAACGTGAAGCTAAAGAATTGGTTATATATATATATGTATATGTATATATATGTATATGTATATATACATATACATGGCTGGATGGCATCATGGACTCGATGGACGTGAGTCTGAGTGAACTCTGGGAGATGGTGATGGACAGGGAGGCCTGGCGTGCTGCGATTCATGGGGTCACAAAGAGTCGGACATGACTGAGCGACTGAACTGAACTGATACATATCCACAACCATGGATCAAACCCAGGCCCTTGACATTGAGAGCATGGAATCCAAAACACAGGACCACCAAAGAAATCCCTATAATAATTTGTTTTATCACAAACTTTTTGTCTCGATTGCAAGCCAAGACTGCATCATCTTTATTGCATCAAGGCAGGTAGGTGCTCATCTCCTCAATGCAGGTGAGATGAGCTTTTAAAGGACAGAATGAATCTGGTTGGTCAGAGATACTAGACATTCTTTCCCCCAGAAGGGGATAATGAGCCTGATGACAGAGAAGCCTGCCTCATTTCTGAATAGTTTCCTTCCTCATTTCAAGCAAATCAGAGAAGGGCACAGGTGATGAAGAAAACCAGGGGTGAGATTGCATCAGGTACAGAGAGTACATTATAACCACCCTACGTTACAGAAATTGCCTGGATATTCAAATCAACAAGCAAACTAAAAACAGCAGCTAAGGTAGAAAAGTAGCATTTACAAATATTCATCTCATCATCCTGTAACATTAAAGAGGTATGTTTAAACCTACTTGATGGTTTATAGTGATCCCTGCAAAGTAAAACCAATGAACACTTCTCTAAACTTCCTACTATCCTTTGTGTTTTAGCATACAGTGTGTATTACTTGGAGAAGGCAATGGCACCCCACTCCAGTACTCTTGCCTGGAAAATCTCATAGACGGAGGAGCCTGGTAGGCTGCAGTCCATGGGGTCGCTGAGAGTTGGACACGACTCAGTGACTTCACTTTCACTTTTCATTTTTATGCACTGGAGAAGGAAATGGCAACCCACTCCAGTGTTCTTGCCTGGAGAATCCCAGGGACGGCGGAGCCTGGTGGGCTGCCGTCTATGGGGTCGCACAGAGTCGGACACGACTGAAGCAACTTAACAGCAGCAGCAGAAGCAGCAGTGTATTACTTTCTTTCTAAAAGCTTATGCTCTTCATCCTGTAGCACTGAAGAACCGATATAAGGAATCTACCTCAATGTTCAAGCCAGAAAAAACACCATTATAAGGCAGTGAAAAATAATGAGAAGATGATATTAGATTATAAACTTTAAATAAGAGAATGTGGTTAACTGTTGTTTGTATATTAAAAGAATGTACAGTTAAGATTATAAAATTATATGATTTTGACTAACAACAAAATCAGTTATATTTACCAGTACAAACTTTTTATTTAAGGAAATTTTCAAACACATAGAAGTTGAAAGATTAGTACAATGAATATTCATAACCTCTACTTCAATTTGACATTTGTTAACATTGCAACTTTTTTGTTTTACCTAACTATGCATGTGTGCATATACATATACATCTATAATATATAAATATATATAAAGTATATATAGAGAGGTAAATTTGAGACATTTTCAGGTTTCATGGCACTTCACTCCAAAATATCTCAGTCTACAGCTCTTTAATACAGACATTCTCCTACCTAATGAAGAAGCACCTGATGAAAACAGTACATATCATTGAGATTCAACTGCTTAAAGAATACATTTTAAACCCTTGCACTTTAAGTTTTCAATGAGTTGGAACTCCAAACCCAACCTTCTCAGCTTCATCAGCCATTAGTCTCCCTCACACACACTATTTTCCCATCAAAGAATCTGGGCAACTCATTCTATCAGCTATCAAGTCCTGCTCTTTCTGTTTACTCTATGTACAAACTCCTCTTTCTTCAAAATTCATGGCCATTAAAAATCTCATGCAAGAAGCATTCCTTGGTTCCTTCATAGCCCTTCTAGAGAACAAAGTAACGTCTCCTTTGTGGTATTGTTTTCTAAACATTCTTAGTGCTACCTAAAATGAAGGCAATTTCTTATACATTTGTATATCATCTATAGCAATTCTGGTAGTTCGCAGGAGATTCTCCACAAATAATTGTTAGATACATATGTTTTTAAAAATCTCAATTTTATGCACCACGAAAAAGTTAACCTATGAAAAGAGTTAAGTGTTTTACCCTATGCAAATTCTTTTCATCTTGATAATCCAACACCTAAAGACCAAATCATGTGCTTAGTTTATTGAAATAAATTCAGCACACACAGGACAATCTTTTAAAACTGTAACACATACTTACCTTATCATTATTGTAATAAGAAATGCTAAGGCCATCAAATTTCACCCATCTCTTCTGAAACATGCGTTTTCTGTAAAACACATGAAACTGTCATTTCACATTTTTAAGAGCCATGAACTTGGATTTAAAATGCATTTGTAACATAACTGTGTTTCAGTACATTCCCATTTGCTGCTGTTAAAACAGTGCAGAAAACAATAGGCTGTGACGAAGCAGTTTAGGCCATGGTACAAAGGAAAGTGCATACAATGACACTTTCTAATCAGTTGACCTAGGTATTTTTAAAAAGGATACTTCTAACAGGGTCATCATTTTTTACCCTGTAACTTACAGCATCATCCCCACACCTATAAGGTTAAGTGGAAAACAAAGTGTGGACAAAAATACGATCATCACATCATATCCTTTCAAGAGAGAATCCCTTATTGAAAGCATTGATAATAAGAATTTTTATCTTTCATTAAGATTATAACATTTTATCTTAGCTTTTAAATCTCTGCTTTGGAGGATTAATAATGTTTTGCTAAAATAACAAAGCTTTGTCAATTGGATTTACATAGATATATTTAATTCTGATCAAATAAGCTGAAAAGGCCCTATCTAAATATAGAGAATCATTTGCAATCATCCAAAATTCGCTGAAACATTAACATTTTGAGAAAAAGAACCATATGAAAGGCAAATGCAGTTTGAAATGGTTGTTGACTCGAGAAGCAAAGCGAAATTATGTCATCATATGTTCTCTATTTAGGCATAAAGGAGGAAAAAAAAAAAAAAATCCTGACTATATAAGGGAAAACTGAAGACCCACTTCTACTTGGGCTTGTTTGTGTTTTCGGTCCCTTTCACCACAGTCAGACAGCCCTAAAGGTTCTGTCTATTCTCTACATGCCTCAGCGTGAACTGACACAGTCAAGATACCTTTGGCCTTTATCACCGACAATACACAAAAACTAACTTCCTATTTTAAAACTCATCTCTAAACTAAATGGATAACCAGCTCTACCTTTTCCTTTTGCAGTTTTCTAACACATTTAAGTTAAAGAAATTGTATAACTTTCTGTGGTTTTCAGAAGACTTAAGATAGAAAAAGCACTTCACAAAGTGTGGAGAACTTGTCTTCCGGGCTACTTCCTGAGCCCACACACTTGTTACTCGAATGAAATACAGCAAGCCGCCCACGTTGATCGTTAGCCAAATTATTCTCCTTAGATAAAATTAGAGCAAATTGATCTGAGAGAAATTTCAAAATCCATTGGTGTGGATACCATTGTCACATATAAGACCTTAAGATTATATAACCACAGCCGACTACCTTGTTCTTTCCGGCTTATGCCCTCACCCTTCCGCTGCTTTTTAACTTCTCTTGGTGTGCCATGTGCTCTCTTAACCTTGCAACATCCAGCAGTGCTGGTTTTCACTTTCTTCACAGACCCAAGGGTTCTTCAAATTGCCAGCATTAAGAGTTACAAGGTAAAGAAATACTAAGCAAATACACGATAATGATACATTGAATAAAATCACTTAGCTCATTTCATGTTGATCTGTCACACTTAAAGGCAGGTAACTAGCCACCCTCCCTCCCACACAATCTCAACACTAACTCAAGAAATCAAGATTTTGTGTCAGGCGTCTGCCCATCTTACATGCTGAATAGTAGTAAACTAGAGAAGGCAATGGCACCCCACTCCAGTACTCTTGCCTGGAAAATCCCATGGACGGAGGAGCCTGGTAGGCTGCAGTCCATGGGGTCGCAGAGTCAGACACGATTGAGTGACTTCACTTTCACTTTTCACTTTCATGCATTGGAGAAGGCAATGGCAACCCACTCCAGTGTTCTTGCCTGGAGAATCCCAGGGACAGGGGAGCCTGGCGGACTGCCGTCTATGGGGTCGCACAGAGTCGGATACGACTGAAGCGACTTAGCAGCACCAGAGTTCAGTAGTGCATATAATCTCCCATTTTAGAATAAAAATAATCAACATCTATAGGAGATAAAGGCCTTAGGAACTTCCATTACCCCTCTAATTCCTTGGCTAACTACTCCTTATCTTTCAGAGTTCCACTTAACCACCCACACAGACTCCTCCCCGAGAACCAATCCAAAGCAAATTACAAAGCTACCCTCTCCTTTTCCTCACAGCACTTAACACAGTCTTTAGTTATGTTTGTTGAGCTGCTTAATGTCGGTCTCCCACACCAGTCCTTACGCTTTGCAAGGACAAAGTCCAAGGATATTTCATTCTCTACTATATGATCAGCAACTAACACAGAGACAAATATGGCACTAAAAAAAGAATCTGTTGAATAAGAGCGACACAATTAAGCAAATGTCCCCTTAGCAAAACAGCAATATGACAAGTAAAACCTCAACTGACCAGGACTCAAATAATCAGTGTATTTTAAAAGAAAGGCTGGCAGAAGGCAGGAAAACTTCTGAAACCTCAGAGTTAGATTCAGAGTTTCAAAACCTGCCAAAGCATGGAGTAAAAAGAAGTTTAGAACCTACTTTACCCTGTATTACTTAAGATTGTTTAGTTGCAGTCACTTGGACTTAAAGTTTTCTTAGAATTCCATTAGCATCTGGACAGACAGTTTGAGGTCTGAGGCATCATCCAGGAAAATGAGCAGGGGAAGAGGGAGGGCAGACAGCTCAGAGATGCTACCACATGCCTAGCTACATTTCTCCTCTTAGGCACTGACTACAAAGAACACACTTAATACTTGGCTTTCTGAAGAAAGTCAACCAAAACCTCAGCCTCTTGAGAGACTCAACTCATAAGGTACTCCAACCAGTTTGATTTTCTCAGCTACCAGGTGACTATTGCATGTGTTCAGTCATTTGAACCCAATATTTTTTTTAACCTTTTTATTTTGTATTGTATTTTATATAGCTGATTAACAATGTTGTGGTAGTTTCAGGTGAACAACAAAGGGACTCAGCCATATATATACATATAGCCGTTCTCCCCTAAATTCCCCTCCCATCCTGGCTGCCACATAACATTCAGCAGAGTCCCATGTGCTGTAAGTAAGTCCCATGTGCTATACAGTAGGTCCTTGTTGGTTATCCCTTTCAAATACAGCAGTGCATGCATGTCCATTTCAAACTCCCTAACTATGCCTTCCTCCCACTAGCCATAAGTTTACAAAACATGTTTTTTTTTAATTTACATAAATGGCATGGTGCTATAGATCTCATTGTTTCTCACTTTTTTCACTTAGCACTATGTTTTTAAGATGCTGTGAGATGTGTCTCCTTTGCTTCTAATTGCTGCTGTACTACACAGTATAAAGGTTAAATCTGTCTAATAAGCTATGGAAGATCAGGTAAATAAGACAAATCCCAGCCCACAATGAAATGGAATGAGAGTGTGGCAGCTGAAAAATCAACTGTTCTGTAGTTGAAGACAGCCACTTTGCAATCCTACCATGGAAACATTACTTCTGCTATCATTCATTCATCCAGCCAAGCATCAAATCTGTGGGTACCTCTTCTGTGGACACTGTCTTCCAACCATACTGTCTCCTCTCTCTAGATTCTTTTTTGTCTTGCGGCCTTCCCATATGCCGAAAAAATGCTGCCTGCTCCTCACACAGCTGGCTTGTCCTTGAGATTTCAGCTCAAAAGTCATTCCCCTAAGTTGCCACAATTGAGTAACACAAATCCTTCAAGTTCCTTTGGCCTCTTGCTCCATTTCTTTACTTAATGGCACTTAGGAGAACTTTCAATTATACAATTATTTTGTGTCCTCCATCTCCCATACTATTCAATAGATAGAGATTCTTGAGCACAGAAACTATGTCTTTTTAATCAGTGTAAAACCAATGACTACCAGTTTTTAGCATATAAAATATGGTCAATATCTAGTGCATAGAATAACAAATAAATGTATTTCTCACTGTAAGATGCTTCCTCAAATTCTCATTTTATGGATAGAGAAAATAAATTACTAACTAAACCACTTTACCTTTAATTTCTTTTTTTGTTCTTTTCAAATACTAAAGATCAGATTTTTCTGACAAAAACTTTGTAATTCATTGATATTTCCAGGGAATTTTAAAATACATTTCACAGTTACATCTTTTTAAAATACATTCTTTAAGATATGTGCATTTTGTATCTTCCTATTTAAAGATGCAAATAAATGTTTCTAAAATTATACATATAATCTATTTTATTCATTAAATGTGTCAACATTAAATTAGCTATTTTCTGCATGTGAACTTCAATACTAAATTCTACCAATTGGTTAAAGATAAGAACTTGTACTTAGGTACTAACTCATAATATAAGTCCCCTTTCTGCAAAATGGACACTTGGATTTGAACTGGCAAACTCTAAAATTTAATCAAAATCTCAACTACATAAAAGGGAGAGCTTAAGATGCACTATGTTTCTAAATGTCAATACAATTTTAAATTTAAAAAGAAAGTTATGAATAGTTGATTTTTAAGAATTATCTTTTCTGTGTAAGAATTATTTTTCTCATATATTTATAAAAGTCTACTTAATATTCAGCAACTAATTCCAGGGTAAGTATGTAAAATTAATCCATTACTGATAATTGGAGGTTGCTAAAGTACTTTAAAAGCTTTCTCTAACATAACTTATACTTTTCCCTTAAATTTCAATTAATAATTTATTTAGTAAATGTTGAAAAAGACAAGATATAAAAACAATGTCACTTTAGTCTGTGTTCCTACAATCACATGACACAAATTATATCTGAAATACTGATAATTTACACATAGATTTTAAAACCTCAGTCAATAAATAACTTATTTGGCACAATAATCTTGATAATAAAAACAGCAAACACTTATATAGTGCTTTGTTCTAGACACTGTAGCAAGCTATACATAAATATTAATTCATTTAATCCTCCAAACGACCATAAGAGGCAAAAATATTCCCATTTTACAGATGAAGGCACTGAAGGACTGACAGGTTAAATAATTTGCCCAAGTCACACAGTTAATAAAGATCACTTCTATGAAGAAAATTCAGGCAGTCTGATCCCTAAGTCTGTGCTCGTAACAACTAAGCAAAGCAGATGCTGGTACATTTTTACAGCAAAGCATCTTCATATTTCTTCAAGTCACAGTAACATTTGACCTCCACCCATTTGATATGTGAGTTCAATTCTGCAAAGTACTTCAGAATTCCTTCAGGAAAATAGGTTAAAGCAGACAAGAAAACTATTAGCCTAGGTTTTATATTATTTTGTTGTTAGTATCATAAAGGGAAACATTGCTTTGAGAAGATTTTTTTACAATAATTTATAAGGTAGGTGCAGTGTTACTGATTTCTATAAGCTCTTCCCTTGAGCTCTGGTAGGGCAGCTGGTGTAAAGTTTCAACTGCTATCTTAAATGCAGTCTCGCCACCTGGTGTTGGTTTTTGTTGTCTCAAAAACTGTATTTTAAAAGTTCTTTTTAAACAACCGTGTATATACAAACAAATCTATATGAAGTACTTACATAAAGGCACTCCTATTTAATTTTAATCTAATGTGCCAGAAAGGTTTTTGTTTTTTTTTAATGTATCTTTTAACTCTTTAAAAATTGGATCAGTATGCTAACCAATGACATCAAAGTGGTAAAGGCTACCAAACTGTCATATTTAAATATCACACAACTGAAAAGTAACTAAGTCAAAATGTATGACTTTTATTAATCATCACAAACATACTTCTCAATTATTTCAAAAATATCTAAGAAAAAGATATCAAAATATGCTGTTTCAGATTCACCTGCCTTATTTACATAATGCTGAAGAAGCCTATGCATATTTTATCTTATTTTCTGCTCTAACCCTAACTAGACTCAATATTTTTTGTACAATTTCCAAAAATCTAGATTTTTATTTAACTACTTTTTAAATTTAGCTAATCATTTTATCTCATAGCTCTTAAGTACGAAGCTTTCAAATCCTGCAGTATTAGTATAAAGTATTTTATAGATACCCATCCAAGGAATTATAATATTTCTATAAATATTCAGCACTTTTCTATTCTAGAGTATATTTCTAAAGTACATTTCTTCATTTTTAAGCAAACCAAAATGACTGTTTCCAAGATAATATGAAACAAAACGCTGCTGCTGCTAAGTCACTTCAGTTGTGTCCGACTCTGTGCAACCCCCATAGATGGCAGCCCACCAGGCTCCAACGTCCCCAGGATTCTTCAGGCAAGAACACTGGAGTGGGTTGCCAGTGCCTTCTCCAATGCATGAAAATGAAAAGTGAAAGTGAAGTCGCTCAGTCGTGTCCGACTCTTTGCGACCCCATGGACTGCAGCCTACCAGGCTTCTCCATTCACGGGATTTGCCAGGCAAGAGTAATGGAGTGGGGTGCCATTGCCTTGTCCAATGAACCAAAATGAGTTGAGGCCAAAAAAAACAAACAAAAATTTTCTGAAATCCCAGCTTCCATCTCTGCTTTAAATGAGGAAAAAACAAATTTTAATGTAAAATCTCAAGTGCCAAAAGGACTTGTAGAAGTCAACAATAAAGGATGAATTTCAATGTGTGACTCATAATTTTGATAACATTTATGAAGAATGTTGTTCTTACATGACATAGTATATGTAAAACTATGCTAAAAGACTCAGACCTCTCTATTTTATGGAGTCATACTCTGTAAAAATAAAACAACTGAACAACTTCTAGCTAAGATGACCATTTAAAAGTTTGCATTTATCTCTACTTCTCCTAAAATCTCAAAGGATGAAAAAACAAATAAAAATAAATAAATACCTACAAACTAACATTGAACAGAGATGTAAAAAACAGTATCAGGAAATCAGGAAAGCACAAGAAGGGATGGAACCAACTCAGGAGGTTTCAGAGAGCTGACTGCTAAGCCTGCAACAGATCAAATTGAAGGGAAAACGAGTTTACTCAAAAAACTTCAGAGTCTCAGGAGGTACACGCACAAGTGACTCTGGAAGTGACTATAAAGGAAGGGCAGGTGGCTGAGAATCGGAAGATGCAATTGACCTTACATGTTATGGGTGGGATACAGAGGTTCTGAGAAACTGAGTCACATAAGAAAAGAGCAATAGCCTGACAATTCTAATTTCTGTCTGATTCAAACATTCTCATTCACTTTGCTAGCTAGACTGACTGAAAGAAACAGTTATGCTATTTTAATAAACACTAAAACTAAAACTTTTCTCCTCAAACAACAGATAAAATTGGGAAACTTTTTATTTGCTTGGTACGTTCTTCACAAGTGATGTGTGGTTTGAGAAATGGCCAACTAGTTTTCCACTATAAAAAAATACTTTTTGTCAGAGATTTAAGATCAACTTCAAGTTCAAAAGGTGTGGGCTTCCCTGATAACTCAATTGGTAAAGAATCTGCCCGCAATGCAGGAGACCCCAGTTCGATTCAGGAAGATCCAGTGGAGAAGGGATAGGCTACCCACTCCAGTATTCTTGGGCTTCCCTTGTGGCTCAGCTGGTACAGAATCCATCCGCAATGCAGAGACCTGTGTTCAATCCCTGGGTTGGGAAGATCCCCTGGAGAAGGGAAAGGCTACCCACTCCAGTATTCTGGCCTAGAGAACTCCATGGACTAGTCCATGGGGTCACAAAGAGTCGAACACGACTGAATGACTTTCACTTTCACTCTGATCAGAGACTTGTCGATTTTCCATTACATCTGCTTTTCAATGAAAAGGCTGACTACAGGACAGCATTCTGGGGAGGCTGGAGGTCTTTACCCACTACGGAGCAGGTAGAGAGTCACTCCCCAGCAGCAGCCTTGGAGACTCTGGGTACTGTCTGGGAAGTCAGCACTGACAAAGGAACCTAGAGTATAAGCTCCAATATCTTCCAAGTCCTGGGTTACTGGCTTCCAAGTGATCCCTCAACCACTGCTTGGGATTTGCCTTTTTTGATATTTGATCTCTGGCTTTTTCACTTTCCCTAATTCTGTGTTCAACCTGGACATGCAATTCTCTGCCTGATTTTCCCTCATGATCCTAGAGCCTAATTTGTTTCTTCCATAAAATAACTTCAACTAATTCCTCTATTTATCTCATAGACTTCAGGACATTCAGATATAACTCATATCAGTGCCTTTTCACTCCCTCTAGTCTGAAAAGTACTTCAGCTAAAAATGCCAGTTAAAATGGTTTTAACTGGCATTTTCCAAAGGTCATTGAGCTGGTATTCCTCCTCCCAAGATGATCTTTGAAGAAATGGTTTCTCAGCCCCTCTGTAACCTCATGATTCTATACGCTGTGGACCTTTCGGTACCAACTGTTATACTTTGTCTTTTGAGTTTATCTTTCTTTGTATTTTTTTTCTGCCTTAAGAGGAAGACACAAAAAAGACATGGAACACATTTTGCTCCTTGTATTCTTCCATAATTTAAGTGTATTATATTCACACTTTGCTGTATTAGCCTTAAATGTTCAGTTCCTGCTGCCCTAGACTCAGATTTCTACACAATGCTTCTCTATAGTTAAAAAATTAATAATTTTTGAGTTCATGTACACCCATGGCGGATTCATGTCAATGTATGCCAAATCCAATACAGTAAAGTAAAATAAAGTAAAACAAAGTAAAAAAAAAAAGTTATAAAAAAAAGAAGAAAAAAAAGAATTAAGCCTGGCATGCTGCAGATCATGGAGTCACAAAGAGTCAGACACGACTTACTGACTGAACACCAACAACAAGAAAACAAAGTTCTTAAACATCTTGGCAAATAAAATGTAAATTCCTTGAGATATACTGCAGTTGTTTATAAATATGCTTGGTGCATTATACCAAGTACTGGACACACAAACATCCTTAGGGAACAACAGGTTACGAAATCAAATGGGTTTTCTAATTGCAGATGTTCTTGGATATTTCAATTGTGCTTCTCCCAGAAGCACATTCAACCATATTTCTCTTTTCTTTATAGCAATTCACAGGACTCTTCCTCTGAGTTCTATATTCAGGAAATTTTGTAATAAATTCTATCCAGTCTTCCTTATTTGCATCTACTCAGACTTATTGAAAAGCTTGAGCTTATGAGTTACAAATAGGAAAGAGGAAGGAAAGAGACTTAGTATTTTATCCTCAAAACTAGGTTGTTGTTTTTTTTTAAAAGAAGCACGAGACTATTTATTTTTCATTTGCTTGACTTGTCTGAAATACTAATAACAGGCCCAAGTTCAACATTTTACTAACCTTTTTTTTTTCATTTATTTTTTAAAATCAATAATATAAATCTATTATAATTAGTTCACTCAAATATTTAAATAAATTTTCATACTTTAAGCTCAGCTGGAAGTGTTTCCATATTACTCTAGTTGCATGGTGTTATACAACTATTTTCTTACTAAATATTGGGCAGTTTTCACATACTGTGTGTTGATTCAGAACTGGCATTTCCTTTTCAAAGCAAACAGACACTCAATCATGTAAAATAAATCCAGATTATGAATTTGATTACTTTGTTTAATGTCACTCATGACTGAGGACAGTTTCAAACATTACTTGGAGACGGATAACTGAGTATGGCTATTATTTGCTTTAAACTGTGTTCTGACAACACTTGTACTTGTCTTAAGGGATTAGGCAGAATTTCAATAAGTGCACTCAGAGTCCATTGCTCTGCTGATGTACACCAGCATTATCAATAGAATAGGCAGATTTCCAATCATTACAGTGTTTGGAGTTTAGTTTTTATTACATTACTATAAATTTTAAAAAAATAGATGTTTTAGGAAAATTGAAAAGAAATGATGTCTAACACTAGGGTTTCTTTTTACTAATTCATCCAACAACAAACACTGAGTTATCTACCACTGCCAGGCAACCTTCCAGCCGCTGAGGATACTGCAGTAAACAAAACCCAATAGAGATGAGGTCCCCATGGAGCACTTCTGCATTAAATAAATGCTAGTGTATGAGCGATGAGAAACACAAAGCAGTTAAGGGAGTGATGGGGTGGTGGGAGAGAGGGAAGTGATAATATTAACTTCAGTGTCAGGGCCTCAATGCAAAGGAGACTTTAGAGCAAGACCTGGAGGAAGGTAAGGTATAAGCCATGTTGTTCTCTGGCTATAAGCACACTGGGCTGAAAGAACAAGTGGATAGCCCCTCAAAGAGGGATTCTGCTTCTGATTAGATCTAGACTTAGAATAATAAAGCAGCTTTCCCCTTCTGTAATCTAGGTTATAATTTTCAACATGGGGCCCAGGGGAGATGGAGGAAGCTGGTATGAGCTTTCAGCCACACTGTTGAATCAGTTTTACACTCTTATGTTCCACAAGCCAAACATGGCCCATTAGATGTTTATAAATAAAGTTTCATTGAAACACAGCCTCATTCATCAGTTTACACCTTCTCTGTGGCTTTTTTCATGCTCCACTGGCTAAGTTGCTGAACTCCCACAGACATCATATGGCTATAAAGATTAAAGTACGTATTATCTGAGCTTTACAGAAAAAGGTTGCTAATATTTTCTCTACAGAATTTAGAACACCATCAAAATCACTGCCACCTGCACCAAAGAGATGTGTGGCCATGAGATAAAGCCCAGCAACCTCTGCGTAAGCAATGGATAGGCATCATTTTGTCTAAGTAATGAGCATCAAACGCTCTCACCACAGCCTACAGAGTCTAATTAGAAAAAGGAAAAATGGAAATTCTACTTGTGGTCTAATAAACACAGGCTTCTTGGCCAATTACACATATTTCTGTTAAGTTTTAGTGACATAATCATAGAGAAGAGCTTTCAAATTTCTTGGTGATATAACAAGCTCCTTTGTTTACTTTCCTAGCTGCATCCTGGTCTACTGGAAAAAGACCCTAAAGTCAGAAAACTCAATTATTTTCCCTAAGATGGAAAAATGAAAATCTCAAAAAATTACATCCTCTAACCTTAGGCTGATTCAGAACAGAAAGGATGAAAGTCAGAGTTCTGATAAAGAGAGACATAACGCTCTAACTGTCCCTGAGGGGACCAGTTTATGGTGAAGCTTTCTCAGGTGCCTGGAGCATAAACATACTAACGCTGCAGACCGAGGTGCCATCAGAGATCACACAGGAAATCACAGCTTCTGGGGGCTCTGTAAGAGTTTGCTAAATCTTCCAGTGATGCTTAGAGAGGGCTGGGATCTCCCTAATATTTAAGTTCTACAGAAATGAGAGACCTGAGACTATTCCAGCTCACTGCTTCATTCCACCGGAATGAGAAATGACTCATACGTTTGCAATCTGACTATGCATTTACCAATAGTGATGATTGATGAAAACAGACACATTTGACTATTTGGTCACCTGAATGGAACCAGAAAGGTGACAAAAATACCTGATACTAGAAGTAGTCTGCTTCAGTTTAGTCCATATCCGATTTGCTGAAAAAATGACAGAATGATTTCTGTTCGTCTCCAAGGCCACAGTTATCCAAGTCTATGCCCCAACCAGTAATGCTGAAGAAGCTGAAGATGAACGGTTTTATGAAGACCTACAAGACCTTTTAGAACTAACACCCAAAAAAGATGTCCTTTTCATTATAGGGGACTGGAATGCTAAAGTAGGAAGTCAAGAAACACCTGGAGTAACAGGCAAATTTGGCCTTGGAATGCAGAATGAAGCAGGGCAAAGACTAATAGAGTTTTGCCAAGAAAATGCACTGGTCATAGCAAACACCCTCTTCCAGCAACACAAGAGAAGACTCTACACATGGACATCACCAGATGGTCAACACCGAAATCAGATTGATTATATTCTAAGCAGCAAAAGATGGAGAAGCTCTATACAGTCAACAAAAACAAGACCAGGAGCTGACTGTGGCTCAGATCATGAACTCCTTATTTCCAAATTCAGACTTAAATTGAAGAAAGTAGGGAAAAC